>OX336390.1:422637995-423045495 GCA_946902985.2 Meconema thalassinum
TTCAACAAGCTACTACAACCAACATTCAATCATACTCCTTGAAAAGGACAAAGAGTTATAACAATACCCATGCATTTAAGAGAAAGTAGGCTATATGTTCGTTCCTGAACATCTTGTTTGTAATATGACCCCTGCATTTTTGAGAAGACTGGGATCCTCTTCTTTGTGGTATCATTATTGTTCTACATGCAGGAAATATTTTTTCCGAAAACCTCGTTGTTCGTAATATAGCTTATTTCTAACACTCACATTCCTCAAAAACTTTACGTCTCAATCGTTATCCTTTGAGATGTTGTAAATCATCTTCATGCAGAACCTGCAGCCTTCAATGGGTTGTAAATCATAATTGTTCCGAAACGATTACCCTTGGAGATGTTTTAAGTCAATTAATTCAGATACCCTTATTCTCCAAGAAACGTCTTATTAGAGGAACCCAAACCTTTAAAAATCTCAGATGCTCGTATTCTTTCAGAGACGTCTTATTCCAAATACCCAAAATTATTCAAGAATCTTCTTTTTGAGATATTTTTACTCTCCAAAAATGTAATTATTATAGATACCTAAATTCTTCACGAAATGTTTTGTTCCAGATACCCAAATTCTTCAAAAATCTCAGATACTAGTATTTTTTTAATGTGAAACTTATTCTAGATACCCAAAGTTATCATGAATCTTATTTTCTCAGATACTTTTTTCTTCAAATCTTCTCATTACAGATACCTAAATTCTTCATGAATCTTCTTCTTTCAGATACTCCTATTGTTAAAAATCTTCCCATTTCAGGTACCTAAATTCTTCAACAATCTTCTTCTTTCAGATACCGTACTCTTATTCTTCAAACACTTCTTCCTATAGGTATCTAAATTCTGCAAGAATCTTCTTTTTAGATACTTTTATTCTTCAAGAAATTTCTTATTTTAGATGCCCAAATTTTTCAAGGATCTTCTTTCATGCACTCTTGTTCTTCAAGAGCCTTCTTATCTCAAATGCCCAAATTCTTCACGAATCTTCTTCTTTCATTCACTCTTGTTCTTCAAGAACTTTTTTTAAAATATCGTATGCCCAAATTCTTTATGAATCTTCTTCTTTAATTTACTCATATTCTCCAATAGACTTCTTATTTATGATACCCTTATTTTCAAAAAATCTTGTAATTTCACATAGTCTTATTTTTCAATATGACGGAAATCATACCTTTTTCTTTCGTACCCAAACAAAATTGGATAATTGTTTACATAGCCCCGTTTCGCATCAACGCGACATGGTAACTTCGTAAGAAATGTTTACATTTTGTTAACGTTGATATTCAATTGGCGTGACTCCTCACCAGGTCTATTCCTACGTTTATTACGACCGGTTTGCATTGCTGGGCCAGAAGTAAGCACGATCACTTTACCTTCAAAGCTATTTCCTTCGTTGGATTTACTAAACTTTTAATGTACATTCGCTAAAACAAAGAATAAATACACTAATGGTGAGTGAACATGCTTATATTACTTTCTTTCTTTCTTTCTTTCTTTCTTTCTTTCTTTCTTTCTTTCTTTCTTTCTTTCTAGTAGAGTTCTCGAGTCCAGAGCCAAAACGCAAAGGGATAGATAAAGTAACCTCACAATAGATTATTTACTTACGAGGCACGTCCAGAAAGTAAGTCCGATTGGTAATAAAATTAAATTGTGTACAGATACAGAAAAAATATTTATTGCACAACATTCTACACCTCTTAAACTACTTTTTCACATAACTGCCGAACTTTTGCAGGCATTTGTCATAGCGTGGCACAAGTTTTTGGATTCCTTCTTCATAGAAGTTTGCCGCCTGTGTGTTCAACCAGTTGGAAACATCTTCTTTCAGCTCGTCGTCATTGTTGAAGTGTTGACTGCCAAGGAAAGACTTGAGATGTGTGAACAGATGAAAGTCGCTAG
This sequence comes from Meconema thalassinum, assembly GCA_946902985.2. Classification (NCBI taxonomy): domain Eukaryota; kingdom Metazoa; phylum Arthropoda; class Insecta; order Orthoptera; family Tettigoniidae; genus Meconema; species Meconema thalassinum. The sequence goes on from OX336390.1 coordinate 422,639,918, forward strand.
GAGCGAGGTCAGGGCTGTACGGAGAGTGGTCAAACACGTCCCAGCCAAATCCCTGTAGGAGGTTTTTCGTCACATTTGCAGTGTGTGGTCGTGCGTTGTCGTGAAGAAAAACGACACCTTTTGACAGCAACCCTCGGCGCTTATTCTGTATTGTGCGGCGCAATTTCCTAAGTGTCTCGCAGTAAGCATCTGCGTTGATTGTTTGACCACGCGGTAGGAAATCAATGAGTAAGATGCCTTTCCAGTCCCAGAACACTGTGCACATCATTTTCCGAGGTGTCAAGATTTGTTTCGGCTTAAAATTTGCTGGGGATGAAGTGTGCCTCCATTCCATTGATTGCCGCTTGCTTTCAGGGGTGTCTTAAGAAACCCAAGTTTCATCTCCTGTGACTATCTGTGTCAGAAATTCTTCGCCGCCTTCATTGTAACGGGTCAAAAACTGAACTGCACTACCCATCCGTTTTGTTTTGTGTTGCTCCGTAAGAATCTTTGGTACCCAACGTCGGCAAAGTTTACGAAAGTTCAGTTTTTCGGTAGCAATTTCATGAATTAGTGATCGTGAGATTTGGGGAAATTCCATAGCGAGAGCACTAATTGTAAACCTGCGGGTTTCCTGGATCTTGTCATCAATCGCGTGAACCAGTTTTTCTGTAACCAAAGATGGACGCCCACTTCGTTCTTCATCGTGCACTTCACTACGCCCTTCATTGAACTGTCGGACCCATCTTCTCTCCATTGAATCACTCATCGCATGTTGTCCGTACACTTCGCAAATTTGCCGATATTTCAATTGGTTTCACTTTCCTAGCATTCAGAAAACGAATCACAGATCTGATTTCACAAGCGGCGGGATTTTCAATCAACACCGACATTGTACGAGTAAACATACACAACAACGCGTACGTGGCTGACAGCGCTCTCCAAATGGCGCACGTTTCTTCTCCTTGATACAGAGCGTCTACCGCGCATATGCGGAACTGCGCTGCAGCGGAACGTACAACTAGTTGAAGACACAGGCGGCACACGTCTATGAAGAAGGTATACAAAAACTCGTGCCACGCTATGACAAATGCCTGCAACATTTCGGCAGTTATGTGGAAAAGTAGTTTAAGGGTTGTAGAATTTTGTGCAATAAACAATTTTTCTGGATCTGTACACAATTTAATGTTATTACCAAAGGGAACTTACTTTCTGGACGTACGTCGTATAATAGCTGACACTGCTGAACAGATTCTCGTGTAAACCCTCCATTGGAGCTTGGCCAAAATTGTCATAAATATTGCGCTAATTTGTTGTTTGATCGACTTGATGCAACAACCTTCCTGCAGTGTGTTGTAATTTTTACTAAGAGGAGTGTATGATATGTTGAAACATATATAACACAAATACACAAAGCTGTATTGTTTTTCTCTTCGCAAATTCATGCTCTGTCTGTCTCTCTCTCTCTCTCTCTCTTTCTCTCTCTCTCCCTATCTCATGCACTCTCAATATACAAAAAAAAGTGCTTCGGAATCTTCATTTCTAATGTATTTGTGCTGAAAAATAAAAATAATATTTCAGGAGGCACAACTGCCCACAAACGACATAAGCATCAAACCAAGTTAGAAATACAGTAATATCGACATATCGTGTATGTTCACGGGTCAAAGCGCACGACAGTGTCGCTCCGGATGAGTAGGCAGCCCACAATACAACCACTGGAATGGGAGTCGTCAAAACAACTCAACATGTGTGGAATGCTGCCTGCATCTAACTTGACAGCTTCAAAATGATAATACGAGGCTCCACTAACGAAGTAGAGCACCTGTTAGATAAATGAGAACAGACTATTTGCAACAGCATGGTATGAGAGGTCGCTCATACTGTACAGCAGTTATTTTAGAGAGGAATCTCAAATGATAAGCGACGCTTGGGCTTGTTCATTGTGGAAGTGATCTAAAATCACAAGCTCTTTGCGAGGAGACTAGGCTATAGTACACGAGAAGTACAGGTAGCTTCAGTATGACCAGTTCTGTGGCGTGCCCACCGAGTCCCAAGGCCATGATATCGAATCCCAGCAAAGTCTGATGGCATTTATTTGAGTCTATTTAAATGAGAGAGGCTTTGATTTACGCCACATAAAAATCTCCTCCTAGTCACCATTCTGGCAAACAGGAGGCACAAAAACCCAGAGCAGTTAAAAAGGGCATTAAATTCATAACACACGTGCTTTTCAGTCTGTCAACTAGTTTCGACAGCCAAGCAATATTCTGTAGTTAATTTTACTGTAAGTACTAAATAATATAATAATAATAATAATAATAATAATAATAATAATATATATATATATTTAGAATTTGGCCAATTATAGACCGCTTTGAACCTAAGACTACGGTACATAGTTTCGTTTTTTCTTTTCTTCCCAAAACTTCTTCATACGTTGGCTGATGGCCTGCCTCTGTTCCGCTGATAACTCTCTCCGTGGTTGATGTGGAACTTGCAGAATCGAAAAATCGGCAGTAGTGATCAGTCGCCGGAATTCCACCCTATTAGAAATGATGTTGTTTGTGATCTTCAGTTTTTGCAGATCACACCGTATCTCTTCCAGCCATCTAGTGGTGTTTTTTAATTTGGAGACGTAGTCAAAAATTTTCTTAGTTAGCCTGCTGCTATCCATTCTATGAAGGTGACCATAAAATTGTAGTCTCCTTCTTTCAATTGAGTCTGTAATTTTTTCCACATTTCGGTAAAGGTCTTCATTTTTTCTCTTCATCCAAATATCTTTATTCTTTTGGGGACCCAAAATTTTCCTAAGTATTTTCCTTTCTTTCTTTTCCAGTTCCTCTTGTTCACCTATTTTGTTCAACGTTAAACATTCTGATCCGTATAATACCTCTGGTTTAATTACAGTTGTGTAGTGCCTGATTTTTGCCTGGAATGAGATTGATCGTTTGTTGTATCTATGTTGGGTGAGTTTATAGGCATTTTCCATCTTTCTGAATCTTTCCTTGCAGGATGTGTTATCAAGTCCATTTGACTGGATCCATTCTCCCAAATATTTAAATTTATCAACTCTTTGAATCTGTCCATGTTGAGTTGTTAGATATTTTTCTCCATTGTGTCTGTGTTCAATATATTTGGTTTTTTTCATACGAAATCTGAAGACCAGTTTTTATTGCTATTTCATGTAGGGTTTCAACCATTATTTGTGCTTGAAATCTGTTTTCTGAAATGATTGCTATGTCATCAGCAAAGGCAAGACATTTCACCTCAAATCTTCCTTTTCCTTGCCCCAAATGGACCCCTTCAATGTTTCTTTCGCATAATTTAAGTTCCCATTCCTTCATGATTTTGTTTAATATCAAATTAAATAGAAGTGGTGAAAGGCCATCACCTTGTCTAACTCCGATTTTGATTTGGAAGGGTTCTGAAATGTCGTTTAGAAATTTAACTCTTGAGGTTGTATTTGTTAGTGTTTGTTCAACCAGTTGTCTGGTATTTTACCTATCCTTAATTCTGCTAGCGTTAGGAATACAGACTGTCTGTCTACTGAATCATAAGCCTTTCTGAAATCGATGAAAGATACAACTGTGTTGAGGTTACGTATTGTTCTGATTCTAAGGATTGTTTTGAGATTGAAAATTTGCTCTGGACAAGATCTCCCTTTTCTAAATCCGGCTTGGTATTCGCCGATAGTATGTTCTGCTTGTTCTTCCAGATTGTGTAGCAATGCTTTAGAAAGAACTTTGTATGCGATTGGCTGTAAGGAAATACCTCTATAATTGTTGGGGTTTGTCTTATCTCCTTTATTGTGCAAGGGATGGATTATTGCCTGTTTCCAATCATTTGGAATTGTTCCTTTTTCCCAACATTCCTTGATAACTTTGTGTAAAGCTTCAGCTGCAAATTTACCACCGAGTTTCAACATTTCAGTTAGTATCCCATCCTCACCAGGTGCCTTATTATGTTTAAGATTGTCAATATATTGTTCTATTTGTTGGACAGTTGGTGGTTCTGACGGAGGGTTCTCTTTTTGTGGTGATGAAAACTGTAGTCTTTCTAAAGGTTCTTCGCAATTAAGAAGTTCCTCAAGGTATTTAGCTAGTAACTCGCAGTTGTCTTTATTATTAGTGACCAGTCTACCAGTTGAATCCTTGAAATGGAGGTTCATTGGTTTGTATCCTTGGATCTCCTCTCGAAATACTTTGTAGAATTGTCTGGTGTTGTTCTTTTTAAAATCTATATCTATCTCTTCCAATCGCTTCTTATCATAATTACGTTTATCTATACTGATGATTTTGGATGTTAGCTTTCTGATCTCTACAAAATTAATCCAGTCATCTTCTCGTTTCCTGGAATTCCATAACTGCCAAGCCGCTAATCTACGTTCGATCGCTGCATCACATGTTGTATTCCACCATCGGTGTTTCCTTTTCCTTGGAGGCTGTCCCAATTCTTTGGCTGATTCTATCATTACATCTCTGATTTCTTCCCAGTTACTCTTATCTTTAGTATGTAGTTTATTGATAAATTCAGTCTTATTTTCTGATAAAACTTTTGTGTCTATTTTAGGAATTTTTGGAATTTTTGGCTTGGATTTATTTGGTTGGAATTTAGTTTTGATCTCAGACAAAAAATGGTCAGAGTCAATATTTAATCCTCTCCTTACTCTAACATTCATGATTTTTCTAAAGTTCTGTTTTGTAATTGCTACATGATCCAATTGATATGAACCTAATGTGGATTTGGAGAGCACCATGTTTTCTTTCTCCTCGGTAATTTCCTAAAAAAGGTTGACATTAATTTAAGATCAAATAGTCTGCAGAAACTTATGAGTCTCTCTCCATTTCTGTTAGTGCGGTTGTGAGCTGGGAAGTCACCCACTATGTTTCTAAATTTTCTCTCTCTTCCAATCTGTGCATTAAAGTCACCAACTAAGATTTTAACGTGATGATAAGGTATCTTTGATGATTCATGTTCCAACATTTCCCAAAACTCGTCAACATTTTCTGGATTTTTCTTATTGTCCTCATTGGTGGGAGCATGAGCATTGATTATAGTATAGCCTTTGTTTCCTGATCGAAATGAGAGAAGTGAAATTCGTTCTGATGAAGATGTAAAATTTGTTATTGATTCTGTTAAGTTTTGTTTAATCATAAAAGCTGTTTCAAGTATAGTACTGTTTTGTTTGGTTTTGATGCCAGCTTTTCCTTTGTAAATTCTATATCCCTCAGACTCAAAAGCATCTTCGTCGGTGTAACGAGTTTCTTGTAAAGCAAGAATGAGGATATTACGTCTATTCAGCACATCTGTCAGTTGTCTCAATTTACCAGTTTTCATGAGCGTATTGATGTTCAGTGTGCCTAGCAGATGTTTTTGCTTAGGTCTTATGCGTGAAGTTCTAGGAAGCTCCGACTCTTCCTCACATGATGTTTTGGGCTCTCCAGACTCCGCAGGCCCAGATGCATCACAGTTTCTTGTGATGGAGGATTGTTTACCTCCTGGAGTATATTTTCCGTTGTGGTTTACCATCATGTCTTAAGTTGAGATTATTTTGGAAGGAGGTTTACTCCCCTTCGATGTTACATCTGTGATCGAATCGCCAGATGGATCATAAGAGGCCGCCCAATATGGGAACAGACGCCTTTGATAACCGCCCCTAACATGGGGAACAGACGTTATCGGGTGAATGCTGATATCAGTTTACTCAAAACTGATACCTTTTGCTCTATTTATAATAATAATAATAATAAAACAAACCAAAGCCCCTAGCATCACAGTCCATTAAGGGTCTAGGCTTACCAAGCATCCGCTGCCCAGCCACTTGGCCTGCAAATTGTGGGGTGACGCGTGGTCAGTGCGTCGGGTTTCCTCGGCCGTTTATCTTGGCTTTCTTGGCTTTATTATACAGCTACTCAATTGTCCTCACAAGGCTGAGTGCACCCCGTTCCAGCCCCCACGTCAGTTTCTAAAATCTCTGACGGAGCCAGGGATCAAACTTGGAGCCTCGGGGTAAAAGGCAGGCGCGCTACCCTAACACCACGGGGCCGGGGGAAAAACTATTTGAGTCTACAGCCTTTTGACTGGTTGGATATAGGTTGTAACTTACCAGCCCCATCTGAGCGACCAATTATAACTGCTCACCTACTATACGGGGTACGTGGGGGTTAAACGCCGGTACGATATGAACAGCAGCAATAAACATTCTCACTTAACTACACTGATTACCGCATAAAATAAAGACACTAGAAATCTGGTAAAAATTAATATCTATTCTGATACCAGACATAAGAACACACTTTGCAGGATCCTCGTCGTACAGACTACCTAACACTCCCTATCAGCTAAGTGACACTTGGCTACCAGTTATTAAGGATCTAGGAAGATAGTTCCTCTCAGTCTCTCTGTTCTTCACCTATGTCAAATTGTACTTTTTTCCTCTATGGCTACAGAGCCTGGATTTGATCTCCTTTGTTCGTCACTGGAGGAGTTCCGATCTGTTTTTTCGCCGTTGCCTTTATGACGTTAGGTATCGTTCAGATACACTTCCCTTGCCTTCTCCTTACTCCTACTCTGTCCGCCGTTCTACCATGGTCCATACAGTAATTTCTGGCAGCTGCTCTCTGGTGACGAACCGAGGAATTTATCTATATTTTTTGTAATTTTTGTAATCTCATTTATATATTTTCTTTGGCCACATTGTTTGATTTCCATTGAAAAAGGAGGCAAGGTTTCTCCGAAACGTTTGGTTCTAATCTAAATACACACGGCATTAGCCCAAAAACATGAATTATTTATATACTCCCTATCTTATTTACACAGGCACACTTATGACATACATTGAAGACACTGGGAAGTAATGATGACTGGTACTTACAGGCGTTGATCTCAGCTGTGATGACTAAATCGACTGATTCTGGGGTTGATGCTCCCAGAGAATCAGTCCTAATTACTCGCTGCACAGTTACTAGTTATTTCACACGCATGCTTCTCAACCATGAACATTACGTACAGTATTTTATTGGTGGTCAGAATCCAACGATTTATATAGCTTCGTTGATCTGATTGTAAAAAGATGCTTTAAATCCGTGTGTTGGATTATCACAACTAGTTCACTCCTGAGTTTAATAATACAAAGCTTATTTTACTAGTATTAGTCGTACAACAAATTTACCGGTATGGCTTCATAAATTCAATACACATACTTTGGGTTACAATACTTCATGCGATTCGAGACAGACAATCTAGGCGATTTGTCTGAAACTAGGCTCATTATTCCCTTGGGAATGTATAGCCAGCAACTCAGTAATTGAACTTAGAACACATACTTGTGATGGTCTGAAATACCTTCCTTCTCCACACACACACACAAGTCCAAACCAAAAGTTTACTCCCTCGCGGAGCCCTACCAAGAATAAGAGCCACTCCACATGGTGTCCTGAATTAAAGTTCCACTCCACACGTAGTCCACAAGAAGAGTCCTCCTCACGGCTTCATCAATTCCTAATATCATTCACCTCCCCTCCACAAATCACTGGTCTACCTGACTTCCTACACGGGTTCAGCCAATCCCGATAAACCATTACCATATAAGGAGCGCATCCTTATTCTTCCAAAATACCATAGACACACCCCTACCACAGGGTTGCCAAGACTCCTACCTGCATGAGTCATCATGCACTGAGCGTGCGAGAGAAACCCCAGGAATAGATAGCCTACTTCCTGGTTGCCACTCACAATTCCAGACTCTCGAACTAAAGATTATTACAATGTTAAAATATTCATATCTAACTTGACTCGGATCCTGCCAATTACAATATCTTAAAACCTAAACAAATAAATTGGGAATAAATCACATGATATTATACACTTCATTAAATAATTATATAACATAAAAAGGCATGAAATAAAAATATATGGACGATTATGATAATCGTAAGTCCCGAAAGTAAGGGTTCGATCCCTTGTGACCTGAGAAGGTTACAAGGTGTCCATACCTCTTTGTCATGAGCTAATCGTTTCATCTCTGCATAGCTATCACACCTTACATCCAAGGCAATCTGTTTAACATATTCTAACTCTGGTCTACCCCTACGGTTCTTGTCCTCATCTCGTCCTTCCATAACTACGTGTCCTATTTCTGGATGTTTTAGTACGTGTAAAACCAACCTATCTCTTCTCTTCATTAGCAGGTACCAGAAACATCTTTCCTCGCCCACTCATCTCAATACTTATTCATTTGTTACTCTATGCACCCCATCTGATCTTCATCATTTTTCTCTAACACCACATTTCAAACGCTTCTATTCATCACTTTTCTGCTGAGCCAACAGTCTATGTTTCACTTCCATAGAGTGCCACGCTCCAGACAAAGTCTTTCATTAATAATAAGAAGAAGAAGAATAAATAAACAAAATGATAAAATATACAATCTGAAGAGCCAAGGGGGTTACACCAAGCATATAAAGGAAGAACTCCGGACGCTAGGAATTACAGATGACTGTCGAGACAGAACACAATTCAGGGAAATACTTTCTAACATAAAGGATCTTGTGGGAAAAAAGAGAGAACGCAGGAGAGGAAGATGGACAGCAGAGAGAAAGGCGCAACACTCTGGAAGAATGAAGGCAGAATGGAGGAAGAGAAAGGAAGAAAGAACTATGAGAAGGAAATAAAATGATATTTGCGTGGTCCTTGGTTTTGGCCGGTTCGCATAATGTAATGTAAAGTTATAATAATAATAACTAAATAAATAAACAAATATATAATAACGTACGTTTTAGCTACAGCGGAGTCAGATAAGCTGGAAGGATTCTTCGAAATAGCAGCACATCTAATCACATGGATCTCTGGCATTTAACTGACTGTCCAATAATTCAATCCCCCAACCCCGGACACAGTGAGTGAGCACCTTGCATGCTGTGCCACTCAGCCGGCTACCATTGATGTAGTATCAACATTCCCTCATAACATGACGATGATGATGATGATGATGATAATTGTTGTTTTAAGGGGCCTAACATCGAGGTTATCGGCCCCTAATGATCTGGGTGATAGCGACAATGATAATGAAATGGAAACCAGAACAAAATTATCTGAGACGGAAAATACGTACAAAAAGGAACTCAGATGGAAACAACTCACAATATGGTCTTACAAAAGGGAATTAAGAACGAAAAGTTGCACAAAAAGAATAGATTGAAAAAGACCCACAAAACGTAGGCTAGATTCAAAATACGTACAAAATGCAATGTAGCGTCGAAATACTTACAAAGTGCAACTGAAATTCAAAATACTTACAAAATGCAAATGAGATCGAAAATACGTACAAAATGCAATTGAGGTTCAAAACACTTACAAAATGCAATTGAAATTGAAAATACACAATGCAATTCAGATTGAAATAGGCCCTATCCCAGTTCCAATCCAAATTATTCACAAAGGACAATTGGAATTCAAAATACTTACAAAATGCAATTGAAAATGAAAATGCTTACAAAATGTACGGTAGATTCAAACGACTCATGTGGATTGACAATACTTACAAAAAGCAATTTAGATTGAAAATACTTGACAAAATGTAATTTAGATTCAAAATACCCACAAAATGCAATTGAGAATCAAAATATGTGTAAAATTCCCGCCAAACAAAATGCAATTTAGATTCAAAATTCGTACGAAATTCGGTTTTGGTTGAAAATACTTACAAAATACAATTGAAATTCAAAATACTCACAAAGGTCCCTCCTCCATATTGAAAGACTTACGAAAAAGCAATTTATATTGTCAATCTTTACAAAATGCAATTGAGGTTGAAAACAATCGCGAGATGTAACTTAGATCGAAAAAACATATAAAAAGCAACGTAGATTAAAAATGCCTTAAAAATCGCTAGAAGGGAATTTAGATACACGGTGAACCAAGTAACAAAAACAGTGCGGGAATCTTAAAGAGAAAAGTAAATATAAAGAGGAGAGGAGAGGAGAGGGGGAGGGGAGAGAGAGAAGGTCCGCCCCAAAGGTAAGGGACAAAAGGGGAAAACGGAGCCAGCTCAGGAATCCCTCGGGGTCACCAACTCACGAACTCACCAGCCGTGAGCCCATGAGGGTGTAGCATTATCTACGGTGCACCAAAAGTGGTGGGGCTACAGACACCCTGCCTCCTTAAGGGCCTTGAGCACAAGGCAGGAGGTAAAAGGAAAAGAAAAAGAAGGCTGACCCCTCACAGAAGGAGGGTATCAGGAAAGATGAGACAAGGGCCAATTAAGGTGGGAAAGTGAAAGACTCCCTAGGCCTCGGATAACCTAATACCGTCGGGGTCGGAAGAGAACAAGAGTTGACCAAGGGAGGTCGACAGGAAAGAAGACGGAGAGGAGCCGGCACAAGTAAGTGGAAGCAATGCCGGACTCAGCTGGGGTCCCGGGGTCGCCAACCCACGCCCCACTATATGTGAGCCCCTGGGGGGTCCCTCATAACAGTTGTGTTGTGGAATATTGTCCTGTTCACTGCAAAATACAGCACTAATAGAGATGCGGAGTGGTAATTTGGCAGGAGAGTGAATCTCCCAGTACAGTTGCGGTGGATTCATGCGGAAATATTATGTTCTGTTAACTGGAACAATTCACCAGAACACTAGTACTGCCCAGCGGGAGGAAAGGGCAATGACCGTGAAAATTAAAAAAATATTCTCTCTTCCCCTAAAACAGTACGTCAAATACAACAGATCAAAACAAACTATATACCCCAAGGAACTGCTTGGGGGAGAAGAGCAATTTGCAAGCACCGAATGCCCTACGGGAATTGTTAATTCCATGACATATCGTGACAAAACAAGTTTACTGTAAGAGCCAAACATACTATTTTCCACATCTACACTGCTCACAAAAGCAAAACAAAATCAAAACAAAAAAACGCATCAAACTTTTGGTCGTCAGTAATACTTTGTGTACCTTCATTTTGCAGACGTAGATTATGCAGAATCTAAACATGTTCCTTTATTTACACAGAAACCAAAAATTAACAAAAAAGAATACCCATGTGGTTACGCTTGATTGTCCCAAACAGACACAGTGGTCCAAAACCGAAAGTTACGACACTTGAATGCAACTGAAAACAAACTGAAACTTACACATAACACGTTTCAGTACTCTGTGTTCCCATCTCTGGCTCATAACACAGCAGCACACCGGCGTGGCATGCTTCTGATTAGCCTCCGGATGGCATCCTGGGGGATGGCTCCCCACTCTTCCAATAATGCTGCTGTCAGCTCCTGGAAGGTAGGGAGTTGCTGTGGGCGATTTTGGATACGCCTACCAAGTTGATCCCACAGATGCTCGATACAATTTAGGTCGGGGCAACATGTGGGCCAGTCCAGCAGCTGCAAGGAAGTCCCTGGTGGCCGTATCAGAATGTGCAGTGGCTCCATCATACAGTAATGTGAAATGTTACCCAATGGTGTCTGCGATGGGCAGTGCATGGTTATCCAAAACCTCCTCAATGTAGCGCTCAGCTGTCAATCGTCCCTGAATGACTATGAGGTCACTTTTATGGTTCAAAGAAATTTCTCCACAAACCAACACTCATCCGCCACTGTAAGCGACTGTTTCCTGCACGTTGCAAGGCAAATGTTGTTCTCCTTGACGTCGCCAGTCTCGAAAACGACCATCCGACCCAGAAAACTGGAATCTGGATTCATCGGCAGAGAATACTGGCGTCCAGTGTTGGAGCTGCCAGTTGACATACTGTTGTGCAAACTGCAGGCGGCATTTTCGGTGATGAGGAGTCAACCGTGGCACTTTAAGCAGTCTCCGGGAATTGAGCTGACCTTCCCTTAGTCTATTGTGGACTGTCTGTGTACTGACGACAGTCCCATGTGCATTAATCAGCTCACCTCCTAGGTTGCTGCCTGTACTGCGGTGAATTCTGAGGGCCAGTAAACGAAGAAATCGGTCCTCAGCTGGCGTTGTTTTCCGTTTTCTCCCTGGATCATGTCGGCGTTTAACAGTGTGTAGCTCCTGATATCGCTGCCACCACCTGCAGATGACTGATTGAAACACTCGGAGCCGCTCTGCCACGTAACGCTGAGTGCGTCCTTTTGGGTTACTGTACGCATGACTTGTTCTGATGGTAAATACCTTCCCATGTCTTGTGCTCTAAACTGAATATGCTGCTTACCAATACGACAGTAAACACAACACTGACAGACCATGCTGTACATCACAAATCAATGCTGTTTGGGGTGCGGTCACAACGATAACCGCTACGACTGGAGGGTTATGTCCTTCACTTCAATATTCCACCACATTAATGTCACCAAGTGATAAACATACAACCCTGCTGAGCACCATGGATGTGAGACAGCATGTGTGTACGCTAGTTCATACCAAAGTTGTGATGCGCTTTTATCTTTTTGGTGAGTAGTGTATAAGGAATTTAATTTTTGTTGATTTGAATGTTCTTGTAGAAGAATGTCTATCGTGAATGATTTAAAAATGGGACAAAGTTTATAGCAAATGAAAAAAAATGATTACTTCACAAATATATAACTGTTATGTGCCTATATAACAGAATGCAATCCATAATTACAAAGAAAAATCTTTGATAAGGAGAGACGAGGTAAACCTCTAGAAGCCATTCAAACTTATTGCTTGGTAGCAATGGTTTCAAATTCTAACGTTCAGACACTTCTAGTGCCGTACTCACTTATTTCACGAAATGCTTAATTAAATAAAATACTTTAAACTCCTTTAAGGGTAATTTGAGGGTGATAGTGAAACAGTTATTTGTGAAATATGGAGTTCAAATCAGATAAGTCTTTAAGGGTTGTTCGAGTGTAGCTGTAAGTTTGTGCCAGAATTTATTAAAAATTGCTTCTACTGGCCCCATCAAGTTCAACAGAACTAATTAAATGGTGGTGAGTATTTTGAACAAAGATCAAAAATTCGATTTCCAAACTTATAGGAGCAATATGAAACACAAGGAAAAGTTCTTAAGTTGAATGTCTATGGGTATTTGAACAAATAATTGTGAATTTTCACAGGTGAAGTAAGAGAATGAATACAGTATATTGACTTTCACGGCTAAGGAATTAAAACTCAGCAATATTTCCTAGTTTATGCCGTGTCTTGTGCTGGGTTTCGCCTAGGAACACCATGATTGGCTCATCAGTGGGCTCTTGTTGTCCGTGCCCGAATCCTCACAGGAGTAGTGAACTGCGTGCTACTTCCCTTCTTAAGAAGCGCACCTTTTTGGAAGCCTTTATAGGGAGGTGAAAGGGCGCTTCATAAGAATGGAGGTAGGCGGCAGTTCGCTACTCCATTGGGGGTCCAGGCACGGACACCAAGAGCCCGCTGATGACCCAATCTTGGTGTTCCTAGGCGAAATCCCGCATATGACACGGCATAAACCTAGAAAAATTGCTGAGGTTTAGATCGAATATAGTTTTTTAATGTGGTTGGTAATAAACAAATTTGACGTTATGCAGCAATTTATTACGGACTTGTGCCAGAGACTGGCTGAATCTTCTAATAGCATCACCGTCGGTTATATGGATAGAAATCCCAAACACGCGAGACATCACCATAATGAGGCGTACTAGGTAAGGTGGGGAGTGGGGTGATTGTTATCTGATTTCCTCACTGAGCTAGTGCAGTTACAATAAACATTTAATAGCACCTTCCAAAGCATCCATAAGCAGTCACTCTGCCCCTACTGCCATTACACGGCACCACCCATTCATTAGGACCTTTCATGTTACTACAGCCATAAGTAAGACTGAGAAATGTGAAGAGCCACATTTACACTGACCAGTGCCAACAGACAATTGCAAAAACATTTCAACCATAAGAAGATAGCAACAGGCCAAATTATGGACTTGACATTCAAAGTACTGAGTAAAGCACTCTACGGCACCAATAATCCCACAATAAAGACGGTAGAGGCACAACTAATTACGAAATAAACTACTGCAATTAACAGAAGAAACTATTACACTGGTGGCCATAATTCTGGAAGCTGTGTAAGAAATAAAATAATTTTCATTTTTCAAACATACAATTAATTCCACCCATTTTAAGTGCACAAACACATAAACCAATGTAATACGTATTCTTAAAAACAGTTATTTTAATTTAATGATTGTGGAAAAACGTATAATGTGCAATGAGTTCTCATTAGACTCACTTTGTAGGAGGTTATGCCAATACTTTGTGTTATACCACTTACTTTCAAGCACAGCATCAATTTTGCATGGTATAGAGTTCCTATGCCATTGTAAATCCTTTTAATACCCTAAGCCATGTGTTGGTAATGGCTTCGATCAACTAAATATTGGTGCATGGGTTCCTTTCTGACATTAAACGGTTCTGCTTTGTTCAAAGATTTTCCAACGTATTAAGATGCAGGCTACTCCCATCAGCCTAAGGCACTTTAAAACGATTATGTTCTTATCCTCAAACTACTGAAAAACACATTTGGAAGTATGGTATGATGCACCATCCTGCTGAAATACTTCATTTGGGTTCAAGTCGACAATGGATAGGAAATGCTTCTTCTCCAGAATATCCTGTCTGTATTAACAGTATTTCCAGAATTATGGCCACCCATGTATTTTGGTATCTTCCATTACCCATAGTAGTTTGGTGGTGGTGTATAATGATATTTTTTAGTCGAAACTTATATGAAGATCTACAGCTACCCAATTCTGTAACAAGAGTCATAATTACTGGAATAGAATCGAAAGGGATATCATTTTATGCTCCGTCAAATATTATTGGATTACTGAGTGTATAGGTGCCAACCAAATCTTAAAAGGCTTGTCACCTCCCATCAGGGACCATGTTCATCGATGTGAATGTGTACTGCCAACGATAGCTCGCACTGCCTGGAACTTAATTAGCGAGCTGTCGAAAGTGCTAATAGACTGTGACATTAATTAAAACTCTCCGCACTGGAATACAAAGCTGGGAAGCGCACAGACATTGATAAAACTGGGCGCTACACGTTCGAGATCTTCCAACATGATACATATTGAACTGTGTTGGGCGGCAGAGGTGGTTTTAACCCTTACAGTGCCAAGATGCCGAAGCATCGACACATAAGATAGTTCCGTACGAAAAATGCCAAGATGCCGATTCGATCGGCACGCTCTTATGTGTTGTAGTTATGCGGTGTGGTGCTAGATTGCTCTACAAATCACGTAGTAAGAAGGTAGAATGTTTGTAATTCCTTCGTATGTCATCAGATGGCAATGACATAGCTTTTTTTTTTGCTTGTTTACTCGTACATTATGAGTGTATTGTCTGCGAGCGCTTGAAGTCTATGATCCAATATGGCAGCCACCTTGTTTGTTTATGTCCGCGTGTTGTGATTTATTTTTTGATCATTACACGCTCTAACTGACACATTTGAGTTATTTATCGTGACCTATTAACTCTATTATTATTTCTACCGTAGTAATAGTTCAGTAGCAATTTATCTTGGACTTAGTAAAGTTGTAAATAGTACATTTGTCGGAAGAAGGCATGCCATCACGTAGGCAAGTTTTTGGAAATTAATTTATAAATTGCAAAGTAGGCCTACTATAACAGTATAAATTGGTATATATGATCCTAAATATGAGTTAACTACACTTTTGATTTAGTGTACAATGTGCTAAGTTATTTCAAATCATAACCTTCTTATTTTTTATTTAAAAAAATATTATAATTTTGTGCACAGTATTCCATGTAATAATTTTTGTCAAATGTAAGTCACATGTTTATATTCCATGGAATATATCAAGCTAACATGCCAAATTGTATTTCCATATCTTTAAAACTGAGGCTTTTATTAATTTTTATTTGTTTATGCAGTGATACACAATCCATTGAAACTTGCCTGGCATTCTATGCATATGATGACCTATTCCCGGTCGGCATCCAAAGGGTTAAACATATCCTTAAAATAAAATAAAATAGAGAAAATTAGAAGATTGTGTAGATATGAATTGTCCTACCTAGGCAGCCTTATTTCCAACAACAACGGCGAGGTGGGCGCTGGGATCAAAAGGAGGACTGGAAATGGCTGTGCAGTATTTCAGCGAATGAATACAGAACTCAGCATTGTTTATCAGGCATGGTTCGGAAGTTACCTTGAGTGCATAAGTCGGGCTTCCGAGGCCCAGGGTGTGATTTATTAATAATTTATGGTAAAAGTGTTCGTATCACTAGTGTGAAATTCCTCTCTTAGTTACGGAGAAAAGCAGTAATAGACTCAATCAACCATTATTGTTTATAGTTGTAACAATGTAGCTTTATTGTAATTTACGACACATTTACATGAGCCGGACCTTTCGGTCTCATGTTTTAAAATCATTCAGTTACTTATTCATTTTATGATACATGATGTGAGGATGTTGACAGAAAACTTGGCCAAAACCATAATTTGTTAATTTAGTGAGGACTTCATGTGAGGACGTCATGGTTTCATGGTGTGTGATGGTGTTTTAAAATATCACTTTCTTATATTTATTTTCACTTTTGATTCAATTATTTCCTCATTTCGATGTTAAGGTTCAATTTTAAAGCCTAAATGAACGTAGTGAAATATTCACATTTCATTCGTATATCCAGTATATCCTCTGTAGTCCATACCCGGGCCTTCCAGGTCCGGCTCATGTAAACCTGTACAAAGAAAGGCTTATGCACTCAAGGGTTAAGGAATAGCGATTTCTTTCATGAACATGTTTTGCCCGAATTTTGAAAAGTACAGTAAGAGTGAATGAAGGGTCCCCCATTTAATGAAATTTCATTTTGCCTTATAAGTTCAGAGTTTAGCAACTTATCTGCCTTTCGTATTATTTTGCTCATTTTGGTAATATAAAGTCATATTTGATTATATTTTGAGCACTTTTTGACAAGGTTTATGTTATCTGGGTGGAGTTCCAAACACAGGATTTCTAAATGATGCAGTAGATATATTTGTCTGTGTATTCTTGGAACAAACCGGTTTAGAAGACCTGATTCCGAGGAAAAGCTTCTATACGGATGTCTCATTGAGTAAGCGTTTACCCCAGCAAATAAATTTAGTTGCGAGCAATTAGTAAAGAAGATAACTCTGTTTTATCTCACGTCCAGTTTGGCCTTAACGGGTCACGTAACAGCCGCCTTCCTTTTTCGCAACCAGCGTATTTGAACTGATTGGCCACACCTGCGGCAACGAGGTGACAACCATCATCCATCACGTTAAGTACGGTTCCTGTTAGGCAGTGACTGGCTGCGTGGCACAGCGGTAACATTCTCGCCTGCTGAACCCAAGATAGTGGAATCGTATCTCGATGCAGTTAGTTAGCATTTGAGGGTGTTCAAATGTGATGGAGCCGTGTCAGTAGATTTACTGTCAGGTTAAAGATCCCCTTCGGAGCAAAATTGCGGCACCCTGGCGTCTCAAAAAGCAGCAGTAGTTCAAAGGGACGTAAAGCCCATAACTACAGTATTATGTATGTTAGGAAGTGTCTTCTAACTTACGTCAACAGATACCAAAAAACATAATACTTCGATTTTTGGGTTCTCTTGTTAAGAAAAGCGAGTAAGAACTGCATTCTAAAGCTATGGTACTACCATTATGAATGGCTATTGAAAGGTTAAAGGTAGGCATTGAAGCTCTATCAATTTGTATGATTAAATATGTCTGCTGTTTTATCGCGTTTAATGTTAGTAGTACTCCAATACTTGTTACATAACCCTAAAATACACAGGTCAAATATTCCGTTTTTAGATCATATTTAGATAAATTTAGGGGCATATTTGCTTGCATATTTTGTACTTTTTTAGTTCAAACTTCCGAACCCAATGTGTCACCTTAAAAATCATGTCTGAAAAATTACAGCCATATACAAATCTCGCTCTGATGGCTTTATAGTACATTATGCAACGAGCCTATAATGGCAATAATTAAGACACAAGTATGTTTATAAAACGAGCATATGCGAGTTTTATAATTTCCATACGAGTGTCTTAATTACCATTATAGGCGAGTTGCATACGACTGTTTATGTTCGACGATAATTATTATAACTATTTTATGTTCGAACAAAAATATTCATAAATATCTGTCGAGATTTCGCCAGTTTTATGTACTGAACAGAGCGCATGAGACGCAGGGAATGCCTTGTATTTGACCATGGCGACCTCGATTACTCTACTATGACACTAGGCCAGGCAGTGTGATTTACATTAGAAGGCCGTGGAACTCAGCGCATCTAATTATCTAATTGGTCAAACAACTGTTTCTTGAGCTCTGATTGGTGGGAGAAACTGTTTCATAATGAAAAATAGTGATATAATGAGCCTCATTATGATACAGTTTTCTGACAGATAATAGTCAGGGTCGAACATAAAGCTATTTACGTTACGTAACAAACAAATTCAGCTTCGGTGGCGTAGTTGGTAGCATGCTGAACTGCTGTGCCCAAGATAGCGGGTTCAAACCCGGCCGAAGTCGTCGGATTTTTTAAGAGCGTTAAAAATACTTCAGTATGCCTTCCTTCGGAGGGGAAGTAAAGCTGGTGGTCCCATGTCATAGATTTATGGCATGTAAAAGATCCTACCACAGACTAAGCTTGTGTGAAGCTAAAGTGTTAGGTTAGATTTCCTCGGAACGCTCTATCAAAAGTTCCTACGTTCACCACTAGGTATCACTGATCTCTGGTAGCAAAAGTTGGAACTACTTGAAATTGCACGGAACGTGTAGCTCACCCTAAGGGTGTCCGCTGAAATCAGGTACAGACTCAGGCGAGCCGAACAAGTCCTCGGACACTCCCGGCACTATAAGCCATACGATAAATCTTATATATATCACAAAAAGGATGTTCGTCTGTTCGTCTTTTATGCGTTCATAAACCATTCATCCGATTGCGATCAAATTTTGGTGAGTTGCTGTGAACACTTCCGGGATGGTTATAGGTATAGTTAATCCAATTTACAATAGAGAGCGCGCGAGTAGTTTAAACAAATGAATGTTGGTGATGCGTTCATATAGCCTACAATTCATTCGAACGCGACCAAATTTTGGTGGGTTGTATAGCACACTTCCGGGATGGTTATAGGCATAGGTAAACCAATTTACAATACATAGCTCGCCAGCAGTTTAAACAAATGAGTGTTGGCTATGCGTTCATATACAATTCATCCGATTGCGATCAAGTTTTGGTGAGTTGTTGTGCACACTTCCGGGAAAGTTATAGGCATAGTAGATCCGATTTACAATAGATGGCGTGCCGGTAGCTTCAACAAAATGGCGTGCGATTCGTTTCAACAAAGACCACATGCGTTCATATACCATTCATCCCATTGCGATTAAACTTGGGTGGGATGATGTGTGCACTCTAGGGATGGTTTCTGGCTTAGTAAATCCATTTTACAATAGGTAGTGCACGAGTAGATTCAACAAATGAGCGGCAACGCGTGAAGCGTTTCCCATATGCGTTCATATACCATTCGTGCGAAAGCGATGAAACTTGGGTGAGTTTTTGTGTACTCTCCAGGGAAGGTTTCTGGCTTAGTACGAGCATTTTACAATAGGTAGCGCACGAGTGTATTCAACAAATGAGCGACGGCACCTGAATCGTTTCAACCAAATACCGTATGCGTTCATATACCATTCATCCGATTGCGATGAAACTTTGGTGAATTGCTATGTGCACTCCAGGAAAGTTTTCTGGCTTAGTAAATCCATTTTACAATAGGTAGGGCACGAGTAGATTCAACAAATGATCGACGGTGCGCGAATCGTTTCAACAAAGTCCCGTATGCGTTCATATAGCCTAATATTGATTCGATTGCGATGAAACTTTGGTGAATTGTTGTGTACACTCCATGGAAGGTGTCTGGCTTAGTAAATGCATTTCACGATAGGTAGCGCACGAGTAGATTCAAGAAATGAGCGACGGCACGCGAATCGTTTCAAAAGAGTCCCATATGCGTTCATATACCATTCATCCGATTGCGATGAGACTTAGGTGAATCGTTCAGTACACTCCAGGAAAAGTTTCAGGCTTAGTAAATCTATTATACAATAGGTAGCGTACGAGTAGATTCAACAAATGAGTGACGGCACGCATATCGTTTAAACAAAATGCCGTATGCGTTCATTGCCATTCATCTGATTGCGATGAAACTTTGATGAGTTGTTGTGTACACGTCTGGGAATGTTTTCGACTTATTACATCCATTTTACAATAGGTAGTGTACGAGTAGATGCAACAAATGAGTGATGACGTGCGAAGCTTTTCAACAAAATCCCGTATGCGATCATATACCATTCATCGATTGCGATGAAACTTAGGTGAGTTGTTGTGTACACTTACGTGAAGGTTTCTACGTTAGTAAATCCATTTCACAGTAGGTAGCACAAGAGTAAATTTTAAAAATGAGTGACAGCGCAAGAGTCGTTTAAACAAAATTCCGTATGCGTTCATATCCCATTCATCCGATTGCGATGACATTTTGGTGAATTGTTGTGCAAGCTCCAACGAATGTTTCTAAATTAGTTAATCCATTTTACGATAGTTTAGAGGAAGCTAACGGAAATTGAAAAAAGATTGTTTCCAAAAGCACTTCAAGAAACAAAATTACAACGCCAACACTTTCTTTGATTGGCATTGCAACAAAAATATTGGAATGCAGCCGAAATAAATCAGAAACCTCAATAGACATCAAATTGGCAGGTGAAAAGTTGAAGGAAGTAGGAGACTTATGTTACTTAGGAAGCAACATAACCAGTGATGGACGAAGCAAAGAGGATATAAAAAGTGGGTTGGCCCAGACAAGAAAAGTATTTTTACAAAAAAGGAATCTGTTGACATCGAATATAGATTTAGGAATTTGGAAGTCATTTTTGAAAGCCTTTGTCTGGAGCGTTGCACTCTATGGAAGTGAAACTAGGACTATTGGTGCAGCAGAAAAGAGGAGAATTGAAGCGTTTGAAATGTGGTGTTACAGGAGAATGATGAAGATCAGATGGGTAGATAGGGTTACAAACGAAGAGGTATTAAGATGAGTGGGAGAGTAGAGATGTTTCTGGCGACTGATAATGAAGATAAGAGATAGGTTGGTAGGACACATACTAAGACGCCCAGGAATAGCAAGCTTAGTTATGGAAGGAAGGGTCGAGGACAAGAACTGTTGGGGTAGACCAAGGTTAGAATATGTTAAACAGATTGCCTTGGATGTAGGGTGTGGTAGCTATGTAGAGATGAAACGATTAGCTCAGGACAGGGAGGCATGGAGTGCTGCATCAAACCAGTCAAAATACTGAAGACTCAAACAAAAACAACAACAACAACAACTACAACAATCCACTCTCTAACATAAGATACAGCATAATGAACAATCATTAGCCTACCGTATATTTAGCAAACTATAATCTTCACTAAATGTACACTAAAATTATATATGCAACCCAATCATACACTTACCATGATCTCGTAATCTTCTTTAATTGTCATTTATACCCCGCCATTAATGCACTGGTATGGTGTCTTTTGAGTACTGAACGATGAGACTTCGCATTAATATACCACTTGAGAGAGAGAAATACAGCCGTCATCATTCACATCGTGCGCAGTGGTGACCTAGGAAGTGAGATATCACAAATGTAACCGCTCACAACTTCTGGATATGAAATGCAATAAAACAGCGTGGTCCAGTGTTACCAACTGCAATATTCTCCACCCTGTTCTTGTAAGTTCGGTAACGATCTCTGGGAGTTGACAGGAAGTGCAATGTTCTCATGTTGAAGCCAATTACTCGCTCTCCGGGGCTAGAAGCTGCACAAGACCTTCGGGCTGTGATCTGCCAACACAAACTTAAGTTTCCCTTCATCTCTCTCTTCATTGATCGCGCTATTCCAGCTCAAATCCATTCGCACTTCATCTCTCCCAAAATATATATAGTCACTCAAACAAAGAATGAGCTCACTCTGCTTTGGACAAGTTTCAACAACGGGTTAACGAGAACTTTTACTGTGGTGTCAGGAAGACAAGTAGGCTATACATTACGAGTTTCCTGTAATAATTCCTTTGGGTTTTAGCCGTAGGCTCGAGAACTTACCAAGAGAAAGAAAAACATTGCATTGTTATTCTTTGTTTGAGCGACTGAACATATCTGTAATAATGGTAAAGCACTGGAAAAAATTTGTTGAGGTCAGATATGGGAAGTAACAAATTTCAAAGTACTACTGTATTAGCAAATGAGTTTTCTCCGATATTAGGCCATGTTGTGCACAAGATGTACAGATGAACAATCAAAAATTGTCGCAACCCTCAAGACGTGAAATATAAGAAAGTCCACTTTAACTATCTTCGGCATTGTACAATCAGCTGGATGCGTTTTGCAACGCTGAACGTATTTCTCACTCATTGTGTCAGTTACTCTCTCCAATGTTCCAGTCCTCGTGACATGCAAACAGCACAATTATATTATACGCACATGATACGCTTCTACTTAGCGCAGTGAGTCAGTTGTAGGCTAGAAAATACATGCCTACTATAACAGGTAGGCACAAACCTAGAAACATTGCTGAGTTTTAATTCACTGGCCGTGAAAGCCAATATACCATCTTTTTTGAAGCCTTCATAGGGAGGTTTAGGCTGCTTGTGCTTTTAGTTCTCGCAGTAAAGTGGTACAGTTGCACTCTATATAAAGGGAGGTAGCTCGCAGTTCGCTACTCCTGTGGGGGGGTCCAGGCGGGAACACCAAGAGCCCGCTGATGAGCCTGGGCGAAACCTCACACAAGACACGGCACAAACCTAGAAAAAATTCTGAGTTTAAAATAAAAGTTTAGCATTCGTGAGGCAGTAATTCGGCGTGGAGTTCCACCTTGGGCTGCTCAGAGAAGGATACAAAAGAGGTGGGTTTCCGAGAACATAGTAATGGAGTCCGGATAAAAATAAATACTGAAACCAGTATTCAAACCCCGTATCTCACGGTTTATAACCAAGGATCTTTCTCGTACGCTAACAATGACACGCCCAGAAGTGCGTAGCATGAAGCTTCAAATTCCGGGCTTGTCCCTCATTTCATGTATGTATTTAACTATTTCGTCAGTTTCACGTCCATTTCATTGTATGCTTCTGTGTCATTTTGACATGTGGACAGTTGCGTTGTGTACCAACAGTCGCATTTCTTCAGTAGCGTGTCGTTTAACAACAAGCGAGCTACATCAATTTTTGTTTTAGCTGTACCACTTTGCAAGATGACGGTCACAAGGATTTGATTTGAACATTTTCTGATTGATCAATTATTGATTGCTCATCTGTATAAGCCACAAACCTGAGAGTTTAAGTTACTTGGTGTACCCAAGCATATTGTCGATGCTCAATATGGCAGCCGCGCATAAAATTCAGGAAAATAGCGTGGTAAACTTTAAAGAAGAAGTCCTTTATGCTTAACCTACCAAAGTCCCAGCTAATTTCTCAGTTATATCTTGTGTTAACAATTTTTATGTTCTAACAGTAAGCACGTAAGATGTTTTAATAATTAATGAAGCTGATAGCCTTTTTCCCTAAGCATATTAAGCTCCTTAAAGAACGAAAACGTATTTCAAAATTTCGTCATTATTGCTCAATTTTATTTCGTTATCGATCTTGTTAAATTTCACATTCAATATGGTGGTTGTGCGAAATACTGAAATGCAATTATAGTTCAATGCCCAGGTATAGTTCTCTCATCGGTTCGCTTTTCGATATTTTCGAGTTTCCTATCTGTGTGGCCCTGCTTACTTTCCATGCCTGTATAGAGCCAAGTTTTTCCCAGCTCGAGGGACAGCGTTGTAAACTCTCCACTCTGGCCACGGAGAGCAAGCAGGGAGGCTGGACAGAACTACATACATCTGTGCAACATTGGAGACCTGACATGTGAACCGGCAGCCAGGACCGGATTCTAGACTCCACGTGGAAACACGAGCAAGCATGCTATTGGTCAAGAACCATCCGCGTTTGAGTCACCGGTCGTTAACCAAACACCGTATGAATTAGAACTGGTTATTTAGGCACAGAAACAGTTGTCTACTTAAGCCTCCGTGGCTTAGGCGGCAGCACGCCGGCCTCTCACCGCTGGGTCCGTGGTTCAAATCCCGGTCACTCCATGTGAGATCTGTGCTGGACAAAACGGAGGCAGACAGGTTTTTCTCCGGGTACTCCGGTTTTCCCTGTCAACATTTCATTTCATTTCATTTGTCATTCATTTAATCATTGCCCCAGAGGAGTGCGTCAGGCCTCGGCAGCCGGCACAGTTCATATCCTCGCCGTTAGATGGGGGCTTCATTCATTCCATTCCTGACCCGGTCGGAGACTGGAAGCAGGCTGTGGATTTTCAAACAGTTGTCTACTTATTTTAGGAGTTTGGGATATCTTGGCACATTAGTGTTATGTACTATTAAGTGAGTCGAATTTATCCGATAACCGGTATTTTTGTGGTGACTGTAATCATGTAATATTAATTATAGTTAAGGTATAATACACAATTATTAGAGTCTGGAATTAGGGTAGGTGCCACAGGAGTTGACAAAAGGTACCATCAAGGCATCCTCCTGGCGAGAGTGTGGAGAACCCAACTGAAGATGGTCGCTGTTATTGCAGGAGTCTGGATTTTTATCTTAGACCTCCCAGCTTACACCTCCTCCTCGCAGTCGTGGTACGCGACTTAAACACACACGGCTGTGCTTACAATAGACTCTATATCTGAGTAAATATCAGAATATTTAATTATGTTCATATCCGTGAATAATGAACTAAAATACGAGAACAATAATTTAAGATGTAACACAGGGTAATGTAATGCAGTAGAGCCAAATAATGCTACTTACAAACTCGCATGCTGCATTTTCTTTCTGGACACTTACCTGAAACATGCATAGAAAATAATTACAATATAACAACATAACGAAAATATAATGAGGCAGGAACTAGATATTTAAAACAGTTCTCACCAGAATTTCATACTAAATGCAGTACAGCCGCAAATAATAATACTGTATTATAATTCAACATACCCTACCTCATATAATCAGAATATTCCAAGCAAATTAAACCTTCCTGCAAAATTACTGTTTTATTGCTTAACGTTTATTGTATTATAATGTACCTGAATAAGACTATTTCTCCTCGAAATAGCTATAATAATGAAACTCGCTTATCTACGGTTAACTCTATACTTGGAGCTTCATTAATTTCGACTTGACATTTAGGTGCTACGCTAGAGCTACCTAGCGGTTATGAAGGAATTCACTCTAACCAATCACAGGCAGCCATTCATAGTATCGATATCTCACGACAAATCGAGTTTCGTTCGCGATGATGATGATGATGATGATAATTGTTGTTTTAAGGGGCCTAACATCTAGGTTATCGGCCCCTAATGATCTGGGTGATAGCGAAAATGAGAATGAAATGGAAACCAGAACGAAAATTATGTGAGACGGAAAATACGTACAAAGAGAAACTCAGATGGAAACAACTCACAATATGGTCTTATAAAAGGGAATTTAGAACGAAAAGATTCACAAAAAGAATAGATTGAAAAAGACCCACAAAACGTAGGCTAGATTCGAAATACGTACAAGATGCAATGTAGCGTCGAAATATTTACAAAATGCAACTGAAATTCAAAATACTTACAAAATGCCAATGAGATCGAAAATACGTAAAAAATGCAATTGAGGTTCAAAATACTTACAAAATGCAATTGAAATTGAAAATACACAATGCAATTCAGATTGAAATACGCCCTATCCCAGTTCCAATCCAAATTATTCACAAAGTGCAATTGAAATTCAAAATACTTACAAAATGCAATTGAAATTGAAAATGCTTACAAAATGTACGGTAAATTCAAACGACTCATGTGGATTGACAATACTTACAAAATGCAATTTAGATTGAAAATACTTGACAAAATGTAATTTAGATTCAAAATACCCACAAAATGCAATTGAGAATCAAAATATGTGCAAAATGCCCACCAAACAAAATGCAATTTAGATTCAAAATTCGTGCGAAATGCGGTTTGGTTGAAAATACTTACAAAATGCAATTGAAATTCAAAATACTCACTAAAAGGCCCGTCTACCTGCATTGAAAGACTTACTAAAAAGCAATTTAGATTGTCAATCTTTACAAAATGCAATTGAGGTTGAAAACAATCGCGAGATGTAATTTAGATCGAAAAAACTTACAAAATACAACGTAGATCAAAAATGCCTTAAAAATCGCTAAAAGGGAATTTAGATACACGGTGAACCAAGTAACAAAAACAGTGCGGGAATCTTAAAGAGAAAAGGAAACATAAGGAAAAGAGGAGAGGAGAGGAGAGGAGAGGGTCCGCCCCAAAGGTAAGAGACAAAAGTGGAAAACGGACCCAGCTCAGGAATCCATCGGGGTCACCAACTCCCGAACTCACCAGCCGTGAACTCCTGAGGGTGTAGCATTATCTAGTGTGCACCAGAAGTGGTGGGGCTACATACACCCTGCCTCCTTAAGGGCATTGAGCACAAGGCAGGAGGTAAAAGGAAAAGAAAAAGAAGGCTGACCCCTCACAGAAGGAGGGTATCAGAAAAGATGAGACAAGGGCCAATTAAGGCGGGAAAGTGAAAGACTCCCTAGGCCTCGGATAACCTAATACCGTCGGGGTCGGAAGAGAACAAGAGTTGACCAAGGGAGGTCGACAGGAAAGAAGACGGAGAGGAGCCCGCCACAAGTAAGTGGAAGCAATGCCGGACTCGGCTGGGGTCCCGTGGTCGCTAACCCAAGTCCCACTAGATGTGAGCCCCTGAGGGGCGTTCGCGATGTTGTTATATCGAAATAAATAGCTGGTTAGAGTGATTTCACTTCTTACTACGGGCGTTATGGCTCGTCTCTACATACAGTAGTATAAAACAAAGTCTCCGATTTTTGGATGTAACGGGTAATCTCGAGAACCACAGGATTTATATTGATGCGGTTTTCACCATTCAGTAAGGGATTTTTCGAGGAAGGTTTCTGTACAAAAACATTCATTTATGACCAAATGAAGCCGAGCAGTAACGATTTCAGTATCTATCTATCTATATATCTATCTATCTATCTATCTATCTATCGTATGGCTTTTAGTGCCGGGAGTGTCCGAGGACATGTTCGGCTCGCCTGAGTCTGTAGCTGCTTCCAGCGGACACGCTTAGCGTGAGCCACAAATACCGTTCAATTTCAAGTACTGTAGTTCCATCCTTCGCTACCAGATATCAATGATACTTAGTGGTGAACGTTGGAACTTTTGATAGAGCGTTCCGACGAAATCTAACTTAACAATTTAGCTGCACACAAGTTTAGTCTGTGGAAGGATCTTTTACATGCCATAAATCTATGACATGGGACCGCCGACTTTACTTCCCCTCCGAAGAAAGGCATACTGAAGGATTTTCAACGCTCTTACAAATCCGACGACTTCGGCCGGGTTTGAACCCGCTATCTTGGGAACAGCAGTTCAGCATGCTACCGACTACGCCACCGAAGCCGAAGTGAATCGATTCGAAAAATAACCTGCCGTCCGTGCCACTGGGAAAACCGTTAAAGATATCGGGCGAAGCCGGAGCGGGTTGCTAGCAGCTGTATAATTTGGGCATTAAAACATCACCCAACTGTGACTGTGGTGCGCCGACACAGACCATCCGTCATATTGTTCCAGGGTGTTGTAACAGAGTGCACTTGGGACCGCCATGTGCCAGCCTCTACAAAGACTATAGTGGCTGGACAATTTCAATTTAAAACTTTAAATTTATCAGGTGTTCAATTGATTGTTTGTAATATGTTATATGTATTGTGTACTTTGCCATAAGCTTAATTAATTAATAATTTAAAAAAGAACTTCTAACCGCTAGGTCGCTCTAGCGTAGAACTTCAACGTAAGTCGAATGTAATGGAGGCCCAAGTGTACTGAAAGATATTATTATTATTAGCGTACGGCTTTTAGTGTCGGGAGTGTCCGAGGACATGTTCGGCTCGCCAGTTTTGTAGCTGCTTCGAGACGGACACCCAATGGGTGAGCTACAAGTACCGTTGGGGAGGAAAGTTGGAATGGAAGGACGAGGAATTGGAAGGTAGCGGCTGTGGCCTATAGTTAGGGACCAACCCCGGCATTTGCCTGGAAGGAACATGGGAAACCACAGAAGACCATCTTCAAGGTTGCCGGCGGGGGGATTCGAACCTCCTCGCCTCCCGGATGTGAGCGACTGCCAGCAGTCATGCCGTAACGACCACGGCTAACTCACCCGGTTTGTACTGAAAGGTGTTATTGGATAAATAGTATAAAGCAGAGATTAGACCAAAGAGTATAATACAAAGATTAGACCAAGGTGTATACATTAGAGATTAGACCAGAGAGTATAAATCAGAGATTGGACGAGGTAGAAATCGAACCTACCTCTTCTCAAACGAAGCTGAGTGAACCCTGTTCCTGCCTTCAAACGCGAATTAAATGTCTTGGTAATTCTGTGAATCAGACCCGGTAAAACAAATAATCGTATGGCCTCGGTTGCCGGGTGCAAGCTTTGAAATTTGACACCCAGAGGGTAGATTGCATGTCGAATTTCGTTGCTCCTAGAAGCACTATGAAAGTCAAGGAGGTTAGATATTTAAGCTCCTTGAACACTATAGCGCTTTCTAGTAGAGAAATGAGGCACTTTGTGTTGGCGGAAACTCCCAAGATTAATTTTGCCATTATGAACACGGCGTACTGAATTCAAATGGATTATTTGATATGCCAACATCGTATGACATGCGTGTCGTATTTTAGCTGCCTTTCAAAAAAATCACTTACCACGGCCAGGAGCGAACCTGCAAGCTTGGGGGTTAGTAGACCGACACGCTAACCACTCACCCACCGTAGCAAGACCCGGTGACATTCAATAATGACAGTTTCGCGAGTGTTTTCGTAGTAAAAAGTGCTGTTGTGTACACATGTTTCAAACTTCTAATTAATGGGATCAGGGAAAATGGCTACTTGCATTCTACTAGCATTGGTACTGGCTTCTCCTGGGTGATACATTCCCTATCTCTTTCGAGTCCGTGTTTGCCACTAGATAAGAGAAATGGCACAGTAGGGGCATCATTGCGAGTGATATCAGAAGTGAATCAGGCAGCGATTTTGTCTCGTCGCACATGTATTAATATTTTGCAAAGTGAGTTCAGTAAGTTCCAAGTATCTGTGGCTCCAAAATCCTAATATTCTTGGTCTTACGGACATTGATTGATGTTTCGCATCGGACAGCTTAAATTCACAGTCAGGTCTAGCAAAAGAGAGAGAAATGTTTTAAATTATCTACGAGGTTATCGGCCACGGTGGCCGAGAGCGCTGACGCATTATCTGGCGCGTCACTCACATCGGGAGAGCGTGGGTTCAAATCCCACCTCGGCCGTCCTGAAAATCTGAAAATGGTTTTCGTGGTTTTCCATTTTCACCACCAGGCAGATGCCAGAACGGATCCTTTCAACTGGTCCACTTCCTTCCAAAATCCCTAGTCTGACCCTTCCTTAATTAGACCCAAGTTACCGGTCGATTTGGCAATCGGCCGGTCTCTATCCCCAATTGTATCTGCTGATCAAGTATGTTCATCTCCCAGACACCATCCTATCGACGGTAGATGAATGAAACCCTCCTAGAGTCCGTGGGTGATGCCAAGCTGAGAGGATAAGTGATTTTTAGCCTACTTTCGATTTTTGCAAAGAAAGAAAGTAGACTTATGAGATCAACACAGGGCGAAAAAAAGTGTGTCTGTCTGTGTGTGTGTGTGTGTGTATGTGTATGTGAGTGTGTGAGTCTGTGTGTGTGTATATGTGTGTGTGTGAGTCTCTCTCTGTGTGTGTGTGTGTGTGTGTGTGTGTGTGTGTGTGTACTCCGAATGTCTGTCCCCCCTATCAATTCGAACACGGCGAACGCGAATTCAATGGAATTTGGATCAAAGGTAGCACTAGCAAAGGACACCTCAGTGTCATGTTTTATATCGCCGCCATCTTGACGGAAACGTAATGGCGGCCACACAAATGTTCAAAGCTTAAATCAAATTATGACTAACCTAATCATCCGATCTCTACCAAATGTTGCAACAACATAACTTTTTGTGGAGAGCATCCTTTGACCAAACTAATAGGTCATCAGCCAAATAGTTTGCGGATGGCGGCCATCTTTGTGTGAAAATCGATTCTCCCTATTAAATCGAACACGGTGAAACCAAATGGAACGAAATTTGGAACAGAGGTAGTACTAGCAAAGGGCACCTCAGAGTCATGTTTTATATCGCCGCCATCTTGACGGAAACGTAATGGTGGCCACACAAATGTTCAAAGCTTAAATCAAATTATGACTAACCTAATCATCCGATCTCTACCAAATTTTGCAACAACATACCTTTATGGAGGAAGCATCCTTTGCCCAAATTAATAGGTCATTAGCCTAATAGTTTGCGGATGGCGGCCATCTTTGTATCAAAATCGATTCCCCCTTTTAATTCAAATACGGTGAAACCGAATGGAACGAAATTTGGTACAGAGGTAGCACTAGCAAAGGGCACCTCAGTGTCATGTCTTATATCGCCACCATTTGACGGAAACGTAATGGTGGCCACACAAATGTTCAAATCTTAAATCAAATTACGACTAACCTAATCATCCAATCTCTACCAAATTTTGCAACAACATACCTTTATGTGGAGAGCATCCTTTGACCAAACAAATAGGACATCAGCCTAATAGTTTGCGGATAGTGGCCATATGTGTGTGAAAATCGATTACCCCTATTAATTCGAATACGGTGAAACCGAATGAAACGAAATTTGGTACAGAGGTAGTACTAGCAAAGGCAACCTCAGTGTTATGCTTTATATTGCCGCCATCTTGACGGAAATGTAATGGTGGCCACACAAATGTTCAAAGCTTAAATCAAATTATGACTAACCTAATCATCCGATCTCTACCAAATTTTTCAACAACATACCTTTATGGAGGAAGCATCCTTTGACCAAATTAATAGGTCATTAGCCTAATAGTTTGCGGATGGCGGCTATCTTTGTGTGAAAATCGATTCCCCCTATTATTTCGAACACGGTGAAACCGAATGGAACGAAGTTTGGTACATAGGTAGCACTAGCAAAGGGCACCTCAGTGTTATGTTTTATTTCGCCGCCATTTTGACGGAAACGTAATGGTGGCCACACAAATGTTCAAAGCTTAAATCAAATTATGACTAACCTAATCATCCGATCTCTACCAAATTTTTCAACAACATACCTTTATGGAGGAAGCATCCTTTGACCAAATTAATAGGTCATTAGCCTAATAGTTTGCGGATGGCGGCCATCTTTGTGTGAAAATCGGTTCCCCCTATTAATTCGAACACGGTGAAACCGAATGGGACGAAATTTGGTACAGAGGTAGTACTAGCAAAAGGCACCTCAGTGTTATGTTTTATTTCGCCGCCATGTTGACGGAAACGTAATGGTGGCCACACAAATGTTCAAAGCTTAAATCAAATTATGACTAACCTAATCATCCGATCTCCACCAAATTTTTCAACAACATACCTTTATGGAGGAAGCATCCTTTGACCAAATTAATAGGTCATTAGCCTAATAGTTTGCGGATGGCGGCTATCTTTGTGTGAAAATCGATTCCCCGTATTATTTCGAACACGGTGAAACCGAATGGACTGAAGTTTGGTACATAGGTAGCACTAGCAAAAGGCACCTCAGTGTCATGTTTTATATCGCCGCCATCTTAACGGAAACGTAATGGCGGCCACACAAATGTTCAACGCTTAAATCAAAGTACGATTTACCTAATCATCCGATCTCTACCAAATTTTGCAACAACACACCTTTATGGAGGTAGCATCTTTTGACCAAACTAATAGGTCATTAGCCTAATATTTTGCGGATGGCGGCCATCTTTGTGTGAAAATCGATTCCCCTATTAATTCGAACACGGTGAAACCGAATGGAACGAAATTTGGTACAGAGATAGCACTAGCAAATGGCACCTCAGTGTCATGTTTTATATAACCGCCATCTTGACGGAAACGTAATCGCGGCCACCCAAATGTTAAAAGCTAAAATGTAATTACGACCAACCTAATAATCTAGTCTCTACCAAATTTTGCAACAACATATCTTTATGTGGGAAACATATTCGGGCCAAACTGCAAGATCATCAGCCAAATAGTTTGCAGATGGTGGCCAGTATGTGTGCAAATCGATTCCCCCTATCAATTCAAACACGGTGAAACCAAATTGAACGAAATTTGGTACAGAGGTATCACTAGCAAAGGGCACCTCATATTCATGTTTAATATCCCTATAGCACGTTGTATTTCAACAAGCTACTACATCCAGCATTCAATTATACAAAGACTTATAAGAATACCCACGCATTTAGGAAAAAATAGGCTATATGTTCTTTATTGAACATCTTGTTTTTGTGATACACTCAAGCTATAAGCCCCAAACAAGAATATAAACAAAAATATGCAATAAGACCACATATGTTGGCAAGAATTCAAAACAAACAGCAGTATTGATGTTTTCTAATTATAAATATTTATATAGGCTGCGGTGTCTGACAACCTGTGTCATTAGACCAAGCTTCTAATTAATGGGATCAGGGAAAATGGCTACTTGTGTTCTACAAGCATTGGTACTGGATTCTCCTGGGCTATATATTCCCCATGCACTACAGTATTGTGCGTGTGTTTGTGGGTCATGAAAACATCACCCAACTGTGTATGTGCTGCGCCGAGACGGACCATCCGTCATTTTGTTATAGGGTGTTGTAACAGAAACCATCACGGCATTTGCCTGGAGTAGAAATGGGAAACCACAGAAAACCACTTCTAGGATGGCTGAGGTGAGAAAATGATTATGTTATTTTATTTGAGGGGCTTGGAAATTGTGGTAATTTTCTCCGTACTTGGGTGAGTGTGGTAGTTTGCCTTATAATCTGTGTTATTGTGATGACTGTATTAGTGTGTGCATTTTTAATTACGGTGAGGATTTGGAAGTAGACGGCCGTAGCCTTACGTTAGGAGCCATCCCAGAATTTGCCTGTAGTAGAAGTGGGAAACACCGGAAATCCAGGATGGCTGAGGTGGGAATCGAACCCACCTCTTCTCAGTGTTTCCTCACGAGGCTGGATGTACCCCGTTCCAGCCCTCAGATCAGTGAGATGGGAAAAGAACCAGGGATGTCACCAATCCTAGCTACCTATCAAATAGATAGAAACTATTAGGCTTACGTGTTCATTGAATATAGCCATATCTGTATGGTGTATGTGTATAACCTAGGTATGGTTGCACGTTATTGATAACTGATAATAACCACCAGATAGCAGAACGCTTCCTTGTTGTTAATTTATTTTAGGGGAACTTAGTCACTAGCTTTGTTGTGTATGGAATTTGTCTGATAACGTGTCTTATTTTGATAGCTGTATTAGTGTGTGTATTACCGAGCGCTAAGCAGTGTGCAGTAGAGTGACTACCAGAAAACAAACGAGGAATGCGAAGTGAAGGGTAGAGAAGGATGGGGTGTTGGTCCAGTCTTCACAGCGTAATGTCTCATTTGTCAATACTGTTCGTGTTATTTACGTGAATAGAATGTTAAATGATGTAAATAAGTTGCTCGGGAGGTTCCTCAGTTTAGGGGCTGCGACAACGCGGTCATGTAGCCCCGTGTACTTTGTGTGTGTGTGTAGAATCTGTCTGATAACCGGTGTTAATTGTGATAACAGTATTAGTGTGTGTGATCTGTATTTAATTTAAGTAAGGACTGCATATATAGGAATTTCAAGTCAACTTTTGTTACCAAACGCCATCGTCAACGACCAACAAGTTCTGCACTTCGTTACTAGATACCACCGCAGTCGGCTTCTGGCGACGAACGTTGGAACCTAAGAGCGTTACTCAAAGATAACCTACAATTTAGCTTCACACAAGTGTAATTAGTGGAAGGTTCCTTATCATGGCATAAATCTATGACATGGGACCGCCAGCTTTACTTCCCTTCCGAAGGAAGGCATACTGAGGGATTTTTACGCTCTTAAAAAATCAGACGACTTTGGCTGGGTTTGAACCCGTGACCTTGGGCATAGAAGCTCAGCATGCTACCAACTACGCCACCAAAGCCGCCTAAATAAGTACTTTAACTGCGCGCATGTACACGTTCAATATCAAATCACTTCGAGAGTGGCACACAACCACAGCGCGCGCTGACCTTCAGCATCCTCACGGAGCTACGAAACTACACTATTGCTCACAGTTTCACGTGGGACCGATTACTGAACCTGATAGATTTGAAGTGAGCTATTTTTCTCCTTAAAATATGAGGTCAGGTTGATGACGTTCCCTTGTGAGTGTGCGTTAGCAATTTGATATGAAGAGGAGTCGGATTTCTTTCACGAAAAGCACTGAATGTTTTCACAATACTTGGATGGATCATCACGGATACGGTTGGGGGGTTTGACCAAGGATCACGAAATGTATATTTCTATTGCCTCTAACGTAACGTGCTATAAAGTAATCATGACTGCTCCTTCATTACCAATGCTGGTCGACCGGAATCACGCGCGGACACGTGGGAGATCGATCCGGTGCGTGTGTTGCGTGCGGCGGCGCTGGTCGACGAGACGTCAGGGCGCCGGCTGGCGTCTATATTCCGGGGTTCAACAAAGTATAACATCCTATGATAATAAGAATAGTATTAATATTAATAATAATAAGCCACAATCTTAGAGTGACACTCCAACATCGAAACAGATTTCCGCTAACGACTACTGAGATTTTACGGGCACATCATGAGACTGAATGACGACCGATTAACAAAGAGAATTTTGGCATACATATAAAAACATAAAGTGACAACGGTCTGGGTCTAAACAGCTTAAATAAATAAATAAATAAATAAATAAATAAATAAATAATAATAATAATAATAATAATAATAATAATAATAATAATAATAATAATAATAAGCAACCACACAAGGCTACCAACGTCGATGTTGCTGTTTCACTCAATGAAAACCTAGAGGACACGGTGGCTGAGAAGAGGCGCAAATTCCAGTGACTTGCCACAGAGCTCAGTCACATAGGCTATACGGCTTAAAAGAAGTTGACGTCATCCCAGTTGTTATCTCCGTGAATGGTTTAGTTACGAAGGACTGGGAAAATGCAAAGAAAAAGTTTGCCTTAAAGAGAAATAATGCAGTTAATACAAAAGGCTGCCCTCCTTGATACTGCAAGTCCGACTGTTTTGTCTCTTCAGTGACTTGCTCTGAACATCTTGAGATCCAGTGCTATCATCAGTGTATTTGGCTCGCAAGGAGCCCGACGGTGACGGTTTTGTAAATTTAATATAAATAATAGTAATAATAACAATAATACAACTAATAACAATAATGATAATAATTTCAACTTCCAAACTTTACACCAATTAATCCGCGCCGGACCCAACCAGGCTCATTTTAGTTTTGACCAAGGTTTTGTATTAATGATGTTATTGTGGTTGTGATTGTTGTTTCATTTTAAGGGCTAGGATATAGTGATCATTTAGCCGTGTGTACTTGGGTGTATGTGTAGAATTTGTCTGATAACCTGTGTAATTGTGGTATCTGTTGTAGTGTGTGTATTTGTTATTCAGGAATTCACTGAGAAGGAGGCGGCCGTGTCCTAAAGTTAAGCGGTCACGTAAAACTACAATCTCCCTTTTTCCTTAAGTTAGGAACCACCCCGGTATTTGCCTCGAGAGGAAGTGGGAAACCACTTCCAGTAGCCTACGGCTGAGTGGGGAATCGAGCGCACCTCATTTTACCACACGAGGCTGAATGTACCCCATTGCAGCCCTCAGACCAGAATTAAATTTCTTGGCATAGCCAGGGATCGAAGCCGGTTCTCCGGGGCGACAACCAAGAACGGCAGCCGCTACACCAGGAGATGGACGGCCAGGGTTTTAAGGTCGTGTGCACTTTCTGACATCTCGTGATTTTTCAGGTGCAAGTTTAAACACGTTGTCTTCAAGAATTGAACCCTGACTGACCGGGTGAAAGACGAGCAACTGTGCCACCACACCATCACTCTACTCAGTAAAAAAAACAATAATAATTTATATTGTAACTTTCAATCGGTGAACACAAAATAATTCCAATTCCTGGAATATAGCCTCCGTGGCTTAGGCGGCAGCACGCCGGCTTCTCACCGCTGGGTCCATGGTTCAAATCCCGGTCACTCCATGTGAGATCTGTGCTGGACAAAACGGAGGCAGACAGGTTTTTCTCCCGGTACTCCGGTTTTCCCTGTCAATATTTCATTCCAGCAACACTCTCCACTATCATTTCATTTCATCTGCCATTCATTTATGCATTGCCCCAGAGGAGTGCGTCAGGCCTCGGCAGCCGGCACAGTACATATCCTCGCCGCTAGATGGGGGCTTCATTAATTTCCATTCCTGACCCGGTCGGAAACTGGAAGTAGGCTGTGGAATTTCCCCCCTGGAATATGTGAAAAAATAACCCGAAATATACAGGGCGCCAGGAAATGTTCTCCGCAGTGACAGCCAGAGCTAGCATCAGCAGTTTAGTTGGCAGCAAGGTGTCCTTGGCAGGGTGAATCCCACACGTGTGGGCTGTAGGCTGTCGAAATCGTCTGTGTGTATTGCAATAAGCGAGCGGGTGTGTCATCAGCACTTCCAGTAACAGATATGAATGGCTGTGGTGAGTTCAGAGTTTACTGTTTGTTTGATTTGATACAAGCAACAGTCGTGCTGCCAACGTAACGACTGATGCTAGCTCTCGCAGACTCTTGTTGGCACTGCGGAGAACATTTCCTGGCGCCCTGTATATTTCAGGTTATTTTTTCAAATATGATTAAGATGTACTGTATATACTACTCAGTTATGAAAGTGTTAGACCTCTTCTTTTATGTGTGTGTGTGAAAACCTGATGGATTTGAAACAAGCGTGCTTGCATGAACCGACCTTAAACCTTCGTGTGCATGCGTGAATTTTTCCCGCCTATCGATAGCGTCTGTTGCTGGCAAGCAGCATTTGAGTGAGATTGTGTGTAGTGCTCTCTTCAGGTTTTCATTGCAAGGAAACGGATGGAATGACTGGGGAGCGCTACTGCATCAAATTTTGCCAGAAACTGGGCGACAGTCAGGTTGAACCCATTCAGAAGACTCAGACGGTTTTCGGTGACGTTATGGGCATTACACAGATTAAGGAGTGATACAACCGGTTTGAAGACGGCCGCACATCGGAGCAGAGCGAGCCACGCTCCGGTCGGCCATCAACATGCCGAAATGACCAGGTCATTGCCAAAGTGAACGATGTGGTGATGCGGGACTGTCCGTCGTGTGACTATCCGAGAAATTGCGGAAGAGGTAGGCATCAGCACTTTATCGGCACATTCCATAGTGACCGAAGAATTGGCCATGAAGAGAGTGGTGGCGAAATTCGTGCTGAAGCTGCATACGGTGGATCTAAAGCAACTTCATGTAGAAGTCTCATAGGACATGCTGGACTCCACAAACAGTGACCTCGACTTCATGAACGCAATAAGCACTGGTACGACCCGTCACAGTGGAAGCATTCCTTGTCACCAAAACCAAAGAAGGGCCAAGTGCGCAGCAACGTCAAAGCGAAGCTGACTGCTTTCTTTGACTGCCGTTGTGTGTTCATTAAGCTATCACTCGTGATACGAGTATGATAGTCGTCCAAGGTACGATGATATAAATCTTCGCTGTAAACTAATATTAGGCCTAATCATATTTCATGAGTTCTTTGGTGAGTGTATAGTCCAATCCGAGAACCACAGATTCCATCACAATATTAGCACTCAAGGTCTTGAGCCGCCAATTGATCTTGGGTGGTTGATCAATCTGCGATTTATGCGCTCTTTTTTGGCATTTCTTTTTTTCAGTCTGAAGCCTTCTTCTCTCTTGTTCGAAGAGCAAGTTGCCTTGATGGACATTGCGGCGCCACCCTGATCGGTTGGCTGCGATAGCCTCCCAGTACGCGCCACAGGGTCAAACAATCACCAGAGAGTACTACGGGGATGTCCTCCGTCGCCTACGTGATGCTGGGCGGCGCGAGAGACCGGCGTTGTGTTCAACAGGGAATTGCCGCCTACATCACGAAAATGGTCAAGCACATTCCCTGCACTTGATTAAGACTTTTCTGGCGAAAATCCAGACTCCTGTGGTACAACAGGCTTCTTACTCTCCGTATATAGCCCCCTGCGACTTCTGACTGTTCTCCAAACTCAAGAGGCCATTGAAAGGAACGCGATTTCAGACAAAAGAGGACATTATGGCAGCAACGACAGCCGAGCTAAACTCCATTCCGAAAGAGGTAAGAATTCCGATAAGAATAAAACCAGATGAGTTATAAGTTATCATTTTTTAATATGTTTTAATAATTTAGATCGTTAACATTTTAGATATAGTATTAAAACTCACTTCTTCTTTATAAATATAATTATTACTCGTTGAAAATTATTCACCTCAAAAGCGTGAATTTCCATCCTGATGCGGCCTCAGACAGAGCAAAATGGAGACATCGGATCCATGTAGCGGACCCCGCAGCCATGCGGGACAAACGATGAAGAAGAACAAGAAGAAGAAGAACAAGAAGAAGAAGAAGAGGAAGAAGAAGAAGAAGAAGAAGAAGAAAAGTATGAAAACACTTAGAAAATTATTGTTATATCTTTATCACATTATCATGCATATATGCAACTTTATATTTTGTATCTTTTAATAAATAGTAATCACATTTGCTGTTGAAGGCCATAATGTGACCGAGGCCAGTACATTGGAAAACATAACAAGAAGTTCCGTGACGAACTAAAGAGCCTACTTTTCTTAAAATTTAAGATTCATGCCCATGATCAATCTATATGGATCTATCTAGAATAATGACGAAATTTAGTTGGTAATATCGAAATTTCTAATTAGTTCGAAATACTGTAAACCTGGCATAATGTAGCCTAATAGAACTCTACAGTTGGCAGCCCTCTTAAGGTACAGAATACAAAATTTGGTTGAAGTCCAATGTATAGCATGGACGTTACATGCAGTTAAACATTGGATTTAACAGCGCGCATAAAATCATGTTGGCAACAGTGTCATGCATGTATTGGTGAGAAATAATCTGAAATAATATGATCTATTGTTGTGCCAATTTTGAATGAAATCCATTAGTTTGTATAGAAGTTACATTCATTTAAAAATTGGACCTGTCAGCAGGCTTATAATCATTTTGGCAACATTGCCATGTATGGCCTCTTGGAAATTAAACTGAAATATTATTATCTATACGAGTGCCAATTTTGAAATAGCTCCCATTCATACCTTCCAAGATATCCAACACGGAGCTCAAATTTCAATTGCATATTTCAGCAGTTGGTAGCACTGATATCATTTTCAAATACGGCATTGAGATATGCAGGTTTATTCCTACCAAATTGTGTTTCGATTGCTTCAGCCATTTAGGAGTTGATAGGACACACACACACACACAGACAGAAGGGCAGACAGACACACATTTGCCCGGACCGATCTCATAAGTCTACTTTTTCCTCATTTTTGCAAAATGTGAAAAGTGGACTAAAAATAATTTTATAGACTAAAGGTATTCATTCGTTATCTATTAAATTTTGTCAATAAGGATCACTGGTTATTTTCTTGTCTCTTCGCATGAATTGAATAGATGTCTCATAATGTGTCTTGATAGGTGTAGTATTTCTAAGAATATATCTAATAACACTGGTCTACAACACAACTGATTTCAAATCTGTTGCCGGTTTTCCCTAGCACGTATAGTTTGTGCGACGAGGAAGGCTGGAAACTATGTGGAAATGGTACAAATAGGTGTAAACAATTATATGTTGGACCTCAAATCCGAGAAATGCTGAAAGATGCAGCTTTCTTTAGCAGTTTGACGGGCAAAGAACAAGAAGCTTGGAAACATTTCAAATGGATTTGCAGCAATTGGTTTGGTATGAAGAAGGATCCTGATTTCAAAAATGATATCCACAAACTTCTGCACGAATACAAGGATCTTGGGTGTCGTATGTCACTAAAGGTTCATTTTCTGCTTTCCCATGTCGACTTCTTCCCAGAAAATCCTGATGACGCAAGTGATGAGCAGGGAGAGCATTTCCACCAGGATAATGGAGCAGCGTTACCATGGTTTCTGGAATGATTCCATGATGGGCGATTACTGCTGGATGTTAAACAGGGATGTTCCAGTCACCACGCATCATAGGAAGAGGAAATCAAATATATTTCAATAACAGAAGGTATGTTTATCATCATATTTCATGTCCTAGATATACAACAATGACTGATTTCACTGCAACCTTCCGCCGTACTACAGAGCGATCCATATCAAGTTATCAGTTGGCAGTCAAAGTGAAAGGTCGTGTTTTTCCCGAGCTCTCAGGTGTGCTGAAATGGGTTGTTCTCTGGAGTGTTATCGGGCGAGGATCGGACTGTGGTATGCGAAGGGTAGTCGGGATTTCCGGTGTTTGTGTGTGCGTACGGGACCTAGCAACTTGTGGTTCATAGCCCTAGTGATAGCTGCATTGCTAGTTATTGGTGGAGTGGAAGTGAATCCAGGGCCTGATACTCCAAATGTGAATCAGGCAAATGAGCCAGTGGCAGATTTAAAGTGTTCGACGTGCAGTAAAACATTGAAGAATGGTGTTGAGTGTGGACTATGTGAGAAATGGTTTCACTTCGGCTGTATTAAGGTCAAGAAGGAGGATTGTGATGTCGGAAATTGGTTTTGTAAAGTATGTGATACGCCGGACTGTTTGAGGGTGCAAATCTAAGCAAGGGATCAAATAATACAGGAACTTAGAGCAAAGCTTCGTGAATCAGAAGAAACGGTGAAGGATGTGACTGAACGGCTTTCTACTGGGATCAATGTGGAAGAGGGAGTGCAGGAGCAAACTGAGGATGACGTTATCATAATGGGTGATTCCATGATACGATGGAGTGCGAATATCTCGAGGAAATCAGGTGCGAAAGCGCGGTGTTATCCGGGGATTAAAATTGACCAGCTTGCCCAACAAGTGGAAGAATCAAATGTAGAGGACTGTGAAAAAGTTAAAGTGTTGTTGCTACATGTTGGGACGAACGATTTGAAGAGGGCTACAGCTGATTACATCATGGGGGAGCTCTACGAACTAGGCAGAAAAGCTAAAAGCAAGTTTAGAAATGCAAAAAATATAATGAGTGGCATTGTTCGGCGGGGAGATGTTCCGTTAAGGCGAATTAAGACTGTAAATGACCGCATGGACTGGGTATGTGCACAACTGAGATTAGTGTACGTAGAAGCTGACTGCTGGATTGGTGGCCGTGACTTCGCCCGGGACGGGCTGCATCTAAATCGACGGGGCGCTTTTAACCTAGGAAGCCTACATGACAGGGTCATCGGTTCGTGCCGGCTTTTGTGAGGAGGAGCAGGTCCAGAGGTTGCCAGCCGATGGGAACAGAAGGAGCTATTTCGAGATATTTGCTGCGGAGGTAAGACTCTAAGATTACTGCAGGTTAATTGTCAGAGTTTAGGAAATAAATTAATTGAATTTTGGAATCTTGTAGAGACGTATTCACGGGACATTGTCATAGCAACTGAATCTTGGTTATAGGAGGACATAAATAGTAGCGAAATAATTCAAGGGACCTACGAAATGTACAGGAGGGATCGGGGGAAGCGAGGTGGTGGGCTATTTATTTGTATGCGCAAAAATATAGCTAGTTTCTTAAAGTGGGCTGATATGGATCATGAAATGTTATGTGTACAAATTTCGGATAAAGGAAATAAATTCCCTCTTCAGGTGATAGGGGCGTATAGAGCACCGAAAGATAACTTTTCTCTCCTCGAAACACTGTATGATAAAACTTGTGCGGGTAATGCTATGAAAAAGAGCATAATAATTGCTGGAGATTTAAACCTCCCCAAAGTAGACTGGTCTGGTGAGTCAACTAGCTGTGGTCAAGCTCAGAGCGCCGCAAATAAATTCTTAAGGGAGGGGGGATTTTTCCAAGTAGTTGACTTCCCAACTAGAGACAATAATACCTTAGATGTTTATCTCGTAAGGCCTGTAGAGCTATATATTAACTGTCTGAAAGTACCAGGAATTAGTAACCATTCTGAGGTTGAATTAAATATTAGAAATGGTGACATTACAACATTAGACTCTGATGTAGCAAAAAAGATCATATTCCAGTATCGCAGGGCGGATCAGGGCAAGTTTCAGGGGTATTTGAATGAGCTATTTGTAGGATGGGCATCGGAAGGAAATCACATTAATATCCTGTGGGCTAACTTTTTGAAAATTTTAAATAGCGCTGTTGATAAATTTGTCCCATTTAAATTGCTGATACAAAACCCAGATCCTGAGTATTACACACGAGAAATTAGGAGTCTAAAACGGAAAATCAGGAAATTATACAATAAAAGACATGATAGTGACAAGTATATGTTGAAATATAAGTCCTTATCAAGAGAGCTCGTCTTAAAAAAGAGGGCTGCTCATGACAGTTATATGCAAGGTTTACTTGATTCGGGAGGTGATGGGTGGAATTTTTTTTACAGTTATGTTAGGATCAGAGAGGGAAATTCAAATAATTTGTCGATGATAATGTCCGGTGAAGGTAAATTAATTACTGAGAAACAGGCCATTGCTAATGAATTAAATGTCTTTTACGGTAGTGTGTTCTATAAATCCAATAGCTGTGTGTTGGACCTTAACGACGAATCAGGGGTCCCCTGTTCCAAATAAACCAGTCAGCAATTGTAAAGCTAATACAAAAACTACGTTTCAATGTATCAAAGGGTCCTGATAATATTGTTAGTGAAGTACTTAAACTAGGAGGTAGGGCCGTGGCACGATACTTGGAGGTGATGTTTAATGTGTCCATAAACAATGCGCAAATCCCAGATGACTGGAAAAGAGCTACGGTAGTCCCAATATTTAAGGTAGGGAGCAGACTTGAATTGGGCAACTACAGGCCGGTTAGCCTTACGTCCATCGTTTGTAAACAGATGGAGCATCTCATTTGCGACTACTTGAGGGAACAGTGGGAAACATTATCATGGTTTAATGATAGGCAACATGGATTTCGGAAAGGTTACTCATGCGAGAGTCAGATGCTATCACTTTTTCAAGACATTAGCGAATCGTTAGACCTTGGAGTTTCAGTCGACGCCGTGGTTATAGATTTTGCGAAGGCATTTGATGTCGTGCCGCATGACATGCTACTCCATAAATTAGCTTCGACAAAGATTGATAGAAGAGTAATTTTATGGATCCAAGAATTGTTGACGGGTCGTTCCCAGAAAGTGAAAGTCGAAGGCATATTCTCAGATGAAATTACCGTAACGTCGGGTATCCCTCAGGGCAGTGTAATCGGAACTTTGTTATTTTTGGCGTTTATAAATGACTTACCAAATGGGATTCGCAGTGACTGTCGATTGTTTGCGGATGATTGTGTAATATATCGAAAGATACATGACTCACAAGACAATGCAGTGCTTCAAGCGGACCTGAACCAGGTCTATAAGTGGGCGATTGTAAATAAAATGAAAATAAACACAAGAAAATGTAGTCTCTCAAAAATAGGGAAAGTGCGAAGGCAGTATTTTCAATATAACATTGGCTCGGAAATACTTGTAGAAGAAGATTCTTGCAAATATTTGGGCGTTCACGAAAGGAATTATATGAAATGGAGTAGTCATGTAGGATGTGTAGTTTCAAAAGATTACAAATCCCTGCACTTTGTAATGAGGGTATTAAAAGGAAGTAGTACCTCTGCTAAAGAATTAGGATATTTGTCACTTGTAAGACCTATTCTGGAATATGCCTCGGTGGTTTGGGATCCA
Source organism: Meconema thalassinum (assembly GCA_946902985.2). NCBI lineage: Eukaryota > Metazoa > Arthropoda > Insecta > Orthoptera > Tettigoniidae > Meconema > Meconema thalassinum. The sequence continues at coordinate 422,683,827 of OX336390.1, forward strand.
TATCAAGTAGGACTCATCAATGAGTTGGAAATGGTACAAAGAAAGGCCGCTAGATTTGTGCTCAGTGACTTTAATCCCAGGAGCAGTGTGAGCCGTATGTTAAAGAAACTTGGGTGGGAATCACTGGAGGCTAGGAGGATGAAATCTAGACTCTGCGCTATGTACAACACGTATACAAATCAACCAGCATGGGGTGAGCTTAGCAAACGATTGGGAAAGCCCACTTACATGGGTAGGAGCGATCATCCTTTCAATGTTAAGGGCCGACCACAGTGAACAAATTATGGTAAATATTCTTTTGTAAACCGTGCCATTGATAACTGGAACTCTCTACCTGCCGCAGTCTTAGAGCCTTTTCCCAAACATATAGGTGTGTTTAAGAAAAGACTGACTATTTGTGTAAATACTCCAGTTTAATTGTTGTATAATTGTTATTGAATTGTTATGCATAATTATTTATTTGTTATATATATCCAATTTGTCACCGGGGGACACACCCCCCATTGCAAATAAATGAATGAATGAATGAATGAATGAATGAATGAATGAATGAATGAATGAATGAATGAATATAAACCTGAACTACTTTAAAGTGTCATAATTTCCCTATGGAAGCTCGTAGAAACGGGACATTTGTTTTAATGATCTCAGTGGCTCTGGGTGAATCAGTACCACTGCCCATTGGCAAGTTTGCTGATTGTTTCTGCACATGTCCTCCTCTGTCCAGCATTTGTGGAGCAGTGGGATGACGTCGAACTGACAGAAGGTTATTTTCAACAAGATGGAGCAATGTACCATACGTCTAACGGTTCCAGACAACTTGTTGGTTGGTTGGTTGGTTCCTCAGTTTAGGGGCTGCAACAACGCGGTCAAGTAGTCCCGTGTACTTTGGGTGTGTATAGAATCTGTCTGATAAACGGTGTTATAATTGTGATGACTGTATTAGTGTGTGTTATCTGTTTTCAATTCAAGTAAGAACTGCAGACATTCAATGTTCAAGTAGTTCCTACTTTTGTTACCAACGACTACTAGTTCTGAACTTGGTTACTAGATGCCACCGCAGTCGGCTCCTGACAACGAACGTTGGAACTTAAGAGCGTTAGTCAATTCTAACCTATAATTTAGCTGCACACAAGTGTAATTAGTGGAAGGTTCTTTTACATGTCATAAATCTATGACATGGGGTCCGCCGGCTTTACTTCTCCTCCGAAGGAAGGCATACTTAGGGATTTGTAACGCTCTTAAAAAATTCGACGACTTCGGCCGGGTTTGAACCCACGAACTTGGACATAGAAGCTCTGCTTGCTACCAACTACGCCACCCAAGCCACTAAGCAACGTGTTCCCAGTTTCTTTGGTGACAGAATAATCTCAAAAAATTAGTGCACCCCCCCCCCCTCCCTTCTACCCACCGCACCCTCCTCCTCCCCGAATCAGCTGATCTAACCTCACCGGACTTTTTGCTTATGTATGTATGTATGTATGTATGTATGTATGTATGTATGCAATCTCCGAATTGTTAAATAAACAAATCATCTCCCATAGTTACACATGTGTCATATTATTTGCTCAAATGTTATGACTCATTAAAGGGGTTCTGGTTTATATGTATGTAATACACTGCACTGGTAATACAGGGTGCCCGAGAATGTTCTCCGCAGTGGGTACGTGCAGCTGCGAGTGGTTGAGTCATAAGTTTAGTTGGCTGCACTGCACTGTGTCCTTGAAAGGGGGACTCCCGCGTGTGGGCTGTCAGTGTGTATTGCGATAAGCGAGCGAGCCTACATCTCTTCTGTGTGTATTGCAGTAAGCAGTAAGCGAGCAACAGTACACAGGCGGTAATGTTTACTACCGAAGAGAGAGCTTTTTTGGTGGAATACGTTTTTGGCGAAGGCGATCGGTTTACAGAAAATGTAAAATTAAGATTTCAGGCGTGGTTTCCTAATTCAAAGTGTCCAAACCGTGATACCGTTCGGGATTTGGTAAGTAAATTTCATGTGACTGGCTCAGTTCACGATGTACCGGGAACAGGCTGGCCTACGCTTTTAACAGACGAAAAACTTGATGAAATCTCCGATAAAATGCTGCGTAGTCCAAGTAAATCAACATGAAAATTAGCTCAACAAACAGGAATCTCTAAGTCGACAGCACATAAAGCTGTAAGAGACAAGCTTCAGTTGTTCCCTTATAAAGTTACCGTGGTTCATGAATTAAAACAAACTGGTTACGGAAAAGGGTGATGTACTGTGAATGGTTCCAGCATCTGTTACGAATGGCTGTAGTGAGTACAAAGTTTACTGTTTATTTGTTACGATGCAAGTGGCAGCCGTGCTACCAACGTAACTGCTGTAGCTAGCTCTCGCAGACGCGTGTAGGCGCTGCGGAGAACATTCCAGGACTCACTGTACTATAGAACAGTGTAATCAATCCGGTAAATAAAATACATTCTTCTAGCATGAAGAAAAGTTTATGCTGTGTTTATTTATCACTCAGAATAACAGATCAAGTCTTCTAAAGCAATCTTCAGATTTATTTACCTATTCACTCTCGTCTGATCGAGCTATTAGATATTCATTCTTGTGACTCTCTCTCCTCACGAAGGGAGCTATTGATTGTGTCCCCTAGGTCACCCTTGTAGCACTATCACACCTGTATCTCGGGACTAGGGAATGACTGGTCTTTATCTACCCCACAGTCTCTCACCCCAACCCACATCCCTTCTCCCTCCACCTTATCAGCGCCAATTGCTGCTCTGCTATTGGAAAATACTTTACCTGACTTTATCAAGAGAACATTACAACAGAAATGTATTAAGCTCGTTCGACGGGGCATAACAGGTCACAACGAATAAACTATCATATCCCAGAACGTCCTCAGAATCGTGTCGTTGGTGTTGCTTATATTAGGGGCTGCGACATCGTGGTCATATAGCCCCGTGTATTTAAGCGTGAGGACTTTGTGTCATAACCTGTGTCCTTGTGATGAATGTACTATTGTGTGTATTTGTAAATTGGGGATAGTATTGGGAAAGAGGCGGTCGTGGCCTTAAATTAAGAACTATCCCTGCATTTGCCTGGAGTAGAAGTGGAGGGAATACGTAAAACCACTTCCAGGATGGCTGAGGTGGGAATCGAATGCGCTTATTTACAGTTTTGAGTCACGAGGCTGAGTATACCCCGTGGCAGCGTGGCGCAGTCGGTATAGGCACTGAGCTTCTAACTGAAAGGGAGTGGGTTCGACCCCACCCAGGTAGCGGATTTTAGAAACAAAACTACCACTTTCGGAAACGTAAATAGCCCTGGGGTTCACTCGGCCTACATAAGAAATGTGTACCAGGGTATTCCAGGAGCAAAGACGGCCGGGCGTGGAGATGACAACTCCATCCCATCTAGTGCTGATGTCACAAAATATGGAAGCCTCTACTTTCCACTACTCCCAGGGCCTCCATGGTCTGTACGGAGTTGGCTTTGCTTTTAACCCTCACTCTTCTTCGTCTACACGATCAGGCCGAGCGGACCGCGTGCTACTACAAGTTTCCTTCTCCATCGTCTCCTATCCCTAGCTGCCATCCGCCAATTGACCACACGTATCGCTGCCTGATGCAGATCATCATGAAGTCCATCACTCCACCCCTTCCTTGGTCTCCCTGGTGGTCTTCTTCCTGTGGGGAATTAAAATTTCTTGGCAGTGCCAGGAATCGGATCCGTACCTCCAGGGCGACAGCCAAGAACGCTAACCGCTACACCACGATGTGGTCGACCAGACACGCGAAAGAAACCAGCCGACGAATAATGACTGGGCACCATTTCTGGGCTGTACACACCATTATAAAAGTAGTTTATAGTTTGTAGATTAAGGCTTTCACGGCCCGGATTACTATATAAATAATTCATGCTTTTTGGGCAATGAATTATTTATACAGTTTATAGTTGTTTTCGATACTTCAGGGAGTCGATCATCTAGAAAAGTTAACTCAAAAACGAACCTAGAGCTTACAAAATAAACGAGAAAAATATTTCTAATACCTTAATAGTTTTTTGTAGACGCTTCCCTTTGAACTTTGTATTACGTTTGAATTTAGTTTTAAGTCAGAAAAAAGCAAGCACATTATGCACAACAAATAGGTTTAACGATTTCTCAGTTTCCAGTGTAAGTTTGAATGCTTCCTAAATTGCAGTAGAAATGAGGAACTCTTCCCTTTTCATATGCACGCTGACAACTCACACGTTCCACAATTTCAACGTTAAGGAATTACAATTACTTGTTGCTGACAAGTTTTTCTATTGTATCCCATTCTGATGCGCTGAAGCAGGTTGTCTCTGTACCGATATCGGAACAACCTAAATCAAGCACGAAGTTCTATAATTATTACCGTAGTTCTTCAGAGAACTACTAGAACTGACCCGGACAGATACTGATAACCCACTCTTTGGGGACTCTTAGACTGGATATGAGACAAGCAGCCTCACAACTGCTTTTCAGTGCAAGGTTCCTCGGTACTGTGCCCTTGCAGCAAGAAATATGCAAATCACAGTATGCCAGCATTGCTCAATTCGGGATTTTTCGGGGCTGCGGTAAGTTCTCCCACTCTGTGACTTACATATTTTGGATTAAATAGAGGATACACTTGCAAAAATAATAACAAAATCAACTCCTATTTTAACACATTTAATTAATCAAAAATTATGGCGCTACAAACAAATAAACACATAAACTACTGACCAATATCATTCTACTTGTCCAAAGTGAACAAGGAATAGCATAAAAATAAAACAAATATTAGATTAAAACACATGGTTTTCTTTAAAACCAACAATTCACGATTATTTTCACTTCCATAAAGTACTTATCTTAAAGTTCCAAATAACTACGAGCTTCTTTGGCTCGATACTTTCCCACACTAATGGTGTCATATTTTTGTACACCTCAAGAATTATTTTTATCTTTTCTTATCATCAAAACAAATATATAATTACATTTAAAATTACATGTTAATTATTCACTTCAATATTTGGGCATATCACATGTTCTCCATATTTACTATCTCTCTCAAGTTTTACAAACTCACTACGGTGATCGGGAAAACTATTTGTGTACTCCAGAGTTATAAAGATTACTTGACAAAGTCAAAAACTATGATCACTCCCGAAACCTAGTTATCTTCACAAAACTCGTGGATTCCTTCCTTTTCATACAATATTACAATAGGGATTTTATTTAATTCATTTGTCTTATAAGACCATTATCACATAAGAAAACTACGATCTGAATTGGCAAGCGATAATATCAATTTACAAGGACCTCGGTTCAACGCCCGGGTCATTAACAACTTTAAACACTCACGGTGTATTTAACACATCTTACAAGACGGTTTTTACCCACCCTCGCTCTATGAGGGTCCGGCCATTATACTCGGGCGTGATTTATGACAAGGAAAGCGACTCTCTGCCTAACCTACTGTGGCAGCTCTCTTCAATGCTTTAAAACAAACCTTCACATTATTCTCAGTTCTGTGGAGAGACCTGGCTTTTACTGGCTTATTTTCATTCAACAATATTCTTTGGCTCATAAACCACTTTCGTAACCTTAGCATTTATTAATTATGAGAGGGTCCTCATTGATTGGGAAGATTAATACACATTCTACGACGAATAATTAGGGGCTTTAACAACAAAAGGATTCTAGGTTCGAATCTCTTAACATGTCTCGGGAACATTTCCACATTTGGAGGACTTATACAAGACGCGATTTAAAGTCGGCCGTGGCCTACATGACATACGCTCAATAATACCATACATTAGCTCCCTTTTAAATAATACACACATGGCCTCGTGATCTACGTCACAATTTAGAGGACTTACAACATATCTCAATTCACTGCAATCAACTACCCTCCATAAGTAATTTACCAAGTACTTTAACTTTTACGCGTTCCTAGCGTGACTTTTTATTTAATTGCGTTCCATTACGCTACACATTTACTTTACGGCCGAATGTCTTCCAAAGAACTGATAAATTTCATAGTAACAATTGATACATATCTTAATTTTTATATTAATCTTTTCCGTTGACAATAAATCGCTCCCTTTTTAAGAACATGCAGTCACATCATGTCTTATACATTTGTTAAGGCTTCAACGCTCTATATTTTTATATCATTCAATTTAATCTTTGTTTAGATTTCTTTACCTTGTTATTCACATCATGTTTTCATTCCTTACAAAAGCTCAAAAGCTATTTCTTTCATATAATTCCAATTTACCTTTATGTAAATATCTTTGTTATAATTATTATTATCACGCTTGCTTTTATTAAATACTGACATTTTATTCCATGCATTTCCTCTACAGGATTTATTAATTCACATACTCATTTATTATTTCTTAAAACTTTATTTTCGTTCAGATCGCATTCTTATTTAGTTGTTATTCATTTAAAAACATCCCTTCTACTCAAAACTCCGGTGGAATTGTACACAAAATTTTTCCCGACACCAAAACATAATGAAAATCTCTACTTACATGATTAAGGTCGCTTTTTGACCTTTATTCTCGTTTGATGTGACATTTTGGCCCACCTTCTTGACCTACTCCATATTGTACAATCTCATCTTATGTACAGAAATTTCTTGACACATATACACTATATTTAACACTGACAACATTTTTTTTAATACACTGGTGTATCCGTTTTGAACACACACTAAAACACTAAAAAATATTACTCTGGTACATATTATAACACATATCACTGTGCATAAAACGCTTTCACTTTACCTAAAACACTTAAACTGATACTCTTATTTCTTTTCTTACAATATTTACACTTCACTCCTATCACACGGGCGTATCTCAACGATTTTTACAATTTCTGTCGGCGGTTGATGATCCCTGATGTGAATCCTATCGACCTGCATTGGACGTGTGATTTTACTTGTTCAAAGTTGCTCTCTCCTACAAAGGAAACTACTGGTTTCAGTCTCTCAAAACCGCTTCTATTGTCTATTACTCGGCTTTACTTTATCTGCTTTAACTAGGCGATAAATGTATTTTCTTTGCTGTCACCTCTATTTATATATGGTGGTCTATCGCACCCTATAGTTTCTATATCTTGGCCTCCCTTCGAGGACCGTATACTGTCTATCGTACCGTTTAGTTTCTATATCTTGGCCTCCCTTCGAGGACCGTATACTGTCTATCGTATATTTTTGACGTTTTCTCACTAGAGTACGTTTCCCTCTGGTTTCGAAACTAAGGTTCCTAAGTTCCTTTCGCTTGAACTTCTATCTTTCGCGATCGTAATTACTGTAAAGTTCCTTTACAGGACGTAATGTCATTAACAATGTCTTTACTAAACGTAACGCCGTTTATTTGTTGGAGTTCTTATAACTTCGTAACTGTATTGAACTAGTGTTCTTCAGGAACTCGAAGTTCCCTACTGATCGCTGTGTCTTACTTTGGCGATATTGCTTTAAAGTCCGTATATTTAATGTTCTTTATAATTTAGGACTCTTCAAAGTCTCGAACTGCTAACCCTCAGCGTAGCGTACTTATATCGTAACTGATCTACACTCGGTGAACTTGTAGCATAGCCCCCCACAGGCTCTGGATCGATGTCTAATACAGCTTAACGTCCCCCTCACGGGCTCTTGAATACTGCGTATACTATGTGGTGCAGCAGTTCCCCTCACGGGCTCTCGTAGACTGCATGATTGGCTTGGTGAGGCCAGGAGTTTTATACCTTTCAGTCACAAAAAGATAAAATCGTAGTCCTTTTCGTGACCAACTTTTTAACTAATTGTCGCACAATTATAAAAATTATATATCCAGAAAGCTCGTCTTCCAAACGTAAAATAATCTTCCTGTGCATGGAAATCGATCGTGCATTTCCGAGATATTAATTAATTTCTCGTCCTCAACTATGTGGGTGGTACTGTACTTTTTTATTCTCCCACTCTTTGGGTCTCGGTGAACCCCCAATGACGTCTACTTGCGTTTGCAGTTTTCTCCTGTGCAATTTTTACACGGTTTTTCTTTACACAAAAATCTCTAATCCAAATTGATTCACCGTACTGTATCTGTTTACTTATTTTTATACTCGTAAACGGGTTAAATTTAATTATTCCTGTTCTGACTCAGCAGCGAGGTTGCCATAATCCTGCAACGTAAGCGCAATTTCCGAGTCCAGCTTCTTCGTCTTACAGTTAAAACTTTCCACTCGTTCTAATAATATCCATGACTGGCTCCTTATAAATGTCAAGAGGCATGAGTTCATCTAAGAAACACCTGTCCCTAACGCTTGCACAATGTTAAGCTATACTCCTGGCTTGAAATCTCTCTCCGTTCCTTTAGAAACTGTATGATTCTTTCATTCCTTTCTCAAAGTACATGGATTCGACTCTCTTTGAGGCCATGGTACATGGGTTCATCTCTCCCCTCCTTAGGTAAATAAATTTTCGAAAAATTTTAAGGAAATTTATTTTAATTATTTATAAACATCTTATTTTTCCTTTAATAGTCGAAGCCATTATAACGTTATCCGTACCTTCTGATTTTTCTTTATTCCTAAAAATCCCACGATAATTTGATTTCTTTCATCTTTTTAAGTCATATCCGGTAGTTGTGTCGGTTGGGTACGCTCTGTCCCTACCCTTTCTTTCTCCTTTTTATTTGTCTGGATATCAGGTTTCCAGAACCTCATTCTTCTTTACGGGTGTGGTCTATCCCTACCCGCTCCCTTATTTCATCATTCTCCTTTCTTGAATTGAAATTTTCTTCTTCAATAAAATCAATTATTTCTTTTATTTCCCAATATAATTTCTCCAATTCGCATTCGCACTCGAATGTTTGAGCTCTGTTTCCTTTTTCTATCTCATTCTTGTTTCTCTCAAAATTGGATTCTTCATCTCTAAATGTTTCCATAACCAGGGCTTGTTCATTGGCTTCATCGAAGTCTTCGGGAGGGTAATACACTTTTAAATTTGCTGAATTCATGGTCACTTCATGATTCGTTTCACAGTGCCGAATTCTATAGGCATTATTTCTCAAATCCCTTATTATTTGATACGGTCCGTGGTACATTTTCTGGAACTTTTTGTACACGCGGTTCCCTGGATCCGAAATGGCGGGTCTTTTTACTAACACCATTTCCCCTGCTAATAATGGCCGATGATACCTCTTGTGCCTATTTCTTCTTTGTCTCCTGTCGGCTTGAGCTTTTAGATGCTCAAAGGCTCTTCTTATACGTACATCTCTTCCTGGCTGAGCGTCTGCTGGCCTAGGAATTACCAGACTCCAAGGTCTCTCTGGTTGCTCATTCCGATGTAACGTTATTTGTATCTCTCCCGTAGATTCATGGATTGTGTTGTTTATACAAAATTCGATAATATCCAAGATATCTATCCACTTCCAATTTTCTTCGGCACAGTATATCCTACAATACTTGGCCGTCTCCCTCATCACTCTTTCTACAGGATTTGCCTCAGGATGGCGAATACTTGACAAAATCTGACGTATTCCAAGTCTTTCTAATTCTTGTCTGAACTCTACACTGGTGAAACAACTACCGTGATCCGACAACAAATTCTCAGGTTTTCCCAGAATCGGTATCACTTTTTCTTTGAGTCGTTTTAACACCTGTTTGGTACTAGTCTTCTGTATGGGAGCAAGGACAACCATTTTAGTGAAGACATCCATAGCCACCATTATGTGTCGATTTCCTCTTCTTGCCTTTGGCAAAGGTCCGAAGTTATCAATAGATATGATTTGACCTGGCCTTTCGGGCAACAATGGTATAGGCTTTTGTCTCATCAGAAATGCATTTGGTTTGATCCTTGGACATAAATCACATGTCTTTAGCGTGTCCCTTACAGTTTCTCTCAGTCTCGGCCATACAAATGCTTCTTTCAGCATCGAGACTGTTTTGTCGACTCCCATATGTCCGAACGATCTATGGGCTAGCCATACTATTTTCCTCTGCAAAATTGCAGGTACAACAATCCTTAATCGTGTATGGTCAGAGTTTACAAACTTATATAATAATCCATTATAAAATGTGTAATCTTGAGCTATCTTATTAGCTTCTGTGTACGCTGGTGTTCCCCTTATCAAACTTCCCTCAAGGAAGGATATGAGCATGTTCATCCATGGATCCTCACGTTGCCGTTGACTAATGCTCCTTAACTCATTTAGAGTACGCTGATCCCTGTCTTCCAAATCAATAGCCATTACTTCCTCTTCTGTGGACTCTGGCTGTCTACTTAAATAGTCTGGAACTATATTTTCTTTTCCTGGGCAGTATTCTATCTTTACATCAAACTGTTGAATATATAAAGCCCAACGCATCAACCTTTGACTGGATAGATCAGTCTTCATCAAAAAGGTTAAGGCTTTATGATCCGTTCTTAAAATGACCTGAAACCCATATACGATCTTTCGCCAATATTGCAGCGCGTGCAATATCGCTAACAGCTCGATTTCGCTGATCGTATAATTTTTCTCGTGTGGTTTCAGTCTCCGACTTGTGAAAGCTAGATAATTTTTCTTATCAGGGTTATCCGGGTTTTCCTGATATAGCATTGCCCCTATTCCAATCTGGGATGCATCTGTTTGAATTATAAATTTCTGATTAAAATCAGGATATCCTAGCTTCACATAGTTTAAGAGCATTTCCTTGGCCTCCACGAATGCTTTTTCTGTTTCCTCCGTCCATTTCCACTTGCCCCCCTTCTTCAGAAGGTCCTGTAGTGGTGCAACAGTTTTTGTGTATGATGGACAATGTCCTGAGAAGAAACCAATCAATCCCAAAAACTGGCGAACGTTCTTCACCTTCAAAGACCTTGGAAAATCCCTTATCGATTCTAATTTGCATGGATTTGGTTTAACACCATCCTTATCAATCACATGCCCTAAAAATGTTACTTGTCTTTGACAAAAATTTGACTTCTTTAAATTGATTTTAAAATTTGCCCTTCTTAAGTCTTCCAATAATTTCTTCAATTTTTCTAAATGTTCCTCAATATTCTCCGAGGTAAGCAAAATATCATCCACATAACGGGTAGTGCACTCTTTCACTTCCTCTGACAGGTTTCGATCAAGCGCTCTTATTAAGGCAGATCCCGCGGTCTTCAATCCAAACGGACATCTTCTAAAACAATAGGTTTGTTGGTCGAACTGAAATCCAGTCAACAAGCTGGTTTTCTCTTCCAGTTCGAGATGATGATACGAAGAAGTCATGTCAATATTTGTGAAAATCTTCTTGCCTTTGAACTTCCTCAGTATTTCTTTTATGGGTGGTGCCGAATCATTTTCTGGTATGATTTTTGCATTTAAATTTCTGGCATCTAGACACACCCTTACTGAGCCATCCGGTTTGCTCACAATCACTAATGGACTAACATATGGTGTCGCCATCTCTTCTATAACACCTGCATTCATCATCTCCTGCAGTGTTTTCTTAGTTTGTGGGTAATGTTTTTCCGCAACCGGGTATGGTTTTTGTCTGAACGGTGCCCAATCATTGACTTGGAACGCGTATTTAAAATTTTCAATCTTCCCTGGCTTGGAATCAAATACGTCCCTAAAATTCAATAATAATTTATTTAATTGTTCCTTATTTTCGAGGTTCACTTTGGCTTCCTCTACTTTTCATGACAGGTTGGTCTCGAACTCAGTTTCCAAATCATCTTCGAGTTCTATGTTGAGGACCTCAAATATCCTTTCTATGTCCATACAACCTTCTTCCGTTATTTCTTCCACATGCCATACCTGTTCTCCTATTTTCACATCCTGTTCCTGTAGGTTAATGTTTTGTTCATCCACATCCTCTCTTTGGATTCTAATGCAGTTTTGCGCTAGGTCTATGATGACCTTGTTCTCACGGATAAAATCAATACCTAATATGACATTATACGGTAATTGATTTACCAGAAAAAAGCATTGCGAAATTTCAGCGTTACCCATGATCAGATCAATGTATACCTGAAATTTGCATGTTAAAGATTTTTCAGGGATAATTCCCTTAATCTTTACACTTGATGTGGGGATTTTAAATACGCGGCCTCTTGTTTCCAATTCATTCAGAAGGGTTTGCGTAATTAAACTTATTGTTGATCCTGTATCAATCAATGCCCTGACCAGTAATCCTTCTATTCTTAGCATAATTATGGGTAATTCTCTTTTGATAGGTGGGATTCCTTCCACATCCTCATTAATTAGCTCATCTGGTCTTGCTATCCAATTCACAATTTCTACCTCCTCCCAGCTCCTGGTATGTTTCCACTTTTGACGATTTAAATTTGGAGTTTTTTTTTATCCTGAGGGCTCCCTTTTCCCTCATTCTTTAACTGAGCTTGTAGTTCCAAGCTTTGAGCTCCATCTAGTCGGTCGGGTGATTTCCGGTTCTTGATTGCCTCACTCCAACGGACTTTTTGCCTTTCAGGTTCATCTGGTCGTTCGTTCATGTAACGAAGACTTTCCTGATATCTTTCCTCTATTTCGGCCCGATATTCATCATCCCTATCCTCTGGCCTTACGTTCCTTCGGGGATAATTCTCCCATTTCTTTCTGTTTTCTTGCCTCTGATGGTTATTGTTATAGGGTCGGCTCTCTTGTTGCCTATAACCCGTATTCCTAGGATTTCTTCCTCGATATCCTCCTCTGTGGTATGGCTGTATTCCTCTAGGCTCTTGGTGCCCATACTCTCGACCTAGTCCTTGAGTATCAGTGCTGGTGGACTGATTCCTAGTCGATGGTTTTTCGCGGGTTTCCTGACTGCTGGCCATGTGTACCTGTTCAGTCTGTCTTTGGTGCCTAGGAGTTACGTGTGACGTCGTCATGTCTAACTGACGTAATACACTCTCCACTTCCACAGCACTTCTGGCTTTGGATGAGATTAACAGCCTCTGAATCTCATATGGAAGTTTTCTTGCAATGGCGGCACACAGGTCATTCTCAGCTGGAGCAATGTCAAGTTCGCGGAATTTACACAGCTGAGCGGTAAAAATTCCGAGTACTTAGTTGGTGCATTTGTGCTGTACTTCCTAGAGTACAGATCTAGCCTCAAATTCTCCTGGACGTCTGCTGCCCAATATCGTTTTAAAAAGGCTTCTCTAAAGCCTTCCACCGTATCAAAGGTGTACCTGAAGCTTCTGAACCAGGTGAGACAATCACCTGCCAACAACTTCTCAATAGCTCTCAGTCTCCGATCCTGAGGAACCTTCATTTCGTTTAAGTACTCTGCGACTTCCTTTAGCCAGTATTTTGGAGTAATTGACATGTTATTACCTGTAAATTTTACCGGTCTGTCCTCATTCGATTTGATAATGTTTATTATCTGACCATTTGTCTGGTTCATGTATGGGGTTGACATCGCCATCGGATATCCTGGGTTCTTGTAAGGGCTCTCCCCTCCTAAGTCCCTATCTGTATCTGTGCCTTGTTCACGGGAATCTACCCATCCTGTCTTTGGAAACTCCTCCTGATTTTCAAATTCTAATTTCCTTTCCCTTCGGGCACTTTCTTCATTAGCCATGAGTTGGATTTCCATTTGACTGTTCTTATGTTCAGTCCTCTCCAACCGGGATCCTAATTCATTTTGAATTCTTTCCTGATTTTTCTTACTGGTTTCCAGTTCTTGTTTGAGTTGGTTTTTGTCGTTCCTGAAGCTATTCCTTATTTCATTTAAGTGTTCTTCTACCTCTTTCTTGATGACCATGACCTGTTCTGTTATAATTTCTGGTTTAACGTCACCTCTGGTATCTAGGTCTTCTCGTATTTCCTTTATCTTTTTCTCCATCTCTCTTTGTCCTTTGTAGACTTTATCCTGGATCTTGTTCATATCCTCTCGAGCCCTTCCTTGCTCCTCGAATATAATTGTTATGTCGGTCATAACCTTATCTATGTCTCCCTTTGTGTCTTCCATTTGTTTTGTTATTCCACTTACTGTTTCCTGAATTCCCGTAACCCCTTTATCTATCTTCTCTATTTTTACGAGTTGTTCCTCACTATCCATTCTCCGTTGCGTGCTTTCATCTTTAAGCTTCCCTTCGTATTTACTTAAATTTTCATTTATTTTCGCTTCGTACGTCCTCCAGTTATCATCTACCTGCCCGGTAAACAGCTCAAATTGACTTTTCATATCCCGCGCATCCTTTTGATTTTGATTTTTCATCTCATTTACTTCGGTCTGAACTACACCAATTTTGTTCTCGAGGGTCCCTACTTTCTCCTCAACCTTTCCAAATCGGGTTCCTAGCTCATTCACACTTTGTTTTATTTCATCCCGGGATGTTTTACAGATATCGCTGTTAGATTTTATCTGAGCTTCTAATTTTTTCTGCACACCTTGGATCTGGGTTACAAGTTTCTTTTCACATTCCTCTACAATTTGTTTACAGGTTTGTTCCATGCTATTTAATTTAATTTTTATAGCCCCAAAATTACCTTCTAAATTTACAAAATTTTCTTGACACTTAGTTTGGGATTTTACCATATTTTCATTTAAGGTATGTATTTGGATTTGCAATCCTGAATTAAAGGCATCGTTTTCCTTTTTGATTTCACTTGTGATTTCCCCTTTAAACTCTTTTAACTTACTCCCAAAATCAGTGTCAAAATCTCGAAATTTATTATTCATTGTCTCTTCTAATTTCTCATTTATATTACTTTGTATTTTAGTCTCCATGGCCTCTAGTTTAGTGTTCATGGCTTGACTTTTCATAACATTATCGGCTATCATCTTCTCCTGAAACGAATGTAATTTATTTTCAAGTTTCACTTCCATTACTCCTAGTTTATCCTCCAAAACCTTGGATTGTGCTGAAAAATGGTTTGAATTTTCTGTTTTTATACTATCGAATTTGCTTTCTATCTCAGCCTTCAGTTCCTTATTCATTTTTATACCGTCGACCTCGATAGCTTCTAATTTAGTTCCCATGTTATCACAATTAGTTTCGATGGCTTCTAATTTAGTTCCCATATTATCACTATTAGTTTCGATGGCTTCTAATTTAGTTCCCATATTATCACTATTAGTTTTTAGTGACTCTAAACTTTGATTCATGGATCCTAACTTTTGGTTATTTTCTTCCTGTTGGCTGTCCAACTTATTCAAACTCTCATTTATGGATTCTAAATCCCTTTTATTTTCACTCTGTTGGCTATCCAATTGATTCAAACTCTTATTATGGATTCGAACTCTTTTTTATTTTCATCCTCTTGGAGGCCCAATGTATTGTCTATTGTTCCCAATTTATTGTTTATGGCCTCCAAGAGCCGTTGCATCTCTTCACTCAATGCCATCTTATTAGAATATAGTGGGCTACCCATGCCACATCGCTAGAACATGCTTGAGAGATAGTAATCTGAACCATTGTGTCCCAATTTCTTTAAAAATTTTACTTTGGTACGGGTTTTTACTACACCGTACCCTTTTGATATTCTTATTGAAACTCAAAGACCTTTATGGAAGTGTTTAAAATTCAAAATTTCGAAAAACAATTTTTTTTTTTCAAAAAAAAATGAAAATTTTGATTTTTCGAGAAAACTCGGGTTTTCCCTAGGAAAACTCAGCCCTGCGTACTGGGCGCCATGATATGTACAGGGGGTTGTTTACATCCAGGGCTGCTCGGTGTGAGTTTCTAGGGACCCAATGCGGTCAGTTAACATTATACGTTGTAGCTACTCCTATCATTACTTTACTTTTACATGAATCGACCGTCTTTAGTGTTCCTCTAATTATTAATCCAGCACAGTACTTCTATTCACCCCCCCTGTGCCCTTGCAGCAAGAAATATGCAAATCACAGTATGCCAGCATTGCTCAATTCGGGATTTTTCGGGGCTGCGGTAAGTTCTCCCACTCTGTGACTTACATATTTTGGATTAAATAGAGGATACACTTGCAAAAATAATAACAAAATCAACTCCTATTTTAACACATTTAATTAATCAAAAATTATGGCGCTACAAACAAATAAACACATAAACTACTGACCAATATCATTCTACTTGTCCAAAGTGAACAAGGAATAGCATAAAAATAAAACAAATATTAGATTAAAACACATGGTTTTCTTTAAAACCAACAATTCACGATTATTTTCACTTCCATAAAGTACTTATCTTAAAGTTCCAAATAACTACGAGCTTCTTTGGCTCGATACTTTCCCACACTAATGGTGTCATATTTTTGTACACCTCAAGAATTATTTTTATCTTTTCTTATCATCAAAACAAATATATAATTACATTTAAAATTACATGTTAATTATTCACTTCAATATTTGGGCATATCACATGTTCTCCATATTTACTATCTCTCTCAAGTTTTACAAACTCACTACGGTGATCGGGAAAACTATTTGTGTACTCCAGAGTTATAAAGATTACTTGACAAAGTCAAAAACTATGATCACTCCCGAAACCTAGTTATCTTCACAAAACTCGTGGATTCCTTCCTTTTCATACAATATTACAATAGGGATTTTATTTAATTCATTTGTCTTATAAGACCATTATCACATAAGAAAACTACGATCTGAATTGGCAAGCGATAATATCAATTTACAAGGACCTCGGTTCAACGCCCGGGTCATTAACAACTTTAAACACTCACGGTGTATTTAACACATCTTACAAGACGGTTTTTACCCACCCTCGCTCTATGAGGGTCCGGCCATTACACTCGGGCGTGATTTATGACAAGGAAAGCGACTCTCTGCCTAACCTACTGTGGCAGCTCTCTTCAATGCTTTAAAACAAACCTTCACATTATTCTCAGTTCTGTGGAGAGACCTGGCTTTTACTCGCTTATTTTCATTCAACAATATTCTTTGGCTCATAAACCACTTTCGTAACCTTGGCATTTATTAATTATGAGAGGGTCCTCATTGATTGGGAAGATTAATACACATTCTACGACGAATAATTAGGGGCTTTAACAACAAAAGGATTCTAGGTTCGAATCTCTTAACATGCCTCGGGAACATTTCCACATTTGGAGGACTTATACAAGACGCGATTTAAAGTCGGCCGTGGCCTACATGACATACGCTCAATAATACCATACATTAGCTCCCTTTTAAATAATACACACATGGCCTCGTGATCTACGTCACAATTTAGAGGACTTACAACATATCTCAATTCACTGCAATCAACTACCCTCCATAAGTAATTTACCAAGTACTTTAACTTTTACGCGTTCCTAGCGTGACTTTTTATTTAATTGCGTTCCATTACGCTACACATTTACTTTACGGCCGAATGTCTTCCAAAGAACTGATAAATTTCATAGTAACAATTGATACATATCTTAATTTTTATATTAATCTTTTCCGTTGACAATAAATCGCTCCCTTTTTAAGAACATGCAGTCACATCATGTCTTATACATTTGTTAAGGCTTCAACGCTCTATATTTTTATATCATTCAATTTAATCTTTATTTAGATTTCTTTACCTTGTTATTCACATCATGTTTTCATTCCTTACAAAAGCTCAAAAGCTATTTCTTTCATATAATTCCAATTTACCTTTATGTAAATATCTTTGTTATAATTATTATTATCACGCTTGCTTTTATTAAATACTGACATTTCATTCCATGCATTTCCTCTACAGGATTTATTATTTCACATACTCATTTATTATTATTTCTAAGATGGCGGCTGGCATAGGAAGCCTGTAGGAGTGCTCCGCTTTATCCCGCGCAAACCGCAGTTTTTAACCGCAATTTCCGGCCCGAAAGTGAGTGACCAAGTAACATAGTGTGTGAAGTACGTGCCTGAACATTTTCTACATCATTATGTCAATACAAAAGGTGAACAAACGTGTAAATGTTGTTGAGGCAACGATGGCAGACTTTGAAGCACGCCTTCAGTTGTTGAACAGTGCTGCCAACCCGGGTCAAGACTCCCTAGAGTCGCTTACTCGTGATTTTCGTGAGTTCCGAAGCACTGTCACCTCCGAACTCGCTGTGCTTAAAGAAGAACTGAGCAAGCAGGAGAGGAGACTTGACCACCACGAGGAGCTGCTGGACGAAGGAGAGCAATACAGCTGGAGAAACTGCCTTCTCATCCACGGGATCGTCGAGGACCCTGAAGAAGATGTGTACGAGAAGGTGAGGGACACAATCAAGACGAAGTTGAACGTGGACCTCCCTATGGAGAGCCTGGATAGATGTCACAGGATTGGGCGGCCGCAGCGAACAGCAGCTGAAGTGGTAGCCACTGGGAAACGCCCTATTATTGTAAAATTCCTCCGCTACCACGAGCGAGATCGCATCTGGAAGTCCAAGCGCCTCCTAAAGGGAACCAAGATTCTTATTACTGAATCCCTCACAAAAACCCGGAAAACTATCTTAAATGCAGCGAGAGACCACTTCGGACCCACCCGAGTCTGGACCCAGGACGGCCGCGTTTTAATACACCTCCCTGATGGAACTAAGAAGACCGTCACCACATTTAGGGAGCTGGAAAACGTTGAGCTAATGCGGGATATTACAGTGAAGTGAAATGAACATGTGCGTAATGTTTATATTAGACAAGTTTAGTAATAAGTGTGTGTGTGTATGTGTGTGTGCGTTGGTTGCGGTCGGCAGTGTGCAGCGGGAGGTCCAGGTAGGTTTCTTCTATTTTAAGATATATCTCCCGTTACCCAGCTGAGCTATTGTATGAATGAGCTAACTGACCTTGGCCAGCCTAGCCCACACCAACCCCCTCCCTCCCCTTACACCACTGGCTTTCTTCTAAAACAGGCACTTTCCTCATCCAAACATTCATTACAATGTTGCCATATTAATGCTCTGTCGCTGGTTGCGCATCACGACGAAATACAGGCAATAATAAACGAAAACAATATCCACATCCTCTGCATAAGTGAAAGTTGGTTAAAACCTGACATCCCGTCTAGCATGGTGGAACTAAATCGGTACTCGCTGGAACGTCATGACAGAAATGATGGCAGGCGAGCAGGCGGGGTTGCCATGTACTGTAGAAGCGACTTAAAAAGACGGGTAATATGTGTATCAACACTTAGCACACAACCAGGACCGGAATTCATGTTTGTTGAAGTAATTGTTGGCCAACAAAAGACTCTGGTAGCTGTTGTATATAAGCCGCCAAGAATAACAAACATGAGTGAATTTGAAAACCGCTTGCTCGACTTACTTCCAAGCTACGAACACGTAATAGCCGTGGGTGACTACAATACCAATTTACTGACACAGACGTATGAGACCAAACAATTAAAAAAACCTGTTCGCTTCCTGCGACATGACTATTCTTCCCCTAGAACCTACAAACCACATTTACTCTGATAAATACGAATCACATACATTGATTGACCATCTTGTGACAAGCAATCTCGACAGAGTTGAAACTTTCGGGCAAATACCCGTACCATCTATCTCCACCCATGACCTAATTTACCTATCGTACTCCCTACGTGTGCCTAAGTACACACCTAAATATATTATCACTAGAAACATGAAAAATATTAATATGGATGACTTAAAACATGACGCATACAACCTTCCCTGGAATGACATATTACTCTTAGATAACATCGACGCAAAAGTAAACAAGTTAAATTCTCTTATTATTAGTCTGTATAACAAACATGCCCCTAAACATTCGATCAAAGTTACTCGCCCAGCATGCCCATGGTTAAATGATAACATTAAAAGTATGATGGCACAGCGTGATGCACTATTCCGGCGTTTTAAACGTACCCGTGACGAAACTGATTTTGAAAATTATCGTGTACTCAGAAATCGTATTAAGCAGCTCGTAAGAAACGCCAAATTCTCCTACATACAAAACGTGACAAAGAAGATGAATACAAGGAATGCCTGGAATAATATGCGTTCTCTAGGTATAGGCAAACAGCAGCAACAGACACATGTACCAGACATACCGCTTGATGAGTTAAATGAATATTTCACTGAAGAGAGAGTACCAACTAATTCAACACCCCATGATTCTTTTCACCCACTACCTGACCACCCGCTCTTTACTTTCCATCCGGTTACGGCAGACAAAGTAAAAAAGGTACTATATTCCATAAAATCAAAAGCGAGAGGAGTTGATGATATTCCCATATCCTCATCGGTGCCGTTCTACCAATTATTACTCACATATTCAACCATAGTCTTACAACTAACACCTTTCCCTCCCTATGGAAACAAGCCAATGTCATCCCTATTCCTAAGAAAACCGAACCTTTATTTCCATCTGACTATCGGCCAATATCCATTCTACCTGCACTTTCAAAAGCCCTCGAGCGTCTGGTTCATGAGCAAGTGCTTGAATATTTGAATAGCCGTTCTCTTTTAGACCCTCTGCAATCAGGTTTCAAGAAGGGACATAGCACCGCAACAGCATTACTCAAAGTGACTGACGACATTAGACACGCAATGGACCAAAAACTGGTGACAATCCTCACCCTTCTCGACTTCAGCAGTGCTTTTGACACCATAAATACTCAGACACTATTGAAAAAGATGGAATTTTATTACTTCGACTAGCAGACAATTAACTTTTTCGCATCATACCTGAATAATCGCCAGCAACGTGTTGTAACCCAGGATAAAACTTCTCAGTGGCTAAGCAGAAAGTCAGGCGCCCCACAGGGTAGTGTATTAGGGCCCTTGCTTTTTGTACTATATATCAATGACATCTCATCTAATTTGAAAAATTGCAAATATCACCTATATGCAGATGATTTGCAAATATACTCCCACTGCAAGACAAATGACATTCCATTGACAATTGAAACTATCAACGCTGACCTTCAACGACTTGGAAAATATTCTCAGGAAAATTCCCTTCTTCTGAATCCATCCAAAACACAAGTTATCATAATTGGCTCTCAAAAACTATTGACGTCACTCCGAGATCAAATTATTCCCCCAATTGTACTGAACAACAATGAAATTCCATACTGTCCTACAGTGAAAAATCTAGGTGTGATAATAAATCAGACTCTTAACTGGTCTGAACATGTACAGAATGTATGCAAGAAGATTTTCGCAACGCTCCACTCCCTCAAAAGAAAAAAAGATATTTTACCATTCAAAGTAAGAATCCTACTCATACAGACACTAATACTTCCTATTCTTGACTACTGTGACGTTATTCTTGTAGACGCAACCAAAACATTAACTTTGAAACTTCAACGAGCTCTGAACTCTTGCATACGATTTATCTACGATCTGAGCTATGATAAACATATCACTCCCTATTATTGCGCTCTTTCCTGGCTGAAACCTGAACTACGTCGATCATATCACATTCTTGTCCAGATTTTCCGATTATTGTCTGACGATAGACCACTATACTTATCAAATAAATTCAAGTACTTGTCTTCTTTCCATGGTAATAATACACGCTCTGGTTCTTCCCTCTCCATTCCTATTCATCGCTCCTCTATATACAATAACTCCTTTCATGTGGTGGGGTCTAGGCTGTGGAATACCCTTCCAGCCAGTGTCAGGGGTACCACCTCACTATCTAAATTCAAGACCACCTGCTGGGGCAGTCTGCTGAACATTGCTGACCGACAACAAGTATGACTGGATGAGTGAATGAGAGTGTGCAAGTCATGATCAATGTCAATTATTATTGTTTAATTTAGTCGCCATAATATGTTTATTGTATTGTATTAATGTGGTTAAGTGTAAGAGAGGGCCAAGAGCCCTAACTGCGCCACCAATAAAGGCAATAATAATAATAATAATTATTATTATTTCTTAAAACTTTATTTTCGTTCAGATCGCATTCTTATTTAGTTATTATTCATTTAAAAACATCCCTTCTACTCAAATATCCGGTGGAATTGTACACAAAGTTTTTCCCGACACCAAAACATAATGAAAATCTCTACTTACATGATTAAGGTCGCTTTTTGACCTTTATTCTCATTTGATGTGACATTTTGGCCCACCTTCTTGACCTACTCCATATTGTACAATCTCATCTTATGTACAGAAATTTCTTGACACATATTCACTATATTTAACACTGACAACATTTTTTTTTTAATACACTGGTGTATCCGTTTTGAACACACACTAAAACACTAAAAAATATTACTCTGGTACATATTATAACACATATCACTGTGCATAAAACGCTTTCACTTTACCTAAAACACTTAAACTGATACTCTTATTTCTTTTCTTACAATAATTACACTTCACTCCTATCACACGGGCGTATCTCAACGATTTTTACAATTTCTGTCGGCGGTTGATGATCCCTGATGTGAATCCTATCGACCTGCATTGGACGTGTGATTTTACTTGTTCAAAGTTGCTCTCTCCTACAAAGGAAACTACTGGTTTCAGTCTCTCAAAACCGCTTCTATTGTCTATTACTCGGCTTTACTTTATCTGCTTTAACTAGGCGATAAATGTCTTTTCTTTGCTGTCACCTCTATTTATATATGGTGGTCTATCGCACCCTATAGTTTCTATATCTTGGCCTCCCTTCGAGGACCGTATACTGTCTATCGTACCGTTTAGTTTCTATATCTTGGCCTCCCTTCGAGGACCGTACACTGTCTATCGTATATTTTTGACGTTTTCTCACTAGAGTACGTTTCCCTCTGGTTTCGAAACTAAGGTTCCTAAGTTCCTTTCGCTTGAACTTCTATCTTTCGCGATCGTAATTACTGTAAAGTTCCTTTACAGGACGTAATGTCATTAACAATGTCTTTACTAAACGTAACGCCGTTTATTTGTTGGAGTTCTTATAACTTCGTAACTGTATTGAACTAGTGTTCTTCAGGAACTCGAAGTTCCCTACTGATCGCTGTGTCTTACTTTGGCGATATTGCTTTAAAGTCCGTATATTTAATGTTCTTTATAATTTAGGACTCTTCAAAGTCTCGAACTGCTAACCCTCAGCGTAGCGTACTTATATCGTAACTGATCTACACTCGGTGAACTTGTAGCATAGCCCCCCACAGGCTCTGGATCGATGTCTAATACAGCTTAACGTCCCCCTCACGGGCTCTTGAATACTGCGTATACTATGTGGTGCAGCAGTTCCCCTCACGGGCTCTCGTAGACTGCATGATTGGCTTGGTGAGGCCAGGAGTTTTATACCTTTCAGTCACAAAAAGATAAAATCCTAGTCCTTTTCGTGACCAACTTTTTAACTAATTGTCGCACAATTATAAAAATTATATATCCAGAAAGCTCGTCTTCCAAACGTAAAATAATCTTCCTGTGCATGGAAATCGATCGTGCATTTCCGAGATATTAATTAATTTCTCGTCCTCAACTATGTGGGTGGTACTGTACTTTTTTTATTCTCCCACTCTTTGGGTCTCGGTGAACCCCCAATGACGTCTACTTGCGTTTGCAGTTTTCTCCTGTGCAATTTTTACACGGTTTTTCTTTACACAAAAATCTCTAATCCAAATTGATTCACCGTACTGTATCTGTTTACTTATTTTTATACTCGTAAACGGGTTAAATTTAATTATTCCTGTTCTGACTCAGCAGCGAGGTTGCCATAATCCTGCAACGTAAGCGCAATTTCTGAGTCCAGCTTCTTCGTCTTACAGTTAAAACTTTCCACTCGTTCTAATAATATCCATGACTGGCTCCTTATAAATGTCAAGAGGCATGAGCTCATCTAAGGAACACCTGGCCCTAACGCTTGCACAATGTTAAGCTATATTCCTGGCTTGAAATCTCTCTCCGTTCCCTTAGAAACTGTATGATTCTTTCATTCCTTTCTCAAAGTACATGGATTCGACTCTCTTTGAGGCCATGGTACATGGGTTCAGTACTTATGTAAAACTTTGGTGAGTATTCCTTAGAGAACGGTAGGAAGAGGAAAGATCGGATGATGCCTCTCCTTCCAGATATTATAAATTGCAATTTACAGCAACAACACCCTGCATTGACTCAAACAGCAGCAATGTTACCAATTTAGTAGTAAGGTCACAAAATCTTGTGCCAAATATCTTTGAATGACTAGCCATGTTAAGTTTTCTATTTGTGAGTAGGCTATTCGGCGTTTATTTAAAATACATTTAATAGAAACGATTACTAATTCTCTATTGATTAGACATCCTGCAACATTTACGATGAAATTAACTTCTTTCCGTCAACTGGGTCTCTACACCAACGTCGGGCACAGTGTTTAACGTCTGTCGTTATCGTGGTCATTTAGCTTCGTATACTTCGGTATGCTTATACTGTGTACAGGGTATTGCAGTGAGAGCGTGTCAAGCAAATACCGGAAATCCGGGTTGCCAAACCAAGCACATCGAAATATGGAACATGTGGACTCCAAGGTCACCCAATGGTGCTATGGACGTAAACATGTGTAACACGACTGGGGTGTACTGAGCAGTTATGTTTGATGATAGTAAATTATGTTAACATGGGTAACACCAATAAGCTGTCCAGCACGGTTATTGTTTATTTGTTTCTTGTTTTATTTTCAGAAAATGTGCACATTATTACACAGGTAGCACTGTAACAGACGGCCATGCTATAAATGGACCAAAGTTACTCTATCAGTGTAAACAAACTCATAAATGTTGCTGAACATGATGGCCACCCCAACCTCGATACAAGCATGGCAACGACTTACGAGATTTTGTATGATCGCGCTACCTCAGAGGAACCACAAACACAGCATTGGTCGTCTACATGATTATATCCATCAATTCACTGGCCAGGGTACACATTTACTGTCAATAAGCAATACGCATCACTAACTACTCAGGGCACCCCAGTCGTGTTAAACATGTTTACGTCCATAGCACCCTTGGGTGACCTCGGAGACCACATGTTCCCTATGTCAATATGCTCAGTGTGGCGACCCAGATTGCCGGTATCCGTATGGCACGCTCTTACTGAAAAATCCTGTATACACGCACACACACACGTGTGTGCACGATTTTTATGACAACGTGTGCTATTTTGGTGTCTGTAGTAGTATATTTGTAACGGAAAATAGGATTGGGAAGGAGGCAGCTGCAGCTTTAATTTAGGAACAATCCCGGCATTTGACGAGAAATGAAGAAAGAAACCATGAAAAACTACTGTACTTCCAGGCTGGCTGAAGTACAAATCAAATACACCTATTCTCAGTCTTTCCTCACAAAGCTGGGTGAACCCCGTTCCAGCCCTCAAACCAGAATTCCATTTTTTGGTAGTCAGGGATCGAACCCGGACCTCCGGGGCGCCAACCTAAAATTTCAGCCACTACACCACGAGTTGTTCCCCCTTCAACGTCTGCTCCCAACTCAGCAACTCATTGTATGAGCTCGCGATGGTACAAACGAAATAGAGAAAAAAGAAGCTTATAGTTTAACGTGACCGTTTATCTCGTGATCATGAGCCACAGGACCTCATTTTTACGTGGAATCCGAACCTCAGGACATTGTATTTCACTTCAAAAATTCCACATGCATTGACCGGGAATCGAACCCGGTCCACCTTGGTGAGAGACCAACATCTTGACCGCTGCGCCCCCACGCCCCTACGAAAGAGAGATATCAATGCAAAATATATTAGTAGGGATGATGTTACGGCATGAAGAACTAAGATCAACTTCAATAGGTTCTGTGCACAAATGACTTGCCCAATATAAACAAGTAGTTCCGTGAAGAACTACACAGCCTATTTTCATATATCCTGCTCATGTTAATTGCCTCTATCAACATACAAAATTTCAGTTTAATTGCTGTAACAGATTCGTAGATATTGAGAACCGTCTAAATATTTCATATGGTCGCCAGGTTGGATTTTTATTTTTGTACTATTACATTAAGATTATTGTGTGCGTCTGGTATTCGAACTTCAATCGTATGATTAGAACACAAGAAGTAAAAACGAGATTTTAAAATTATGCACCGCAGCCATCTTGTGATTATGCAAACAATTGAAATAAATTAGATGCCAGTGGATCAATATTTGTATAAGCATTTAAAATGCAACTTTAACGGCACTCGGATAGTTGATTCGCGAGAAACGTCCATTTAAATATTTATACTTCGCGTCGCCGCCATGTTGGATTTGTGCTCACCAGGTTACTGAAAGTCCTATAGGTGAACATATGTTCATAGTCTCTATGAACATAAAAAAAATCAGTTTGGTTGCTGTAAAAGATTCATAGATATTGAGAACCATCTAAATATTTCGGAAGCTCGCCATTTAGGATTGTTATATGTATAGGCTATAGAGTTATGTACCATTCAAGGATAATTATTGCCTAGGTTCATTATTCAAACTTTCACTTAGATCGCATGATTGCGACACAAGAAATAAAAACTTAATTTTAAAATTTCGCACAGCCGCCATCTTGAGGTTATGTAAACAATTGAAATAAATTAGATGGCAGTGCATTACAATCTGCAAAATCATTTACTATACCACATTTTACTGCGCTCAGAGAGTTAAATCACGAGAAAAGTCTATTAAAATATTTCAAATTCGCTTGGTCGCCATGTTCGTTTTGTACTTTACAGGTTTATTAAATATACATAGGTAAACTTGTATCAGTACCCTTTATCACCGTACGAAATTGCAGGGTGATATCTGTAATAGTTTCGGAGATATAGAATGTCAGTGAAATATTTCGCACAGCCGCCATTTTGAGGTTATGTAAACAATTGAACTAAATCAGACTCCAGTGTATTACAATGTGTATAAACAATTGCTGTACCAAGTTTCATTACGTTTGGATAGTTAAATCGCGAGAAAATTCTATTTAAATGTCTCAACTTCGCTTGGCCGCCATGTTGGTTTTGTAGTCACCAGATTTTTGAAAGTCTCATAGGTGAACTTCTAGTGGTGTCCTTTATCACCGTACACAGTTTCAGGGCGATATCGATAATAGTTTCGGAGATATTGAATGCTAGTGAAATATTTCGCACAGCCGCCATGTTGGATTGGTGAGACGTAACAAAATTTGAAGGGCACGGTCGAGGTCGCCGGGAATAGCGCTATGAACTTACCGAGTTTCATTGAAGTCGCTCCAGCCGTTTAGATTTTATTAGGGACACACACACACACACGCCTCTCACACACACACACACACACACACGCACACACACGGACAAAAGGTGATCTCATAAGCCTATTTTTTTCAAAATTGAAAATAGGCTAAAAAAAAGAATTAATTTTTAATGTTACTTTTCATCTCTTTCTTTCTTTCTTTCTTTCTTTCTTTCTTTATTTCTTTTACCTTTAAGGATAAAGAAGATTCACCTTATCGCTGCTTGGCAAGATGACAATATTTTTTTCTGAGTTTCTTTGCAGTAAGGGCGCGCACGATTCTTGATAATAAACTTGACAGCACATCCCAAAGCGCTCAGCTTGATAAATGATGGTTCACAGCGAGAGGACACAATATCGCGAAAAAACCTGTAATTTCTAAAACAGAAGTACTCTGTCACAGTCTAGACAAAAGCTGGCAATATATTTCATCCCTTCTATGATTGACGAGGGCTTATTGAAACCGGACCTGATTATTCTCATTTATTTTGTGCTGTGCAAGAAGTCACAATGCACAGCATGTGGCAGGTTGCCCTTTGATCTGGTAGAAGACTTCATCATAACATCAGTAGATAAATCCGCTGACGAACTCGACTCTTTGTGACCCACGAACGACGATAAATTATGTTCACTGATGAGCTGATGACGTAATCAAGGGGAGAACGAAAGCAGTGTTTAATATAAATAATGATATTAAATTAAAAGAATTAAAAGTAATTAATTATTAGTAACAATGGCTCGAAATAAATTCAATTAAGCTCAATCGAAGTAGAATACTTTTCTGGATCCTTCGGGAAACAGGCTATTTTGATTTGATCTGCCAGTCAGGCAATGTCAGCAGAACTCTCGTAGTTAATTGGCACTGCTCGTGGTTCGTAATACCCTTCCAATTGGCTTGTCAGTATGTATGATACTACCAACTAACGAGCTCATTGGTACACGAGGGCGAAATGCTGCAAAAAGATTGCCATGGCAGGATATTTCTTCCCTTCTTTCTTATTGCTATTTCAATTATGTTATGGGTTTAACAACCCTCCGGAATAGCGGCATGTTCCCTTACAAAGACTAATTAATGTGCCAATAAATCTGCCGACACGAAGCTATCGCATTTGCACAGCCATCAACATTATTTAAATGCCATCGAACTGAGTCAGAATTGAACCGGCTATCTTGGATTTAGAAAACTAGCTCTTTAGCAACTGTTCCTCTTTCTCATTTGCAGGACGATCATCTAGTGGATCAGTGGTAAAGTAACTGCATCCTGACAACAAGATCAAGGGTTTGAATTTCAGACATGGTAGTCAATTTTTGGAGAGCGAGATTATTCAAACCACCGCAAAATGTAGGTTCACGATAAAGAACGTAATGTTAAAGAATCATTATTTTTTCTGGTGACGACGAACTAAAATTAACTTTCAGCCATACTCAAGAATTCCGGTCTTTTCTGATAGATGGCGATGAGTTATGGCTTGTTGAAATAGATGAAGGTATCAATTAGGGAAACATGTTATTGGATCAGGATGTACGTTGTACCATATCTTCAATAAACCAAGGCAGACGTTAAAGGCAGTATTAGAGGCTTCGGGACGTTCTCATTAGATCGGGCAGCGCTCATAGGACTGATTAGCGTATGCGTGGCGAGAATGAAACCTGGCCTTTAATAGTTCGAAGATGCCATTAGCCTATATGTAATTAGTTCCACGGAAATTATAATCCAGCTGTTCAGTAAAGGGATTTGTTATGCGAAACTTTTCCGCAAGATGTCATGAGTGTTATATTTGGGATACATTGATTTGCTTGCGTTGACATTCTATACGCATCGAATTTTAAGAATAACTACTGTAGTTTATAATACGATACATTTTAATTTTAAAGCGATTGTAACTGCCTATTTTATGTTATTTTACCAAAATCACAAAATTATCTTACATTTTCCTGTGCGCCATCTGTTGGTACTACTCCAGGATAAACAATGTTTCAAAGCTAAGGAGAGATCAAATGCTGAGCCCACACAATTCCCAAGAATAATGAGGCAACCGACAGAATCTGGACGGTTATTTACGAATATTTATGTTAGAACATATAATAAATTTATAATTAACGTCGAACATAAACAGTCGTACTATAATGGCCAACAAAGATCATGTTGAATGTTTCCTTCACTTCATGGGTCAAATCTTACTACCCTAATTTTTGGTAGAGAAAGAATGGATTTCAATTTTTTATTAGCTCTAATTTCTGTGATATATAACAGGTAGGAGCATTTTATTTTAACGGATTAAGAGAAAATGCTACATTTTAATTACATATCCAACAACATTGAAAGCCCATTTGAATTTCTTTTAATTACAGTACATTTCAAGAATTGTAAATTAATGGAAGAATAACTAACAGGTGGTTGGGTCTGAAGAGACTCGCATGGTTGCTTCAATCCAACGTCCAACGGTCTTGGTATCATCGTTCCTCTGAAGAAATATCCTGATGAAACGTCCCTCTGCGTTCATCACTGACAGGTCCAAAACTAGGAGGGGAACGGTCTAGGTGGGAGTGGAGAAAATAGCACTTAAGGGACATGTTGCATATGAGTTGCTTTATTTCAATTTTTTTATTGTTTATATTACCGTACTATATTTTTTTAAATTTAAACTTTTAATTGTTTTAATTTTTATTCTTTATTTTAATATTTTTAATATTTTTAATTATTTAAATTTTTAAATATTTATTTAATCGTATGGTGAAATATATACAAAATTTACAAATTTACATTATACAACATTATCCACATTCTGCAACCAAGTTATGACATTCGGAGTGACATGAAAGAGTTCAGCAGGGTTCCCAGGGAACGAGAACAGAGGGCAGCGTCGGAGCAGGTGATCCATTGTCTCCTCCTCTTGATCACAGTCGCACATTGCTGAATTGATCCAGCCCCATCTGTGTTGAAAGAATTTACAGCAGCCATGGCCGGTTCTGAATCTGTTAAGACGGCACCACAGTTTCCTTGGGAGGTCAGAACCTTTCAGTTCCTTTGTAGGATCAAGAGAATGGGCACTTGTCCCCGCTGTTTTTGTTGACCACTCGTTTCTCCAACTTTGGTTTAAATTAAACCCATCCACATACAGTATTTCTGCAGTAACACATGTTGGCCTCCTAGACCGTAGTCGCTGTTGTGAGGGATGGCAAAATTCATGGTGTAGTGGTAAAGTAGGTGAAGCCCTGATCTTCTTAGCCTCTCTCAACAATGCTTGTTTCCTTCTTAGATGTGGTGGAGGAATGTGGCTCAGCACAGGCAGCCAATGGCAAGGCGTTGACTTAATAGTACCAGTGATGCATCGCATAGTGTCATTTAATCTTGAGTCTACTTTATGCACATGTGCACTTTCCAACCACACGGGTGCACAGTATTCTGCTGTTGAATAGACAAGGCTAATGCCAGTTAGGCGTAAGCAGTCGGCAGAGGCTCCCCAGGAAGTACCACTAAGTTTATGTAGGATGTTGTTTCTTGCAGCAATTTTATGGGAGAGCTTGGTGAGATGCTCTTTGTAGGTCAGGGTTCTATCCAAAGTCACTCCAAGATAAGTAGGAAAGGGATTGTATCTAAGTTCTTGTCCGTCAAGCAAAATATTTGGTTTGTAATTAGAAAACCGATGTGCAAGGTGGAAGCAAGATACTTCTGTTTTATTCAAGCTCGGAATCAATCTCCAGGACTGAAGGAAAGCTGACATTCTCTTAAGGTCTTTTAAATATTAAAATACATGATTAATTTACAATTATATTTTAATTTTCTTTTAATATTTAAAAAATGTTAACTTGCATTGCAATTTAACTCTTATTTTGATTGATTTTTTAATTTATTTATTTATTTCTAATTTATTACTATTTTTATTGTATTTATTTTTGCAGAAGTTCTCTCACCAACTGAGTGTAGTTATCATCTTCTTTGTTGCCTAAAAATCCATGAATAACTCCCTTGAAGGCTCCCCAAGCTTCCTGTCCTTTCCTCCACAAAACTCGGTCAAACACAGGAAACTTTACACGACCTAATGGCTTGAGGACTTCATTTGTATCATTGTTATCGTGAAAATACAATTCATTATTATTATTTTTTATTATTATCATTAATATTACTAAGCACGTCGCCATTTAGGAGCTCATCTCACCCCATTCCCGTAGAAACTGTGATAATAAGGGCCATGAATACACAAGTGACCTAGACGCAGACACGATTCGACTGGGTCGTTAGTCCGGTTTATATTCTAATTTCCACAGTCTGCAATTGCACAGCGATTGGGGAATACACGTTAATTCTGATACAAACAAAAAAAATGTAGTCTTGTAATCTCATTTTATTTACAAGTCTAACAAAACTAAAAACAACCTGAGTAAACAGGTTTTTGTACACAACTCTCCAGTGTAATTCCCTCCTCTACATGCGGCTCGATTAATAGGCCAGAACAGCGGTTCTCCAACTGTGGAACCTGTAACTGAAGAGGTGCTCCAAGCAGAAGTCGCCACATCACACAGTGTGTCGAATCGCAATTCTAGGTGGAAAAAATTAATAACTTCATTAATACTGGTGGGATTCTATTAAAAGTTGGCAATATACCGTTTTCGAGGTCGCTTAATTCATTTATGGCATCGTCTGAAGTGTACGATCTTCGGGGGGTAAATATATAGGGCTGAGGGGGTAAGGGGAGGTGTAAAATATGACCGAAAGCAACAAAGGATCGTCCATTTTCGGTAGTAAAAATCACGATATGGATGTTTACATTATAGTTTATGACATTGGAAAACATACTCTTTAAAACTGGATAAAATATGAACAACGATGAGACTTGCAGTCCAGCATTTTTGTTACACATTATTTGAGGGAATAGACGAAGTCACTGTATGTAAAATCATCCAGATTAAAACGTATGTTAAATGGTTAAATTGTTCTTTTGAAATCTTGCTGATTTTTTTTCCTTTGTTCAAATTCTCCCCTTATTTGTGAACGAACCTGCCATACCTTAAATGGAATTCTGTAACCGATGTTTTTTTAGAATGGCTTTATCCACGAATGTAATGTCGATAAACCATACACGTAGTTATTGACATTAACACTTCTAGACAGCATTGAGTTCATTTCGCTAAGCTTCGCGCCACAAATATAGCAAACATGAAAGCCTGGGGTATATGTCTAAATATTGCAGATTTTTTCATCTACCATGGTTTGAAGAAAGCTGTGAATTACAGTCTAATTTCCAGCCAGAGATGGCGTCAGCTCTTTTATTTGGTTTTCAATTAACTAAACTTCACGTTTGACGATTTCAGATGTTTCCTTCCCAAAACGAAATGTTACTGGCCGGCAATAACGCATTGACGAAGGCCTGGGATTTGTCCAAATTTTATTGGCATAATTCAGGTGCAGTTTTAAAGGAACAAAACAGATTACAAACAAATATGCATCTGTGTTACTTTGGTCCTTAAATCTCTGTTTGTACAAACTGTGACCTGAACTTCCGTCACATCCCCATTTACTGATAAGGGTGGCAGAAGAGTCAGTACATTGCACAGGCAATGTGTCAACTAAGCCTTTTACCGTTAGATCAAATATTGCCAGTAACTTTACAGTAGCTGAGATATCGCTAATAGTCATATCTTCCTCCACAGGATAACACGCAGCTTTAGCTTTCTTTAGAGCGTAATATGAGGGTTAAATGAAATGCCCTAAATCCATGGCACGTTTCCTCATTAATTTATAACCGTACGAGATAGACTTGGTGTCAACGTACAGTATAACGCTAACGCTTCATACGGTGTAAATGGACGCTTTTCCTGCTCCTTTTTGGGAGCAAATAGAGCCTTCTTAATTTCTGTGCCTCTTGTTGGGGGGGGGGGGGGGGATAAAGCTCTTTCACGATATTTGCTGCATCTCTTTTCCCGTTTGATCGAAAAGAATCTTCAGCAGCAAACGCTACTTCCTCCAAACTACGCGATTCGGTAATATCACAAACTTTTTGCTTCTTTGTCTTGGCGGAACAGTCCTTAAATTCCTTCGGGACACAATTTGTTTTCGGATCATACGCTGGATCGATGTCTTCTTGTTCACTGGAAACGATGAAATCCGCCCCATTTAACCAATAACCAAATTTTTCCCGGAATCCCTGTAATCATCTTCCTGCACTCTCCCATTTTTAGCCTACTTTCGATTTTTGCAAAAAATGAAAGTAGACTTATGAGATCAACACAGGGCGAAAAAAGTGTGTCTGTCTGTGTGTGTGTATGTGTGTGTGTGAGTCTGTGTGTGTGTGTGTATGTGTGTGTGTGTGTGTGAGTATGTGTGTGTGTGTGTGTGTCTGTGTGTGTGTGAGTGTGTGTACTCTGAATGTCTGTCCCCCCCTATCAATTCGAACACGGTGAATGCGAATTGAACGAAATTTGGTACAAAGGTAGCACTAGCAAAGAACACCTCAGTGTCATGTTTTATATCGCCGCCATCTTTACTAAAACTGAATGGCGGCCACTCAAACGTTCAAAACGTAAAATCAAATAACGACTAACCAAATCATCCGATCTCTACCAAATTTGGTAACAACTTACCTTCGTATAGGATGCGTCTTGTGACCAAACTACAAGGTCGTCCGCCATACCATTTCAGGATGGCGGCCGTGCGAATTATGCAAACTTTATAATCCATATCATGGGACCCACCAGTTCCGATTATCGAGCCGAGAATCGTTTTAACTGTTCTAAAGGAAGAGTCACGTTCGAAATTAAAAGTTTATTTTGTAATACTATAGTGCAGACGTGATTTGAAAAAGCTGAGCCGATTCAGTAATAAGACAAGATGGCAGCGGATATCTTGTGCCTGACTTATATTTCACTAATTTGAGTATTGCATGCAATATAGCGTACTGATACAAAATAAATAAACTTTGTATGAAATACTTTATATATAAATAATATACTCCAGTGATGAAATCGTTTAGTATAAATCATTATTTGCTAACAAGTTCTATGTAAGTCATTTTATATAGAACGATATTCGTCGACACAATTAGCTCAGTGGTAGAGCGTTAGCCTATCGTCTAATGCCTATGGTTCAAACCCGATCAGAGCTATTTTTTTTGCTTGAAATGTTATATGTTTATTGTTTTGTAATGACTCAGATGTTTTAAAATTAAGCGTTATATTGTGCATAATATGGTGTAAAATATTTATTTAATTAAAACATAATTCGCCAGCAGATTTACTCGAGACATCTAGCTGCCAAAAAGGTAACTGCACGCCGCTACTTATTAACTTCCAGATTTTATTGAAAAGTTTCTTCTTCTGGCCGCTAGAATGCACTCGCTCTGTTAGGATTATATTGTTCAATATTTCACCACTAGATGTCACGACTAGTCTACGTGGGGCTCCATTGATTACTATACCATTGGCATTCTATGCGCATCGAATTTGAAGAATGACAAGATGATACTACGATACATTTTTACTTTTTATTTTAAAGGGTTTGTAACAGCCTATTGTGCGTTATATGAAAATGTTAATTGAAGTAAAGAACAAAACGATTTCACATAGTATCTGAACTCTACCGTTGGTGCTAGTTTAGGATATCAATTAATACTTTTATTTCAGCCAAATAGCAATCGAAAATATCCACATAGTTGGTATACACACGTCTCTGTAGGGTCATGGAAAGATTTGTTAATTCAATTAGGGTTGTGAAAGTCATACGCAGCCAAACGTGTAAAGACATGCCTCAACTCAAAGTTGGATGTTGCCCGCGTCAGGCCGATTATGTAATAAAATTAATAATAATAATAATAATAATAATAATGTTATTGGTTTTACGTCCCTTTTAACTACTGTTGCTTTTAGAGACGCCGGGGTGCCAGAATTTTGTCCCGAAGGGGATCTT
The DNA here is from genome assembly GCA_946902985.2 of Meconema thalassinum. Classification (NCBI taxonomy): domain Eukaryota; kingdom Metazoa; phylum Arthropoda; class Insecta; order Orthoptera; family Tettigoniidae; genus Meconema; species Meconema thalassinum. The sequence continues at coordinate 422,718,752 of OX336390.1, forward strand.
TAACGTGCCAGTAAATCTACTAACACGACTCCCTCGCATTTGTGCACCCTCAAATGCCAGCTGACTGCGCCAGGATACGAACCTGAAACATACGGTCCAGCAAGCGAGAACGTTACCGCTGAGCCACGCCGCCAGTCCGGTCGATTATGTCTGCAGATCCATAACATTCTTTAGATACTTCTTATCTTTCTTTCTTCAATGATGGTAGCAGTTTTTATCTAGGTTGTGGCGTTTGGTAGAGGTAAATCGTTTCTAAGGACTTCAACAAAGAATAGTTCTATTATACTCTTTGATAATAACAACGAGTTATAACTATACTCATACATTTAGGAGAAAGTAGGCTATATGTTCTTTACTGAACATCTTGTTTAGCCTACTTTCGATTTTTGCAAAAAATGAAAGTAGACTTATGACATCAACACAGGGCGAAAACAGTGTGTCTGTCTGTGTGTGTGTATGTGTGTGTGTGAGTCTGTGTGTGTGTGTGTGTGTATGTGTGTGTGTGAGTCTGTGTGTGTGTGTGTGTGTGTGTGTGTGTGTCTGTGTGTGTGAGTGTGTGTACTCTGAATGTCTGTCCCCCCCTATCAATTCGAACACGGTGAATGCGAATTGAACGAAATTTGGTACAAAGGTAGCACTAGCAAAGGACACCTCAGTGTCATGTTTTATATCGCCGCCATCTTGACGGAAACGTAATGGCGGCCACACAAATGTTCAAAGCTTAAATCAAATTACGACTAACCTAATCATCCGATCTCTACCAAATTTTGCAACAACATACCTTTATGGGGGGAGCATTCTTTGACCAAACCAATAGGCCATCACCGTAATAGTTTGCGGATGGCGGCCATCTTTATGTGAAAATCGATTCCACCTATTAATTCGAACACGGTGCAACCGAATGGAACGAAGTTTGGTACAGAGGTAGTACTAACAAACGGCACCACAGTGTCATGTTTTATATCGCCGCCATCTTAACGGAAACGTAATGGCGGCCACACAAATGTTCAAAGCTTAAATCAAATTACGACTATCCTAATCATCCGATCTCTACCAAATTTTGCAACAACATACCTTTATAGAGGAAGCATCCTTTGACCAAATGACTAGGTCATTAGCCTAATATTTTGCGGATGGCGGCCATCTTTGTGTGAAAATCAATTCCCCTATTAATTCAAACACGGTGAAACCGAATGGAACGAAATTTGGTACAGAGGTAGCACTAGCAAAGGGCACCTCAGTGTCATGTTTTATATCGCCGCCATCTTGACAGAAACGTAATGGCGGCCACACAAATGTTTAAAGCTTAAATCAAATTACGACTAACATAACCATCCGATCTCTACCAAACTTTGCAACAACATACCTTTATGGAGGGAGCATCCTTTGACCAATCTAATAGGCCATTAGCCTAATAGTTTGCGGATGGCAGCCATCTTTATGTCAAAATTGATTCCCCCTATTAATTCGAACACGGTGGAACCGAATCAACGAAATTTGGTACAGAGGTAGCACTAGCAAAGGGCACCTCAGTGTCATGTTTTATATCGCCGCCATCTTGACGGAAACGTAATGGCGGCCACACCAATGGTCAAAGCTTAAATCAAAATACGATTAGCCTAATCATCCGATCTCTAGCAAATTTAGCAACAACATACCTTTATGGAGGGAGCATCCTTTGACCAAACTAATAGGTCATCAGCCTAATATTTTGCGGATGGCGGCCATCTTTGTGTGAAAATCTATTCCCCTTATCAATTCGAACACGGTGAAATCGAATGGAACGAAATTTGGTACAGAGGTAGCACTAGCAAAGGGCACCTCAGTGTCATGTTTTATATCACCGCTATCTTGACGGAAAGGAACTCCCGGCCACCCAAATGTTAAAAGCTAAAATGTAATTACGACCAACCTAATGATCGAGTCTCTACCAAATTTTGCAACACTATATCTTCATGTGGGAAACATATTCAGACCAAACTGCAAGATTATCAGCCCAATAGTTTGCAGATGGTGGCCAAGTATGTGTGCAAATCGATTCCCCCTATCAATTCAAACACGGTGAAACCAAATTGAACGAAATTTGGTACAGAGGTATCACTAGCAAAGGGCACCTCATATTCATGTTTAATATCCCTATAGCACGTTGTATTTCAACAAGCTACTACAACCAACATTCAATCATACTCCTTGAAAAGGACAAAGAGTTATAACAATACCCATGCATTTAGGAGAAAGTAGGCTATATGTTCTTTACTGAACATCTTGTTTGTTAATATTATGGGATATCAACTTCATTTTTTTCTTACCTCCTGAACCTGAGTGTCGGTAAGAGATGTATGATCAAATTTATACGTAACATATTGAAATATGACGTCTGTACGCCCCTCTTTACGACAGGACCGCAACGCGTTGAAAAATTCTTCTCGCGGTAAAGCCCACATGAAAATGAAAATAAGAAAATAAACCATGATGCACATTCGTGCGCAACCAAACCACTACAGATCCTGAATCTACATTAAATTTCCTATCGAATGACGTTCAAAGTAAAATGGCACTTTGAGGCACTCATAAAGTAAATAATTTATTTAATGCAGGAAGCTTGTATTAAGCATAAATTTGAGAACACATACCTCTTTTTACTATTCCATGAGCAGCAGAAGACAACACCTCATTGAACTCACAAGAAACACAACGTTCGGTTCACTCCGACACCTCCTATCAAATGAACTGATAACTGCCAGGAAGACCTTTCAGCACCAAACCCTTCCTCCAGCGCACCAGACAGCGGAAAAGAAGACCGAAGGACACCTTCTAGTTTGTTCACTATCGAATGAACCAGCTTTCGCTTTCATTTGCGGCAGTGAATTCTTTCCACCTAGATATGGGATTCGACTCACTGTGCGTCGCCCGCACTATCTAATCATCACTGAACTTGCATTTCCGCGTATCTGACAAAGCTCTTCATTTCCAATAAATTAGTTTATGATTGGTCACGCCTCCTAGCCGTATGTGGACGTGCCGTACAACTGAACAATTCACGTAGGGATATTTTCCTGTGTGGAGGCAGAAAAAAACTTGAGCTATAGAAAAGTATATTTCCGTGTAGTTATGCACCCCTACAGTACAATGTATTTAACGTTCATTTTCCTTTAAGTTTGCACAAAGGAAAATGTTGTATAAATTATAATAATAATAATAATGTTCTTGGTTTTACGTCCCATTTAACTACTCTGGCTTTTAGAGAGGCCGGAGTGCCAGAATTTTGCCCCGAAGGGGATCTTTAACGTGCCAGTAAATTTACAGACACGGCTCCCACGCATTCGCGCACCCTCAAATGCCAGCTGACTGCATCAGGATACGAACCTGCAACCTTGGGCCCAGCAGGCGAGAACGTTACCGCTGAGCCACGCAGCCAGCCTAAGGAAACTTATTTACTAACCATATTGAGGACTAGGCAGCTACACGTCCTGAGATCAGAGATTTGAATTTTTGCATTGGCAGTGTTATCCTGAATTTAGTTTCCTCCCACGTCCAAACACATTCATTCCAGTATATGTTGAAGCAGTACCGCATCGTGACTTCCGTTCCTTTTTACCTTAAATATAGATCCTACAAAATACTGATGGTATGATTCTTACAGAAAAAGAAATCGACCTAGAGCAGAAAGTTATAATTTAAAATTTAAATTTTGTTTTCGGAGTCTTCCATTTTAGAAACAGTTTAAAATAAATTTTGTAAGACGTCAATTTGTCACTTCATTTTAAAAACGTTCATGTACGTTGCCTGCCATTACCAACGCAGAGTTGAGAAAAACATCAAGTAGTTCCGTGTAGAACTATTATAGCCTATTATCATATATTCTACTTATGTTAATTGCCTCGATCAACATACAAAACTTCAGATATTGAGAACCATCTAAATATTTCGGATGGTCGCCATGTTTGATTTTTATATATGTAGGCCTTAGAGTTATGTATTATTACATGAAGATTATTGTGTAGGTGTATTATTCAAACTTCAATCGCATGATAAGGACACAACAAATAAAAACGAGATTTTAAAATTTCGCACAGCCACCATCTCGTAGTTATGAAACCAATTGAAATAAAATAGATGCCAGTGGATTAAAATGTGTATAAGTATTTACCGTACCAAGTTTCACTGTGCTCGGATGGTTAAATCGCGAGAAACGTCCATTTAAATATTTAAATTTCCTGTCGCTGCCATGTTGAATTTGTGCTCACCAAATTATTGAAAGTCCCAAAGGTGAACTTTTGTTTATAGCCTCTATCAACACACAAAATTTCATTTTGATAGCTGTTATATAATAATAAATGTTGACAATAGTCTAAATATTTTTAATGGTCGCCATGTTGGATTTAAATTTATGTTGGCTATAGAGTTATGTACTATTAGACGAAAATTATTGCGTAGATTCATTATTTAAACGTTGACTTCGATCACATGATTAGATCACAAGAAATAAAAACATAATTTACAATTTTGCACAGCCGCCATCTTGAGGTTATGTAAACAATTGAACTAAAATAGATGTCAGTGCATTACAATGTGTATAAACATTTGCTGTACCCAGTTTCACTGCGTTCGGATGGTTAAATCCCGAGACATTTATTTTTAAATGTTTCGAATTCGCTTGACCGTCATGTTCGGTTTGAAGTTAGCAAGTTTTTGAATGTCACATAGGTAAACTTGTGGTTGTGCCCTTTATCGCCGTAAAATATTTCAGGGTTATATCAGTAATAGTTTCGGAGATACAGAATGCTGGTGATATATATCACACAGCCGTCATGTTGGATTGGTGAGACGTAATAAAATTCGAAGGGCACGGTCTGGGTCGGCCAAAGTATTACTATGACCTTACCGAGTTTCATTGAAATCGCTCCAGCAGTTTAGATTTTATTAGGGGAACACACACACAGACAAAAGTTATCTCATAAGCCTATTTTTTTTTTCATAAATGAAAATAGGCAAAAAAGAGGATGCCAGCTCGGTGCGTAGTGGCTAGAGCTGTTGGCTGTTACCGCGGAGGCCTGGATATTATTCCCGGCTCTGCCAAGAAATTGATTTCTGGTCTGAGGGCTCGAACGGAGTACATTCAACCTCGTGAGGTAAAGATGAAAAGATGCGAGTGCGTTTCTCACCTCAGTCATCCTGAAAGATTTTTTTTTCGTGGTTTCCCACATCTACTCTAGGCGAATGCCGAGATGGTTCCTAATCTAAGGCCACGGCCATCTCCTTCCCAATCCGCATATATAGTATAAATTACACACACAAGTACGCGGTGCTACATGACCACGATGTCACAAAGACCCTAACGTAAATCAACAACAACAACAATAGGATGGCAAATAAAATCAAAATTTTTGGAGAACTTCCGTGTTAAAAGAGAAATTATAAATCGCTATCGATACGCTCTCTTCTGGGTTTGCCACATCGTGGTTGTTTAGCCCCATGAGTTTGAGTGTATGTGTGAGATTTGTCTGATCGTTGTCTGTAGTAGTGTGCGTATTTTCAATTGAGTCTAGGTTCGTGAAAGAGGTCGCCTTAGGTATGAAACCTTCCCAGTATTTGCCTAGAATAATAGTGGTAAACCAGTGAAAACCACCTCTTCTCAATTCTGCTTCACAAGTCCACTTCCCTAAGATCAGAATTATACTTCATGCAGAGTAGGGAATCGAGCTCAGACCTTTGGGGATGACAGCTAAGATGGTTCGATATGTTTGAATCAGGGTACTTAGGTAAATGGTGCCCATAAAGGCCTACGATTTCATCGTTAGGCAGTTTTACTAAGTATCTTTTAAGTGATCTTACTGTTCGACCACCTCGTAGTGTAGCGACTAGAACTCTTGGCTGAAGTCCGGGTACGATTCCCTCGTGAGGCAAAACTGAGAAGAGGAGGGTTCGATTCCCACCTTAGCCACTTCAAAGTGTTCTTCCATGGTTTCACACTTCTATTCCAGGCATATACCGGGATAGTTCCTAACTTAAAACCACGACCGCCTCCTTCCCAATCCTCATCTGAATTACACATGCACACACTAACCCAGCCTACCACAATTACACAGGTTATCAGACACCCAAGTACACGGGGCTACATCACCATAATGTGGCAAATCCCCTAAATCAATCGTCAACAACAACAATTTTAGTTGTTCAATATCAATCAAATGTTCAAGTTTTACATGAGGACCATTTTGATAGAAAATGGAAATATTTTTCTAGTTCAGGAAAATCATTAAGTACCGTATTGTAGAAAGAAATTCTGTTTAACCTGTGAGGGGCCGCGTCACGGTCTTTTAGACCGGGTGCAAACATTTTTTACTCCTCCGAAATAATTTCACGGCGTAAAGCTTCCACCCCTCCTATACCTTTCAATGGACTCATCCACTGCACGTGTCTGCGTTTGCTGTTCCCACTTTCATTCCCAGTGAGTTAGTGGAGATGTACATGGAAGTGTACGCTTGTAAGCAGCCTCAGGGACAGTTTTCCTTTGATAATTCTGGACTCGCTGTATTTTCAAGGCTAGTTCAACCGATTGGTGGATCTGGAAGATGTTTCGTAAGGAACTTACATGTGTTACCTGGGTGGAATGCACTAATCCTGATGCTGCCCAGGATAATTCCGAGGATGAATAAATCAATAGATTAAGTGGGTTTGATTGGGTTTTTTTTTTTCAATAATACAGTACAATGTGTTTCGGTATAAAACCTGGTACACACACAAAATGTATTTTATACACCCCGGTCATAATGACCGTGCGCGACCCATCACGAAACTATTTTGACGTGACGCCTCCCGGGTTAAGGAATACTTCAGTGTTGCCTAGGTAATCTCTTATCAGAAGATCTTTAGTCGGTGAACACGAATGTACGCAATTAGATTGGGCGGGGTGATACCATTAATTTGTTAGAGTCAGAAAAAAATCACATGCATTATTTATACATTAATTGAACACTTCTCACATAACTGGGGGGGGGGGGTGGCTAAATTGGGTGACTAGTTTCGTTCGTGAAGCAAGCATCATCAGATCCAGCTCACTTAGGCTTAATTTACGTTCAGTGGATATAGACTAACACGTATGTACAACAGAATTTACAATTAATAAGCTACAGAAGTTTTTAATTAATCTTTGTAACGAGTCGGATTTACTTAACCATTTATATTTATAGCCTAACTAAAAAGGCAACATTATAGAAGTGTAATAGACTAACGGAATAAAAACATAGTTGGTAAAAACATCCGACTGGTTATAAAGCATTAAACCCTTCTGTAGCTTAACAATTGCAAGTACTGCTGTAAATAAGTGTTATATTCACAATCATTGAAACAAAATTAAGCCTAAGTAAGCACGATCTGATGATAAAACTGAGCAATCTTTCTAGGTTTGTGCCGTGTCTTGTGTGGGGTTTCGCCTAGGAACACCAAGATAAGATCATCAACGGGCTCTTGGTGTCCGTGCCCGGACCCTCACAGGAGTAGCGAACTGCGCGCTACCTCCCTTTTATGAAGCGCGCCTGCGCCGCTCAAGACACACAAGTCACGGCACAAACCAGGAAACATTGCTGAGTTTTATTTCACTAGCCGTGAAAGCCAATATACCAAGATCTGATGATGTTTGCTTGGCGAACGAAACAAGTCATACAATTTAGAAACGTTTTATTACGAGTATAAATCATGTAATTTATTTCAGGCACTAGTAAATTAATTGACACTTCCCAACCAACTTAACCGGGTACACCCATGTTGACTGACTGAAAAACATCTAATAATAGAATGGAATTATTTAATTTTCCTTTTTAATTTAATAACTTTAATAAACACAATGTGTACTCGAGTTTGGATTATCACCAGTCTTTAGTTAACTTGTTTAATGGTCGAATTCTGTTTTCACACTTCACTAAATGGTAGTTGGGGCATGGTTTGCTTCATAGTTTAAATACACAGTCCTCCTTGGATTCATTCGTTCTGCTATATCTTCCTATGGAATCCATGTGTACAGGTGGCGAAGGATTCTGTTTTCATCGCTTCTGTTTCCATTATTTCTCTTGGAATCTCGCTGGCTTTGTTCTGCCTCTCCTCGATGGCGGTTTTGTATGCTTGTGTTTCCGATAGTCCGAAGCAGTGTCTTATGTCTTTGATAAAGAAGGATTCCTGCGCTATTATATAGGCATAGCTATTCCTGGTGAACTTTGAGATAGAGAGAGCTCTTTTGAAATATCTTGCTTTAACGTTCTCTAGTTTTTAAGATTTTTCACCGTCAAATAAGGCCATAATAGTCGGATTTCATATGTGGCGACCATCAGAACTTTGAGCTTGAACAACGTTTTTGCAGTTGGCAGCGATAGACTTTAGAGTTTAGAGATATCGCCTATTGGTTTTCAGTGCAGCCGCCACTCGCTCTGTTGTAAGGAGAAAGCAGTTCTAGTAGATTGTAGCACAACACCGAAGCATTTGAAACTGGATACGAATTCTAGGCTTTCTCATCCACACATGAGGTGGTCCCTCTTAGATATCCTTCCTCCCCACATAAATTCCACAGTCTTTGTTTTGGCACTGTTAATTTTTAAAGAATTGTGAGGATGACCATCTCGTCTGCGTATATGAGCAGTTAGACATTTCTTGTATCTATAGTTTGCGCAATATCTGACGTCATTACGTTAAAGTGAACTGGGTTCATCGGGTCTCCTTTCCTTTTTAAGACGTTACGATATTGCATTGACGACTAAAATAGTAGTATGTGACAGAATAAATTGCAAACCTAGTAAAAAATATCCTCCAACATGAATAGGACCAAAGCACGAGATCTCAGTTCAAACATGCTGTCGTTCGACTAAAGCCTTGTTCCCACGGCCTGCGACTTGGCGAGCCTGGTCTGACGTTTGCCAGACCTCACGCCGTGGGAACGTAAAGACTCGTTATTACTCGGGTTGGCTCGAGGTGACTCGGCCTTTCCCGTGTATTAACGGTACCTCCATCCGACATCAGAGGTTTGGGGCTCATTACAGCTCCAGCACCCGTCCCCACGATCTGTTGTGGTTTGTTGCAGTGGTTTGTGCAGGATTATTCAGTTTTCTGAACGTTTCCAGTGCTTGATTACGGATAATTATTGAGTGGTCCAATGTAGCCTTTCACGACTTTCATTCAGTGTTCCCAACCACCAACGCCTTGCTCGTCTTCAAAGAATCGCCACTCAACAGTACATAAGCCGCTAGGGCACACGGTACTCGTACTCACTGTCCGAATCCATTTTCGAACTCTATTAACACACTCAACACTGTATTAACTAGCTTCGGTGACTCTTAAAGAGTAGTGGCCGCTCGAGATTCGCTCCATGGGAACGGTTTGAGGTCGGAATACGACAGAGCACGACAGCTACAACAGACCACAAGTTTGTGAGTACGCTCGCCAAGCCACAGGCCGTGAGAACAAGGCTTTAGATGGTACAGATCCTCACTATTCAGTTGATAGATACGTGCATAGAATCATTGTCTAATGTAGAAGTACGTAGTGTGATCCAGTTTCTGCGTCTAAAGGGCACCTTATAAGCGTAAATACATCAAAAGAATGTTGAGGTGTAAGGTGTGGATGTCAGGGAAACAGGTTTGGTATTCGTACACTGTGTTCGATTATTGCAGGGTAGATGTGCAAGGTGAGCAAATTATATCCATCACATCTGACACTGTGTGTTGTACTGAAGGTGTTATCCAGGAAGATATACAGGGCGCCCGAGAATGTTCTCCGCAGAGGGTACGTGCAGCTGTGAGTGGTTGAGTCATGCGTTTTAGTTGGCTGCACTGCACTGTGTCCTTCAAAGCGGAACTTCCCCGTGTGAGCTGTCGGTGTGTCTTCAGCGTGTATTAGTCAGCGAGCGTTCAGATAGATTATTATTGGAAGAGTGCAACAGTGTACAGGCGATAATGTTTACTCCTAAAGATAGAGTTTTTTGGTGGAATACGTTTTTCGCGAAGGCGATCGGTTTACAGAAAATGTAAAATTAAGATTTCAAGCGCGGTGTCCTAATTCAAAGTGTCCAAACCGTGATACCGTTTGGGATTTGGTAAGTACATTTCGTGTGACTGGTTCAGTGTACGGTGCACCGGGAACAGGCAGGCCTACGCTTTTAACAGACAACAAAATTGATGAAATCTCCGATATAATGCTGCGTAGTCCAAGTAAATCAACACGAAAATTAGCTCAACAAACAGGAATCTCTAAGTCGACAGCACATAAAGCTGTAAGAGACAAGCTTCAGTTGTTCCCTTATAGTGGGCGATGTATGCAAGATAGGCATATGCCCTCGCGGACTTTTTTTGTATAACTTTTCATGCTGAACAATTCTTACACTCATAGTATTTAGATATTTTTAACGGTTTGCCCAGCGTAAGCTTACAAAGCGCTCGGACGCCAGGTTATTTTATCGACTTTTCCACTAAAATCGTTACTGCTCGGCTTCCTTTGATCATAAATAAATTATTTTCTACAGAAATCATACTCGATATATCCTTTACAGAATGGTGAAAACCGCATCAAAATACATCCAGTGGTTCTCGAGTTTGCCCGTAACATCCAAGAATCGGGGACTTTGTTTTATACTAAGTAGAGATAGAGATGATGCAAGCGACAGCCGTGCTACCAACGTAACTGCTGTAGCTAGCTCTCACAGACGCATGTAGGCACTGCTGAGAACATTCCCGGACACACTGTAGTAGCCTATTTACTTACTACCCTACCAAGGAATTGTTACCGCTAGACGTGGAGCGGGCCTGTAGTGTATATGTCGTAGTCAGATAGTGAAATCCGTCATTTCATGAAGATCCTAGGCACTTCATGAAAAGCCGGCATATGATGTAAAAAGAGATAGTTACACCATCTGACGCGTTTCTTCATGAAGTGACGGACCGATTTAGGCAGATGGTGTAAGAAATGATTTTACATTATCAGCCGAGGCACTTCATGAAGATCCGGTGTTTGTTGATTCGGCACTTCATGAAATGACTGACACAATGAAGCCGTACATTAATTCATTTAATTGTTCTATTCCAAGATATAAATTAATGCTTGTTTATTATGGTTTTCGAAATTAATTTTCACATAAAAACCTAAATCTAATCGTGAAATACCGGATACTCTTTACTCTCTATCTCTTTTTTTTCTAGAAGTTTGTATTTTTTATTTTTATATATTTTATTTGTACAGAATTTTTTTTCTAATCTGCAATGCTTACTTTCATAATTTCATTTGTAGTTTTTCTTTTTATTATTCATTTGTGTATCTTTTTTCTCTCTTTCCTTCACTGATGCAATTTGTATTTTTAGCCTATTTTCATTTATGAAAAAAATAGGCTTATGAGGTCACCTTTTGTCCGTGTGTCTGTCTGTCTGTGTGTGTGTGTGTGTGTGTGTGTGTGTGTGTGTGTGAGGATTTGTGTGTGTGTGTGTGTGTGAGGATTTGTGTGTGTGTGTCCCCTAATAACTTCTAAACGGCTGGAGCGATTTCAATGAAACTCAGTAAGTTCATAGCACTATTTCGGGCGACCCCGACCGTGCCCTTCAAATTTTGTTACGTCTCACCAATCCAACATGGCGGCTGTGCGAAATATTTCACCAGCATTCAATATCTCCGAAACTACTACAGATATCACCCTGGAATTTTGTACGGTGATAATGGAAACTACTAGAAGTTTACCGATGTGACGTTTTTGAAAACCTGGTAACTACAAAACCAACATGGCGCCCAAGCGAAGTTGCGACGTTTAAATAGACGTTTCTCGCGATTTAACCAACCAAACGCAATGAAACTTGGTACAGTATATGTTTATACACATTGTATTGCACAGACATCCAACTTCGTTCAATTGTCCGCCCACCCCTACAGTCATCATATAAATATAATTTCAATTCACACCCAATCACACGGGACTGATGATTGAAGTGACCCAAGACCTCCAAATGAATTAACAACAAAACTGGAACGATAACTTACAGGTAAGATACACACAATGAAGAAAAATGCAGAATCATTCTTTCAAATATTTCTGTCTATAATAAATAGGCTGAAATTCGAGATTTTCTCGAAGGTGAACCCTCCACTAAATCAACCAAATGTAAAGCTTTTGTGTATTCAGCCCTGTGTACTTGGGAGTGTGTAGAATCTGTCTGATAATCAGTATTATAATGGTATTTGTAGAATTGTGTGTATTTGTAGTTCAGGTTAAGATTGAGAAGGAGGCGGCCGTGGTTAAGTTAGGAACCAACCCGGCATTTGCCTAGAGGAGAAGGGGGAAATCAAGGGAAGCCAATTCCAGGATGGCTAAGGTAGGAATGGAACTCTTCTCAGTTTTTCCTCCCGAGGTCGACCATAATTATGTTCCTATGCGTGGTAACCATAGTTGATTTCATAAGTCTACTTAACGAGTAGGCCAATATGCTGGTTCGAATCCCGTCGCTGACTGTGGCGTTTTCCCCCAGGTCTTTTCACACACCCTCTCAGCAAATGCCGGGATGGTACTTCATTTCAAGTCTCGAGACACCTTCCCAAAATCTTTACCCACACACTACTTCTATCATCACGCAAACACAGGTTATCAGAAAACAACCACCCAAATACACTGGGCTGATGATCAAGATATCCCTAGCCCTTAAAATAAATATACAAGAAAACAACTATAAAACAAGGCAACAACTGAACTAGGTTAAAATGTTAGTTGGCAAAAAAATATCCTTCAGTGGGGTTTGAACTCACCACGTAGTGATCGTGGAGCCAACACCATACCCCGAGAACACAAGTTCACTAATATGGTTGGCTGCTAAGAGCTTTACAAGACCTCTGTATTACGCGCCCGTAACTGAGTTTGTTCTTGTTGTTTTAAAGGGTGGAACAGCGAAATAAAGTCATATTATACTATCGGTTATCTACCTCTCATGTTTTAAAAACAAAATGGATCTGAACGACGTTCTTCTTCCGTTCACAGTACGGCAGCATAATATTCCTTCTAGGCGCTAGGCCAAGCAAGATGCTGGGGAGGGAATTAGGGGATAAATGAAGTCCAGACCATTAGACATTTGTACCATATGTCACAGTGTTCACTTTCTGAGGAGATAACAGCCCTTTAGTGTCCGCATTTTTATCTGATTTATTCTTGGAAGTCTCACTTCCCTCACACGTGATCACCGCTGCCGCTACGGTACTTCATGAAGTGACGGGCTGGATTTCCCGTCAGATGATGTACAAAATGAATTACACTATGTGACGGCGATATTTTGTCATTTCATGAAACCACGCGTCAGATAGTGCAACTGTACCTTTTTACATCATATGCCGGCTCTTCATGAAGTGCCTAGGTTTTTCATGAAATGACGGATTTCACTATCTGACTACGACATATACATTACGTCAGCTCGCCTCGTTATGGCTGCAGCGAGCAGTTGCGGATCAAAGAGCGGGGACGCATGTACAGTCATAGAATGAGAACACACCGCACAGCGCACGACCCAGCATGAATCATGCACACACACAACATGCGATGAGGTTTCGCTGGCGACAGCTGCACGACTATCGCAGGCGTGTGGCTGGGAGGAGCGCATTAGTTCCGATTTCCGCCACAGGTAACAATTCGCTGGTGGGCAGTGTACACACTATCGGTCATGAGCAGCTGGATGACAGAAAGTAGTGTTCACAGTGAATACCTCACAGAAGATCAGAATACAATTCGAATGGGATTATCTCTCATGCATGTGATTATGCTTATTGAGGAATACCCTGCGGCATGGCCATGCGCGATCGGCAGCTGCATCAAGTGCAAGCGCGCTTAGTTCCCACTCGTTGAAGCGTGCGTGACACGTATTATTGGAAAAGTTGAAAAACACACATTCATTATTCTACAGTGCATGCAGATGACATGGTGCTGAGCTCGGCCAATCTAATACACCTGCAGAACGCAGTGAACAAGCTGACGGTATGGGCAGATAAAAATTGTCTTCAAATTAACACATACAAGACTATGCAAATGACTTTTAGAAAAGGAGGAAGGCCTGCAGAAGACGACCACATAAAGATAAGAGGGGGAAATGTTCCAATCGTTTGGGCATTCACTTTGCACCCGGGAATGTTCTCTGCAGTGACTACAAGCTGCTGTGAGAGGTTACGTCTCCAGTTACGTTGGCAGCATGACTGTCGCTTGTATCATAACAAACAAACAGTAAACGTTATACTCACCACAGCCATTCACAACTGATGCTAGAAGTGCTGGTGACACACATGCTGGCTTATTGCAATACGAACTGACGAATTCGACAGCCCACACATGTGTGTGGCCTTCACCCTATCAAGGACACTGTGCTGCCAACTAAACTCACTACGCAACCATTCGCAGTTGCACGTAGCCACTGCGGAGAACATTCCCGGGCGCCCTGAATCTCGGGATTACTTTACAAACAACAGATCACTGCTACAGACTTCACGTAAAAGAGTCTCGGCTGCAATTAGAGCAATATATACAATAAAAGAGCTACAGAATGTATCAATAAAATCAGCAATGAAACTGTTTCATGCAGTAGTGAGCCCAGTAGCAACTTATTGGATGCAGATTATATAGGTTCACCTAACAATCGCAGACCTCTGATCCATAGAAAATGTGAAGGCAAGGTTTCTTAAAAGAGCTCTCTGTGTTGGAATAAACACAAATTCGAGACTGATATATCAAATAGCCAAAGAGACTTTCTATATTGATGACATAAAGGCGAAGTTCTTACTACCATCCACTCAAAATAGTGCCAAGGTACTTGAAGAGAGAAAACGAAAAAGGGAGGATATTTGGCTTGAATTTTATTGCACAGACGCCATGTGGTACCTACAGTGGACGGAGGCGAATCAGGAATTAGGCATGTCATCACAAATTTAGCGTTCATGGATATCACCACAAATTTTGTGCGACGACACATTTCCATGAAGTAGGAAATGAGTGTGTGTGTGCTTTGTGTGGTGAAGGTTGTGAACGCTACCACATCAACCGATGCAGCAATAGGACAAAATCTGTAATGATCTGTAGCCAAAAGAACTAACAAACAGGAATTGTATTTTGGCCATTCGGCTGCAATTACATTTTGGTTATTATTATTACTAGCTGACCCGTGCGAGAAATCTCGCATGTTCATAAGCCACACTTTCCGCAATAGGTTTATAATAAGAGACTTAAGGAGAAAGGTTGTTATGTTTTTATTTGAACCAAATGATTATAGGACACTATTTAAGTTTCAGGCGTCCCTACGGTTAAAATGCGAACTGAACAGCAATGATGTCGCGTATTTTCAGACAGCAACAGTATTTATGAAATTAGAGAGAAATTCGTCACTGCTAATGCCAGTTGTGTGCTGAGTCCATTGATTGACTGCTTAGCCGTATCACTCACCAGTTATTCGATATTTATGATATTATACGATTTGAGTACTCATTCCTTTAAATTACTGTTTCTGTAATCAATGCAAAATGATAAAGAAAATACCTCAGAATGTTAAAATGACATGAAACAGGCGTCACAGCGGCCAAAATGTGAAGTGGACAGCAATTATGGAGCGTATCTTCTTGCAGCAACAGTATCTGCAAATCGCACACTTCGTACAGTTTTATAAAGTCATTTTTTAAAGAAATTATAGATATTTATGAAATTAAAGTGAAATTCGTCACTGGTGATGTGTATTCTCTTTCATTTGAATGCTTATTTGTCACGATCGGTCGCTTGTGAGCGCCACAGGAGGGATCTATACTACTGAAATAATATATATGATTATTCTACAGTAGTTTTGGTTCTGGAGTACCATAACTTATTTCTCCCACTCCATTATTTTATGTCTCCTTTCATGTGTTTTATTAAAAACATATGTGGTAAGTGACAAAAAGGAAGTTCATTTGGAATTTGCAAATCGGGTAAGAATGAAAAAAAACTGACGAAGGTATATATTTTCGTACAGATCCCTCCAGAAATGATCTTACACTTTTGTCACATTCTTGAAAGAACCCCCTCGTTCCAGCAAACGTACTTTATGGATGGTCCCCTTAATGGTGAGCGGTGCAGCAAGCAAAGAAGGTTAAATGACGTCACAATTCTTGCACCCACTTTATTATTACGGTCGCGTGACGTGGAACTGCCTCGGGTCATACGACAGCTGCACAATACTAACCCTTACATCTCTTTGACGTTAGCTCAGACCAAAGAAAACCAAGGCTTAGGCGTATGAACTTTCATTAATTGATTAACTGGACGATTGATTGGGGAATAGAACGCATGGACAGCATGTCAAAATCCATGGAAGAAAACAGTGGTTACGTTAGAATAATAGTTGGTAAGGTTGCCGTATTTTACCTTTCCATGTCAGTAATACTTGGTGGTGATGGCTCTGATGGGCGGAACATCAAGGTTATCTGCCCCAGAAGAAAAGAGGATGATAATGAAAACGATCAGTATTAGCCTTTGAAGATACGAGAGCCGCTGAACTCGGCTGAGCCAGCATTTGTTGGAAATAAATGCTGGAGCCTTGAGGGTCGAGGATGGGGACACAGTAATGACGGAGTGCAGTATGCACATAAGTCGAGTAGCATTGCGCGCGCTACTTGTGCTAGACATAAGTAATATTGTGAACTGTGACGGAAAATATAATAATAATGGGTGAATTAGGAATGGTGCGTTTCTAGTTGCTTCGCAACATCACAGTCAAGCGTAGCAGGAGCGCATGTCACCACGGAGAGGAGAACGATGACTGTGAGACTACTGGCGCTGAGACCTATCCTACCCACGCGACTGTACTTATCAACCAAGCTGGCTGACAGCGTGACACATTTATTCATTTATCGTATGGCTTTTAGTGCCGGGAGTGTCCGATGACATGTTTGGCTCGCCAGAGGCTGTAGCTGCTTCTAGCGGACACCCATAGGGTGAAATACAAGTTCCGTTCAATTTCAAGTAGTTCCAACTAATGTCACTGAGACCTAGTGGTGAACGTTGGAACTTTGATAGAGCGTTCCAACGAAATCTAACCTAGAAATTGAGCTTCACACAAGTTTAGTCTGTGGACGGATCTTTTACATGCCATAAATCTATGACATGGGACCGCCGGCTTTACTTCACCTCCGATGGAAGGCATACTGAAGGATTTTAATGCTCTTAAAAAATCCGACGACTTCTGCCGGGTTTGAACCCGCTATCTTGGGCACAGCAGTTCAGCATACTACCGACTACGCCACCGAAGCCGCTAGCATTACACAAGTAAACAAAGAATAGTTCCCACCTCGACCACCGCCACTCGTACCTAGAAATGCTATCTACAGTACTCCTGCTAAGTAATTGCTAAACAACTCGAGATATAGTAGTGTCTTCTTCTTCTAATTCTAATTCTTCTTCCAAATGAATTTTTCCGTGCTCGTTAAATTGTGCACCACATCTGTGAGGGCAGCTGCAAAGTCCTGTAAAAGTTGGCTCCAAGAGTTAGTAGTGAAAAGTAGTGAATTCCATTCCCTTCAAATATGAACTAGAGTGATAACAACCAAATTTACAAGGTGTTAATGGTATTTAGCAGATTGTGTGATAGAAGCTTGCATAAAGCACATGAATGAAACACAAAGGGAAGCTGTACAAAAGAGTAATTAACTCGTTTAATAGCTCAATCTAATTGTCAATAATTTTGTGTTTGATATATGACAATGATAACCTGTTAAACAAACAGTAACACGATATCCCGAAAGCCATACCAAACTTTCAAAGCTGAAAAATACAGTCAATAGGGACAGATGACCTCGCTGTTCCGTCATTTACAACAATAACCAACCAAATAACTAATTAATTGTAGCTATCTTCAATACACACGTGTCAGTACTGCCCCCGTAATTGAATTATATAGAGACCACGGTGGCTATATTGGAAATTATGGAGAAAGTTATGGCTGTCATAGTTATGACGTGGGTAGTCATGACGTAAGCACGGATGACGCAGACGTTATGCCAGCAGGTTACTTGAAGCTGAGATTCTCAGTGACGTCAGCATTTATTCGAGAAAGATCCAAGATGTACGACGCAGTCGCAGGAAACGTGGAATTGTGCTGAGGAAGAAATTATGCTATTGGAGGGGAGGCTTGAACCAATGAACGATAGTCTGAAGGAAGACGGAGATTGCTAAAACTATGGTATTTTTATTACTTTTTGGAATGCAGAATTGTGGAAATCCATTTGCAGTAGAGGCATTGTTCTGGAATTTTGGTGAAATTTATTTTCAGTTTTTGAATTTTGAAAATCCGTCATGTATTGACGAAGTTGGAACTTCTAGCGATGACGCAGTAACACGCGATGGAAGGGATAGATACGCCCCTCATGAAGTTCATAAAAGGCCTTGCGCAGAAGAGAGGAGCCTCATTCTCAGATTATAAATCGTCTGATATTCAATCGTCTGATCTCAAATAGTCATTTCAGTGAAACGTCGAGTGAGATTAGTAGTGAAAAAGTCGTCTTTATAACGCGTGGCGAAGCCACTGCAATAAACGAGAGTCGAACATACAAGCAGTGCAGGTTTACTGTGTGTAAATCTAGGTGAAGTTGAAACGCACATTATAACGCGTCTACGAGATTAGCTGTGAACAGTTAGCGGTCGCCTATAAGCTAATTCCCTTGTGCATTGCTACAGTTAGGAGTGTAGAAAAGTTGAACAATTTCGAGGAAGTATTTTGGAAGTTATTGACAATTTTAGACGACTGACAAAAGTGATTTTCTCGCCACAGGAGAAGCACTTTGTATAGCCAGACTCTACGCTACGGCTGACACGGCTAGTGAAATAGGGAGACTTCGGATTGCTTTTGTGACACAACTCTACAGTATTATGGAACAGTTTAATATGGCAGTTTGTTCTTCTATTACCATAACTGAAGAGGAGATGGAAGGCTAAAGGACTTAATGCAATTGGGACATATTTCAACGGAGTAAGATAGCAGCATGGAACTTCGCTAATTGCTATTCCATACAAGCGAACATGTGGTAAATAACCATCTACACCCATGTTTCGTGATTAAAGGCTGAATACTATCAAACAGCAATGGAAATGATTTCATACTCACTGAATATGAATATTTCTTCGGAAATTTCTACAAAAACTTCATGGCGATTTTATACTGGAACTTCAGGGATTTTTCAAGAGAGGTCAGGGTTGTCCCGACTCACAAAGAAGATTATTGCCGGAAGGATGTCGTTCGTCTTCGTGAAGCAGTTCGATTCTCCGATGGTGCTGTTTCTGGTTTCGAGGATGGAGCTCAGCTTTAACTTGGTGAAATGGATCCATCAACAGTCTTCTTTGGGGAATTTTCCTCTGGAACGTCAATCGGCAGATAAGGTAGTCGTGAACGTTTATTGTATTTGAGTTTCTTAGCAATATTTGAGCAACCATTTTTCCCATATTTTTGTCCTCATGTATTTTGCCCTATATTCTTGTTTGAGATTCATATTCTCAGTACACCTTGATGAGTTATGCCTTTTTCGACGATTTATTAAGACATTGTTATGTCATGGGCATAGTTAAACGATTTTGGATCAGTTGAGACTGATATTTAGATTTTTCAGTAATTTGCTTATATTTTTGTAGTCTCGATTTGACTGTAAGTTAATGATTTTTATGGCAGATTTAAATTCAGACAGCGTGTCACTTTATTAAAGTAATTCTACCCCAATTTAATTACTTTGACCAATTTTCTGTCATCATCAAGAAGGAAGAACATTTAAATGATTTTAGAGCGTTAAAATCCATTACGTTGTCGACGATCTTGGAAATACTAGTCGTTATTTGAATTGATTGCAACACAGACATTTATCGTCAGTTATGAACGATCATTGCATCATAGACAATTTTGTGAAAGATGAACTTTAATTATGAATTATTGAATGCATTAAATTCGTGAACTTTTGTTAGGAATTTTTCTCAATTAGAGATTTATATAATGATGTTTGCATTCCCCAGTCTAATTGTATTCTATTCGACTATTTTGCAGTTAGTCGCACTTTGTTTGATGATAGTATTTTTATACTACAATTCTTTTAAGATGTTAATCTTAAATTTTGATAGACCAGACAGGCGTATATAAGCGTATTCACTATTAAATTTGTTTGTGATTGGCAAATTTTTATTTCATTTCGATTCATGAATGAAATCCACGAAGGTTAAATGACAACAGTTTTGAAACAATTAATGATTATAAGAATTTTTAAGTGGAACTACGAATGTATAATCGATAGTGCAGCGGACATGTTGAAAGTCGCTGATGTATAATGCCCTTAAATAAATGAAGGAGATTCCCACAGTAATGATGATAAAGATTGTGTTAATGGAGGTTTTTTGTAAAGTCTGTGGAAGATTTTGATGCCGTATATTTTAATATATGATGAATTTTGGGCCTATTTTGTAATGCAGTTTGTGCATTATTTTGTAAGCGAAGTATTTTCCGCTAGAGTGTATTGTCATAGTTCGTTGAAAATTAATCAAGTGAATTTGCTGTTATAATTAACAAGAGTTTTGAAAGAATTTGAGATAAGATTTTGAATGAAGATTACCGTCACAAATAATTATAATTATTACAACCTTTATTAAACCAGATTGTGACATTAAAATGTATAACTAACCTTCATTGGTCGATTATATTAACACGATTATGATTTACCAACCGGATAAAATATGTGGTTCAATGTATTTCTTAAATTAATAATTTAAATAATTTAAATGTTGATATTGTAAATAATAAATGTATATATCTATGACAATAATGTGGAACGAAAGTAGTGTTAAAGGCGTGTTTAAAATTTTTGTAATTATCTTCGACAATATTATAAACAATTTCTAATTGTTATAAATAATTTATGTGATTTTGTTATAAACATTTAAGAGTGTGTTTTATACTCTAAACTATGCTTATTAAACATTTGGATGATAACTTAACAAGTTTAGGGATTGTCAGAATAATCCAGTGGTGTGTGAGTTAAGCATTTGAAAGATTTGCGTCAATATATATGAATTGTCTTGTAGACATTTAAAGCTTTGAGAGGAGCTGAATTCTTACGCAGTGTGGCGTGCCAAGTGAACCCCATTTGACAGGCATACGCCAGGTTGAAGGGTAGACCAGCTGGCTCGACATCTGGTTATCAGCGGGTGAGGTCGATACTCTGGCCTTGCGCCTATTAATACAAGTGTGATGTTTATTAAAAGAAACCAAATGCTCTATATATGTCGTATCCTGACTTCCTCATCCAATCCAAATGTGTTTTGAATGTTACGTTATTTTGAGCTCATGGGAGCTAACATATTGTTTGATAACTTTGCAAGTCCTTCAAGTGGACATAGTCAGATTGACATGGGCTAATGATAGCCACATTTATTTTGTTGAGTTGTTAAAATCATACCCTTTATTTGAAATAAAGCTTTTGTACAGTTCAAAGTTCTCGTCTTCGGTCTGGTTCATTTTTAAATGTCATGGTCAAGATTATTGTGGGAGCATACTTTAGAGATCCTGTTGTCAACCCAATCCCCGAGATAATTTTTAAGAGGTAAGTAAAAGTAAGTATGAAACCCCGTCTATTTTGGTGTGTTCCACAATAATTTTCTTGGTAACTTCTGTGTTCAAACCTCGGTAGTATCTGTCAGTGCCATTTTCATTGATGTAACTGAGCCGGTGCGATTGATTGTTGGCAATCCGATTGAGGGGGCGGATATCTGACAGCCTACTATCCGGGTAAACGGGGACAGTACGATAGAACAAATAATCTAGCTCCCTTAGTCTGAGGGAATTTAACTCTGGTTGTTGTTGTTGTCATGGTCATTTAGTCCCACGTACTTGGGTGTCTGCGGGTGAATGGAATTTGTCTGATAACAAGTGTTATTGCGTTGCTTGTAGTAGGGTCTTTGTAATTCAGGTAAGGATTGGAAGGAGGCAGCCATGGCCTTACGTTTCAAACCATCCCTGCCTTTGCTTGGAATAGAAGTGTGGGGAAACCACGGAAAAACCACTTCCAGGTTGGCTGAAGAAGGAATCGAACGCACCTCTTCTCAGTTTTGCCTTACGAGTATGAGTGTATCCCGTTCCAGCCCTCAAACCACAGTTAAATTTCATGGCAGAGCCTGGAATCGAACCCGGACTTCCAGGATTTATCCCTGGAAACATACATTTTATTTTCTTAGTCCGTAACCGTACACTGAGTACCCCACAAAAGAAAGAAATGTTTACACAATCGGATTTATTTTTATTATACGGAACCATGCAACCAATCAAATGCAATGCTCCCAATAAGTGAACACCTGTTAGCAAATTAGAAAAGTACTTCAGTTCTGTTTAAAATGGTTTTTCAGTCATAGGGAAGTCAAATTATCATGCTGTAAAGATATTGGCAGATTTAAGGTCTACTAGGATAAGTAAAGTTGGTAGCTCACTAGGCAGAGGAATGTCGCTGCCGAGATCGTGGCGCCTCGTTGTCTGACTGAGATACAGCGATATATGACTTCCCAAAAACATTGCACCATTCTAAACAGTCCCAATTCGTTCTGCTGAGTTCTCAACGGTCCGATATATTCTGCGAATATTAAGCAAGTTTCCATGGTAACGAATGGAAGGCCGAGTGACGGAAGTCCATTCTCTCGTTCTCCGTCTCACCCCGCCCCCACAAATAAGTGAGCTTCATAACTTATGCACAGTCTAACTTATGGTTAGCCAACCGGCGGCACTTATATGCTCTCTCAATGGCCCGCATTAATGAAACAATCCCTTCAATGTATTCAACATGGATCCCACCCAATTATTAGGTGCGTTCAAAAAGTAACGAGCCGGAGGCATAATCACAGAAACCAGTACCTGTATGTTAGAAGTATTGGTCCTGGCTGTTGAGGCACTTGTCCCACTGTGACACGAGGTGGTGAATGGCTGTCTCATAAAATTCCCTGGGCTGCGATGTGAACCAGTTCCGCACGTACAGCTGGACGTCGGCATCCGAGGTGAATCGTTGGCCCCGCAGAGCCCTTATCAGGGGACCAAACATGGCGTAATCACAGGGAGAGAGGTCTGGACAGTATGGAGGGTGGCCGAGAACCTCCCATTTGAATTTCTGCAGGAGTGCCGCGTGTTGGCCGTATTAGGTCGTGCATTGTCGTGGAGGGACTACGGCGGCTATGGCGTTCACTGTCACTCGGCGGTCCAGGGTAATGAGTGAATCAACCAGCTGGACGTTGTTATCGGTAATGAAGGGGGTGCCCCAGACCGGGCATCATCGGCTAACGACACCCGTCCTTTCCTGAAGCGCTTGTGCCACGCCTTGACCCTTGCAAGGGATATGCAGTGTTCGCCGTACACTTGTGACATTCGGCGATGCATGTCCGTTCCCCCTATTCCTTCCGCTGTCAGAAACCGAACAACACCTCATTGATCTTAGGTTGACGCCTCCATGTCACTGTTTGCAATGCGACTGGCAGTGTTGGACGATTGATGCATGCTGCTGCTGGCTTTGTATCGTCACGTGACGTGCACGCGTGCCCCCTAGCGACGGGCTGTGACCTTCCACGCTCTGGTCGGAACCACACCTCGTAACACACGCCACGATTAGCCGATTTGCGCATTCCAGCCTCCGGCTCGTTACTTTTAGAACGCACCTTAAATTTATCACCTCCTGGCCATTGGAGGTGGCTAATTCAACTTTGTTCATGTTGTATCTTGATGGGTATAAGGCAGAGGTTCGTAAAGAAGGGGGCGCAGACAGTGATAAAGGGGACAGCTGTTCTGATTGAAATAATATTTCATATTCTGTAACAAACAATGCTATACTTATATCCATGAACCTTTCAGAGACAGGCAGCTCCCAAGCCCATGCATGACAATAAACTCGTACTTTTACTGTCTTATTTCTCAAGAACTGACCAGTATATCCTACCAGCAGAAATTCTGAGAAAAGGTGCAGAGTAATATTTCCCAAACAGTACCCTTTCACCCATCATCTCCAAACAACCACTAATGACAATAAGCCACCTGACAATGCGACCGCCACTTCCATACAAGAATGGGTTCTTCTCTTTCTGCAATTGTCGACTCAAATCAGCCAGGCCTTTGCAGTCAGTTCAAAAACAGTGAGTGAACAGGTGAATCTAGTGCAATTTTAGTGGAAGTGGTTAGCCCGATTTACAATAAACCGATACAAGTAACACCATTACCCATGGATAAGTGGCTTATTACCAGTGGCAAAAACAGACCCCATGAAAGTGATAGTCTTTGTCCTCCTTCGGAAAGAAGAAAAAAAGGGGGGGGGGGGGCTAGAAATGTCATGTTTTAGAAGTAGGGTACGACAGAAAATGTTTGAGAACCCCTGGTATTAGGTACAACAACTAAGATGTCGAGTTGTTTGTATCCTACCTTAGGCACACAATGCTGTGTAAGTAACCTGGTTTATAGCGGCAGCAGTGGACTGGAACATAACAGCACACGAAAGAGATGGGGGCACCTTAAGGGATTTTGTAAGTTCCATCAGAAGAATACGCTGGACAATAGTACAAAGCAAAAGTGTATAGAAGTTTTCAACGCATCTGTTTCAGTTTTTATTGTCGGATGTGACGGCCAAATTTTGAAACAGTACTGATGGGATGTTTCGTTACAAACACTGAAAACTGCCTCTCAAAAACCAACACAACTTGGAAAGATTTGATCCAGTTCTATAAAGATGTTAGATGCAAAGATATACAAAACAATACCAAATGATTTATTTCGTGCATGATGCAAGCTTTTAACGTGATGGACGACGACGGAAATGTAAACTTAGAACAGCTGAAGAAGAAAGCTCGTTTCGATCTACAGTGACGTCATCAGGGCTGACTTCATAAATGAGCTCAATGATATGGCTAAGAAGAGCAACGAAGGGTCTGGTCCTTGTGAGAGAGCATTCCTATTTATAATTTCAGGTTATAATACACAAATGGGGAATATGGATATGCAAGAAATGATTACAACGGGTCAGAACATGAGTGGATAACTTCTGGTGAACTCTTTAAGTGAACTTTTCATGAAAAGTGACTAATATTTTATTTCATTCAGAGATGTAAAACTAATGATACTTACTGTGGGTCAATTGTTTACCAATAAATAAGAATTCTGAAGAAAAAAAAGTAGGGAAGCACAGCCTTGGATAGGACAACTTCAGTGACTTGCAGGTTCATCCAGTCCTCAAGAGTGACCACGATGTAGCGATTCCTTGAATATTTGCTTCAGTAGATATTTTATCTTAATAGCATTGCCTTGCTTCCTTGAAACAATTACTTTTTAGCCTATTTTCATTTATGACAGAATAGACATATGAGGTCACTTTTTGTGTGTATCCCCCTAATGAAATCGAATCGGCTGGAGCGATTTCAATGAAACTAGTTAAATTCTCCGACCCCGACCGTGCTCTTCAAATTTCATTTCGTCTCACCAATCCAGCATGGCGGCTGTACGAAATATTTCACCGGTATGCTATATCTCGAAACTATTACCGGTACAGATATCACCCAGAAATTCTGTACTAAACGTTCACCTATGTGGCTTTCAAAACCAGTTCAGTACAAAACGAACATTGCGGCCAAGTGAAGTTGAAACATTTAAATAGACAATTCTCGAGATTTAACCATCCAAACGCAGTGAAACTTGGCGCAGTAAATTTTTTACACATTTTATGTTCGACGATGTCGAAATATAAATATTATATGTCAGAAAACTGTATCATAATGAGGGTCATTATAACACTATTTCTCATTGTGAAACAGTTTCTCCCACCAATCAGAGCTCAAGAAACAGTTGTGTGACTAATAAGGAAGGATATCATCGCATCTGCGCTGACTTCCACGGCCTCCTATTTTAAATTTCACTGCATGGCTAGTGTCATAGTGAGGTATTTGAGGAGGGCATGGTCAAATACAAGGTATTCTCTGCGTCACAACACTCTGTTCAGTACATAAAACTGGCGAAATCCCGCCAGGTATATATGAATATTTATGTTCGAACATAAAATAGTTATAATTATCTTCGAACATAAACAGTCGTACGCCACTCGCCTATAATGGTAATTAAGACACACGTATGGAAATTATAAAACTCGCTACGCTCGTTTTATAAACATACTCGTGCCTTAATTATTGCCATTGTAGGCTCGTTGCATATTGTACTATTAAAGCACTGACATCCAATTTAGTTCAATTGTTCACATAACCTCTAGAAGGCGGCTTAGTGAAATTTTAAAATTAAGTTTTTTTCTTGTGTCCTAAACATGCGATCGAAGTCAACGATGAACCTACGCAATAATCCTCATCTAATAGTACATAACTCTATGGCCTACATAAATAACAAGTAGTTCCGTGAAGAACTATACAGCCTATTTTCATATATCCTGCTTATGTTAACTGCCACTATCAACATACTATATTTCATATTGATTGCTGTAATACATTCGTAGATATTGAGAACCGATTAAATATTTCGGATGGTCGCCTTGTTGGATTTTATATATGTAGGTCCTAGAGTTATGTTCTGTTACATGAAGATTATTGTGTACGTGTAGCATTCAAACTTCAATCGCATGATTAGGACACAAGAAGTAACAAGGAGATTTTAAAATTTCGCACAGCTGCCATTTTGTGGTTATGGAAACAATTGAAATAAATTAGATTCCAATGGATTAACATTCCTATAAGGATTTTCTGTACCAAGTTTCAAGATGGTTAAATTGCGAGAAACGTCCTTGTGAATATTTATAGTTCCCGTCGCCGCCATGTTGGATTTGTGATCACCAGGTTATTTTAAGTCCCATAGGTAAACTTAAGTTCATAGCTCCTATGAACATACAAAAATTCAGTTTGTTTGCTATAATAGATTCGTAGATATTCAGAGCCGTCTAAATATGTCGGACGGTCGCCATGTTGGATTGTTAAATGTATAGGCCATAGGGCCATGTAACATTAAAGGAAAATTATTGCGTAGGTTCATTATCCAAACTTTCACATCGATCGCATGATTACGACACAAGAAATAAAAACTTAATTTTAAAATTCGCACAGCCGGCATCTTGAGGTTATGTAAACAATTGAACTAAATTAGATACCAGTGCATTACAATGTGTATAAACATTCCCTGTACCAGATTTCATTGCGTTTGGAACTTAAATTGCGAGAAAGGTCTATTTAAAATTTTCAAATTCGCTTGGCCGCCATGTTCGTCTTGTAGTTAACCGGTTTTTGACTCCGTAAAGAATTTCAGGATGATAGCGCCAATAGTTTCAGAGATATAGAATGCAGGTGAAATATTTCGCACAGCCGTCATCTTGTGGTTATGTAAACATTTGAACGAAGTTAGATGTCGGTGCATTACAATATGTATAAACATCTACTGTACCAAGTTTTATTGCGTTTGGTTGGTTAAATCGCGAGAAACATCTATTTAAAAGTTGGTTTTGTAGTTACCAGTTTTTCAAAAGTCACATAGGTGAACTTTTAGTAGTTTCCTTTATTACCGTAATAAATTCCAGGCTGATATCGGTAATAGTTTCGGAGATATGGAATGCTGGTGATATATTTCGCACAGCCGCCATGTTGGATTGGTGAGACGTAACAAAATTTTAAGGGCACGGTCGGGGTCGCCCGGAATAGTGCTATGAACTTACCGAGTTTCATTGAAATCGCTACAGCCGTTTAGAATTTATTATGGGACACACACACGCACACCTCACACATACGCACATACACACGGACAAAAGGTGATCTCATAAGCCTATTTTTTCAAAATTGAAAATAGGCTAAAAATCCAACATGGCGACCATCCGATATATTTAGACGGTTCTCAATATACGAAACTATTACAGCAATCTAACTGAAATTGTGTATATTGAGAGAGGCAATTAACTTAAGTAGGATATATGAAAATAGACTAGTTAATTCTTCACTGAGATACTTGTTTCACGTTACTTTACTTGAAGTGTACATTAGTAATCAATTTGCCTTATCTTTCGGTCAAAATATGGCGGGGGGTTGGGATAGTGGCTCGTTTGAGATCAGCTACATCGCAAGTGGCACTTAGTGTTTCATGGGTTGGCTGGT
Organism: Meconema thalassinum; assembly: GCA_946902985.2. Classification (NCBI taxonomy): domain Eukaryota; kingdom Metazoa; phylum Arthropoda; class Insecta; order Orthoptera; family Tettigoniidae; genus Meconema; species Meconema thalassinum. The sequence continues at coordinate 422,746,884 of OX336390.1, forward strand.
CTAAGTAAACATTTCTAGCCCGAGATGCTGTTTGCTTCCCCCACTCCCACTCTTTCCCTTTCAAACTGTCTCACAGCCTAACCATACGCGTTAAAGTCGCTCTCCACGTCCACAATGGGGAGGTTCTGAAGATCAGAGCTTTGAATCCCGGCAATAACAGCGGCGAATTTGAGTGTTTTTACCTCACTCCCTTCAGGCAAATGCTGGGTTAGCGGGATAACGATTCCATCCCTGATGCCAATAATTACAGCTACACACACTACTACGGTCACTACAGGGAACACAGGTTATCAGATACTCACCCTCACCAAGTACACGTGGTTAATGACAAAAGATGTCCCGAGCTCCTAATATGAATTAACGATGACAACAACCTTCTAAACTGTCAGCGAATAGGTGATCTCCTAGTGCCAAGATGGACGAGCAGTGCAAATCAAATAATACGCAGCAAACCTCTCCTAGAAACTACTATGGGGAGAGGTGTTCGAAGTTCCACTCACACTAGCAAGAAGTTGGATTCCCCAAGATCTTACTGCGTTTTCATCTGCGAACATCATAGCCCAAGAATAACATTTTGGTACTCAAGCGCTTGTACCATAACATTACAAAGAGCGTCAAAGACATAGTATCATTATTATTTACGTATATGATTACTTACATAAGCTTTTAAACCAGCTCTTCCAAATCGTCTCCATAGTACAGGAAAAAACTTTAATTTCTTGAAAAGTCACGGGAAATATATATTTGTTTAAAAGGTGCGTTTAAACAAATAAAGAAGACGATAGTCCCTGCTGGAATGGTCGTGTCGAGCCCGCATAACGTTAAAGCCAGGGGCGCTTACTAGCAATCGATTGTGTATTCAAAAGAAAGAGAATTACGCGCAGAAGAGACGAATTGCACTCTAATTTCATACATATCTACGAGTTGTTTAAAAAGTGCGTTTAAACAAATCAACAATAATCCCGCATAACAATAAAGCTTTAATAGTGTAGGAAGACACCCCCAACCATCATGAGGCTACTGGATAGAACCACTCAGTGCATAGAAGTATGAATAACTCACCCAGTATCAGTATCTCACAAGTAAGGAAGAAATAGAATAGTCGTCATTAAGAGCAAGGAGAGACTTCAACTAATGGTCTACTTTAAATAGGCAGTCCTGTGGCGGCGCAAGTTCCGCTGGTACGTAAGTACTCTTCCTTTGAACTGGCAGTGTGGCGCCCATATAAATCAGCAAGTGGAACGAAATTTCGTTGAATTACCATAGTGAGCTGGGAAAGGATCTTGCGTTTCAATTGTAACCCACAAATTATGTTGGGAAGAAGAGAAGGAAACACGACAAGGGGCGAGGGTGGCTTCGCTCGGCTTCAATGCATATTGAATTACCACCGTGACACGGCCTGGGTCTGCCATCACAATGCCTGGGTAACATACTCTAGTTTTCTTCTAAATACTTCTTTTCCGGCACGACGGCCTGGCAGGTCAAGGAAATACAGTCAGGAAATTTCTATATTCTAAATATTCAACATTAAGAGACTAAAAATAAACTCTTTTTATACCTTGGTTGGTTTGTTGGATCTTCAGTATAGGGGCTGCAACTACGTGGTCATGTAACCCCACGTGCTTTGGGTGTGTGTAGAATCTGTCTGATAACCCGTGTTAATTATGATGGCTGTATTAGTGTGTGTTACCAGTAATTCAGGTAAGGACTGCAGACGATCAATCTCAAGTAGTTCCTACTCTTGCTACCAAATGCTACCGTCAACGACACCTAGCCGTGAAAAGTTACAGTGAAAATCGGGGGAATTGGAATTGGCCACTACCCCTTACTGAGCTATATCGAAAGCATACCAGGACATTTTAGGCTGGTGTTGAAATGGTTACGGCTTGGTTTCCAATCAGGAGGATTTGTTAGGAAATATCGTAAAAACTACAGTCAGTCTGAAAGACTAGACGTTATATCATTTCAAATGACGCATGCTACAAATGCTACACATTTTAGAAAGGCTCAGAAGGGGTTCTCGCTTCGCTCGAAGCCCCAGGACTCTTTCAACAGACTCCATTACCCATTAACTTAGGCTTCCCGCGCGGGCACCTCTTTAAGGGTCACCCTGTATTTGAGTCTGACATCTTTTACAACTCTTTAAGGGTCACCCATTATTTGAATCTGATATCTTGCAAACCCCTTTATGGGTCATCCTGTATTTGAATTGAGTAGTGGAGTAGTGGGTGTTCCAAGCCACTCTAGAACCCTCCTCTTACCACTACTAAGCCTCAGCCATGTTAAATATTTGTCGAACGCGTGGTCCGATTTTGACAAATGAGGTGTCTTTGGACTCGGGCTGACGTCCTCTTTGCTATGGACTACTTGTTATATTTTTGAATTTTTTTTTTGAAAATTTTTGTTTTCGAAAGTTGGTGATAGTTTGAAAACCAAACATGGTAGAACGTTGTTCCATGGCTGAAACGAATGGTCTTTATGACCTTTATTTTTTGTAATAAAACTTTTTTATTTTTTATATTTTTTTGAAAACACTCGAATTTTGAAAATCCTATATTTTGGAAACTAGGAACTCTACAAAAAAAATTGTTTAACGTAAATCAATGGTCCCTACCCCCTCTACCCCCAAAATAAATTTAAAGTCTCTAGAATGAAAACCTGCAGTAGTGTGGTAAGGACAGAGCTGCTTATAAAAGCAAGTGGTGAGCCCCTGCGACCTTGGAATGGAAGGAGCCATGCTAGGAGGGCGTGCTTGGATTCGTTTTTTTCGTCTCGTTGTGCTCTTTACGGGAATGTCGGTGTCGAAAAGGTGAAAATCTGGAAACACAGTCTTTTTGGGGTAAAAACGTGATTTTAGACTTTTTGCTATATCTCGCGAACCAATCATGCTAGAGGCATGTTCGACAGGTCCAAGGACTCGGGGTGACGTCCTCTCTGCTATGGACCACTCGTTATAATTTTTAATAAAATTGGAAACTCGATTTTGGGGTAAACACATGCTTTTTGTGATTTTGCCGATATCTAACGAACCAATAACGTTAGAGGCATGTACGACGGGTCCAAGGACTCGGGGTGACGTCCTCTTTGCTATGGACCACTCGTTGTAATTAAAAAAAAATGGGAAATGCGATTTTGGGGTAAACACGTGTTTTTTATGATTTTTGCCGATATGTCACGAACCAATAACGCTAGAGACGTGTACGAGGTGTCCTAGGACTCGGGCTAACGCCCCCTTTCAAATGTGGTAGATATTTTTTTTCCAAAAAGATAATTCACAAAGGGCCTAACGCCATACATGTTGAAAAAACGTTTTCTTTTTCTTTACCTGTTTATAATTTTCATGGAGCGTGGTGGTTGAGAGAGACGATACTGCTGGATGTGTGTGTTTCAACGAACTTGTCGCTGACCAAGGTGGCTGTGTTCAATAGATCAATTGATATTTCGACGAGTCGGTGTATGACAGAGCGAGCGTGCGTTTTCTGATATTTTACCTTTAACGTGTAAACGGTGATGAGAACTAGGTTCTATGTTGGTCGAAGCGAGTAGAGAAAACAAACTTACAGGAGGTGAATGTCATTTGAGCTTATTGGAAGGCTCCGATCTGACTTGACAATAGGTGACGCTTGAAGGTGAAATAATCTGACCATCGTGGTGGCAGGGGAGTGTGAAAGGCATGCACACACATTTGTGAAACCACATGTAGGCTAAACCAGTGACATCCTGTCTTGCTTCGTACGTGACAAAATGCAAGTTCAGGTGACATTTGATCTACCTCAGGTGTTCGCTTGGGACGTTATCTATCTACATGCGCGATAACTGTTAACAAGTTACATCCTGTCTTGCTTCATACGTGACAAAATGCAAGTTCAGGTGACATTTGATCTACCTCAGGTGTTCGCTTGGGTGTTATCTGTCCACGTGCACGATAAGAGAATGTTCAAAGCGTGGGAATCGCTGAATCAGTAAAAAGTATAATGCAACTTGTCGGAATAATGTCACAACCAATAGATAGGCAAGAGCTGCAAACAGCAGTGGTGGGAGGTGAAGGGAGGGAGAGGGGAGGGGGTGATGTATGAGAGAACACAGGAGGAAAGGGAAAGACAAACATGTATGAACATGCATGAAGCGCGGAGCGCTGTACACATAGAGCTATAGGTGGTGTACAACATGTGTGAATAAATAAAAAGTACACAGGTTCACACAACATGTAGTTTATTGATCCAAGAATTAAACGTAGAGTTAAACCCTAACCATTTGACGTAGAGTTTATTTCCTTTTTGTTTCAACACTTTTTCCACAAGATAATGCTGAGGAAATGCTGTTTTCTGAAGTTCATGGAGATAAAATCTACCTTTTATGGGTTGATGGTTGAGGTCCTCGAGTAAATAGGTGACTGGACTGTCCAAGTAGACTCGACGAATTCGAAATAGTTCAGTCCCCCACTGAGGCGTGTAGCCCTTATTGAAGACAGACTTAAATTTGCTTACACGAACAAAATCCCCAATGTTCAGTCGGTGACGTTTAGGATCAGCTGCTTTTATGGGGTTAAACAGTTTATCCAATCGCTGAATATTTTTAGTCACGAGGCGTGGCTTGGTCCCAATCGTTCTATGTTTGGTGTCATTGTAACGTGATACTAGCTCAGGTAACATGTCCAACCAGCGATAACTGCCCTGAGCGGTAAACGCTTTCCACATATGGGTTTTCAATGTTCGGTTGAACCGCTCGACCACACTGGCTTTCAGATTGCTGTACGTGGTGTAATGGTGAATATCCTTAGATTTGAGAAAACTGGAGAAATCCTTGTTGAAAAATTCTTTCCCCTGGTCGGTTTGTAGCAACTGAGGTTGACGTTTGGAGTGTTGAATAATATGTTGAAAGGCCTTGGTAACTAGTGGACCAGACTTGCGACGCACAGGTTCAACAAAGGCCATTTTGGAATAGACATCAATGACGGTCAACATATAGCGTACACCGTCGTTAACGCCAGCATAGGGTATCATTTCAACCAAGTCAGCCTGCCAAAGTTCATCCACACCTCGTGAAATCACCTTGAGTCGCGGATAGTGACGCCTAGCTGGGCGATGCAACTCGTGAGCAATACCCATTTTAATGGGTGAGGGCTTAAACAATAATTTTGGCATTTCGAAGTTCTTGTTCAATTTCTTGAATTTCCCAATCGTGACCGGTGTGGCCAGCTTGACGTGAGGCATGCAACAATTGTAGCCGCTGGACGAGCTTATTGGGATTGTGCCAGTAGGTAACATCCACAAGGGGTTTTAATGGTTTAAAAGTCACTCCCGAAGCGGACACTTTACGACGAGTACTTTGACTGGTGGGAAACATTTTTGCAATGATGGTTTTATATTTTTGAGATATATTGGCATTCACTTGTTGCGTGGGATCATACTGTCTTTTGTGAGCATGGGTATCCAATAAAATGGATTTATATTTGTCAAGGTCCTCTGACGTATAATCATGGGAAGAGGGGGTCCGAGAAAAGAGCAGCTTTAACAGTCCTGGCGTTAATTTATAGTTGATGTTTTTAATGACAGCTTTAGTACGAGCAAATTTAATGGATGAATCGCCAATTTTAAAACTATCATCCTCATAGCGAACACCATACGTGGTATCTGTGTTTCCAATAAATAGATCGGTGAAATAGGGTTCCAATGTTGATCCATAATATTTTATTAAAATGGTTTTCAGTTGAGCTTTATGTTGAGGGGTGGCCAAGAGTTGTGAAAACGGAGACGCTCTGGAAGGGCAAGGTGTTTCGACCATGGCCAAGGATTTCTTTTTTCTCAAAAACTCTGCAAGGGGTGCGGCCTTTTTTTGAGGCGTAAACACTTGTTCCTCCTCATCCTCAACTTCACTATCACTAGTCAAATCTTCCACTTCCTCTTCCTCAGGGTCCTCGTGCAGCGTCTGCGTGGCTTGTGAAACGGTGGGTAGCGTTTCAGATGGCTTGAAAGAGGGTTTCAACATGGCTTTTAGTGGAGGTGCTAAATGTTGCTGAATAAACAAAGCATGATTGGCACGTGATTGTTTCAATTGACGAAACTTTTGGCGAATAGTATTTTTTGCTCTAATAATATGCTTTTTCAATTGACTCTCTGCTAACGCCATGGTGTCTTGACAAATGACTTGATGGCGAATGAGACAGGGCCTTAAATAGCAATAAAATGATCAAACCCTAAGCGATACCGTCCTTGGTTGAGTTCACTTTGTTTGTCAATCACTAAACAGGCATGACGTTGAGTGTTCCAGCACTTGGCACACAATTCTGTAAACATTTGAAAGGTCATATCCGGATTCACATGTTCATTATAAATGTGACGACTGTTCCTCTCGTCCTGACGAAATAAAACAATGACATTGGCATTGTCACGAATCAACTGTTTGGACATTTTAGAATACGTTTGCCCAAGATAGAAGCAATCGATATGTTTGTGTCGACCCATGCTGAAATAGCTTTGAATGATACCTTGACGTTCAGTGGATACATCATCGAAAATCATGAGTGAATCAGGCTTTACCTCATCCGGTGAAATCACATTTTCTTGCATGGAAAATGTAAAATAACCCATATTCTCTTTTTGTAATCCAGACATGACTTGATCCAGAAACACGTAGAGGGGTTGGTAGAGAGATTTTGCAAAAATATAAATATTTTGAAAACGCAGACCATTGGGCGCTGTGATGAGCGTTAGCAAAAGATTAGTCTTTCCACAGCCGGAAGGCCCCACAATGATGCAGCGAATGGAAGATGGAAACAGTGAACCATGGCGTTGTTCACGTGATGTGGGACAGAGATGGGAAACCATGTCCCCCACGGGGAATGACTCTTGCTGCTTAATAATCTTCATGTCAACTAAGGCTTAGACAGGCTAGCAGGCTGTCTATATACAGGACACCGAGCCTTGTCATAGAAACAGTAGACTGGTACTACAGGTTGACGATGGATGTCTTTGGACGTGCGTTGATGGCCAAAGCTAGGCCTGTCCCCATACATGATCCTAAACAAGAAACAGATCCTGCTAATAAACACTATGTGGATAGGTCAGTAGTGCCACGCACAAAACAGGGAGATTATGACTTTAAGGGAAAGCGGTTAACCCATGTAAAACATCCTCAAGTGTCTACAGACGTTACTACGAAAAAGTATGTGGATAACAAAGTGTATGAGTTTTATGACAAAGTGCCCCAGCTTATGGTGAATGGCTATAGCGCTAATCACCATCGGATTATTCACGTGGAAGACCCACAAGACGAAGACGATGTCTGTACCAAGCGTTACGTGACCCATGAAATGAAAAGGCTTTATAAATTTATCCCATGTGTATTTTTAGTGTATCTGACAAATGATAAACCTGTGAATGACAGAAACCATTTACCGCTAGTCCATGATCAGCACTTGACCTATGTGCTTGCTTCGGGTTTAAGCCACTATCGATTACACTATGATGGAACCATTCACATCAAATATGCCATACCTGATGAGAACCATTTACAAATAAAGATAAATGGTCATAGGATGTTGCTTCATAACCATGAAATGGTCAATGCTGGTGACGAATTATCCTTTCACCTCATGTTGACATGGGATGAAAAGCAAGCGGGAAAAACCATAAACGATTTCCCACTTTATGTGGAATTGGAATATACAGCCATGAAATAACCATCTGACGTTAGTTGTGATTTAAACTTTCTTGTGAAAGGTTGTGGGTCATTATCATCATGGTGAAACAAAGGTATGCAGTGAGAAAGACTAAAAAAAGGACTTTGTCCTTGGCAAAGCCAGGGTTTTCAACATTCGAGGACAAGCCCTTGCGAAAGAAAAAAAGAAAAAATAATGTATTGACCATAAGGAAAGCCCTTCGAGCAGCACAGAGACATGTTATTCCAAAACGTCAGCGACAGGTTTCAAACCAAGGGCGAGTGATTCCCGTCCCCAAACGAGCGGGATTTTTACCTGCATTATTTGCTGGTTTGGCTGCTCTGGGCTCACTTTTGGGCGGTGCCAGTGCAGTGGCGAAAACCATTAAAGCCGCGCAGCAGGGCAAGCAACAACTCAAAGAAAGTCAGCGACACAATGAAACGATGGAAGCGATTGCCATGGGGGCTAGAAATGCCAATTTAAAGCCAGCCTTTTATCAACAAGGATTTGGGATTTCACCATTTCGAAATATTAAAAAAAAAAAAATTAACCTCAGCCATAGCGAGACATGCCCTGACGCATCAACAAGTGGAAAGCTATGCTAAACAACTAAAGCTTTCTCATTTTCGAGGTGTGTTTATGCGAAACCAATTACCCCCACGACCCTGGAAACAGGAATGTGCTGTTGTCAATTTGGATGATCACCGAGGACCAGGAACGCATTATGTAGCTTATGTCAAAGAGGGATCCATGGTATGGTACTTTGACAGTTTTGGGAATTTGCCCCCGCCCATGGAACTAGTGACCTATTTTGGAAACAGGATCAAGATATATTATAATGTGAAACGTGAGCAAACGTTTAACAGCCAACAGTGTGGACGTTTGTGTTTAATTTTTTTATATAAGACGCAGCATAAGCAAAAACGCCACCAGTATGTCGGCAGAAAGTAAAACGTTTACACTGCATGGACGTGGACCTGAAGTCAGCCTAGACTTTTACCCGCCTATCGAATTGAGTGAAAAACCCTATGGTTTAGGACTTGTTTCTCTTGAAACGTACAATCGAATATACAACATACGTGAAAATGTGAACAACAAGTTTTACTATGATGATTCTGTGCTCACCCTGAACTCTGGTGGATACACGATCGATGATATTTATGAACACATTTATGTGGTGTTGATCAATCAATATGGTTTAAAGTCATTTCTCGACGGAACGCACAAGTTTGAACTTGTAGGCAATACCAACACTCATCGCTGCAGTATTTTCTCCTCATTCAACATTGACTTTAAAACACACCCCGATTCCATTGGCCCATTACTAGGATTTAAACCACGTGTGTTGGAGCCCAACAAAAAACATGAATCAGACCATGAAGTGAAATTCATTGAGGACCATCATGTGTCGGTGACGTGTAATATTATTAGCCAAGTGTACACCAATCAGGAACCATCGCATTCGCTATATGACTTTATTGTGACATCGCCCAATGGGTATATTATTCGTGAAAACCCTCCAGTGGTGCTTTTTCATGCTGTGGCTGTCGATAGTATTAGTAATATAACATTAAGACTGATCAATAGAGATCAACAACTCATTGATCTAGATTCTACCACACCAGTGACTTACAAGTTGGTGCTAAAGCCACTATGAAATTTGTGTATAAAGCAACAACACCGTCTAGGAATGGTGTTAGTTGTTTGCCACGTGAATACACGTTAACATCTCAAGGCAAGCAGATTTTACAGCATTTGGGTTACCGCGTCAACCCTCATAATGAATTCTATCCTAGAGATAGCGAACCACATCGAGGAGCAACCAGGAGTGGTAAGAATTGATCTCCATTCCTATCAAGCTCAAACACCTGGACTCAATAACAATGATGAAATTCAATTTGTTATCAACAACCAAGATATTTACACCCTACCGCATGAAAGTGTCATTCAGATTGAAGGTCGGCTCACCAAAGCCGATGGCTCTACACCTACCACATCCAAGTTGGCCAACCATGGTTTGGCCTTTCTGTTTTCTGAAGTGCGGTATGTCATTAACGATATCGTGGTGGATAGCACTCGAAATGTGGGCATTTCCAGTGTCATGAAACTATACCCCTCTTATAGTGAGGAAGAAGCTAAAACACTTTGCATGGCAGGTTGGTGTCCTGACTCGACCAATGACTGGATGGTACACACCGATGGGACCTTTACTGGATATTTACCTCTTAAACTAATTCTAGGCTTTGCCGAAGATCACCAACGCATTGTGGTCAACGCAAGGCAAGTGCTTTATCTGGTGAGAGACAGGAGTGATAATAATGCACTCAAGGGAGCCGACAATGCCCCCATCGATTCAAAAATTCAACTACAACGCTTGCTATGGAAAGTTCCCCATGTGACCCTCGAAGATAGCAAAAAACTGGACGTACTCAAAATGGTAAAGAGAGATATGCCTCTACCCATGGAATTTAGAAGCTGGGCACTCCATGAGTATCCGCTATTGCCCACTACCAACACACACAGTTGGTCTGTAAAAACAGCTCGCTATACAGAGAGACCTCTCTACCTGATTGTGGGTTTTCAAACGAATCGCAAGTATCAACAAACCAAAGATGCCTCGCAATTTGATCACCTGCAATTGAGAAATGCACGTCTTTTCCTCAACGGAGCTGTGTTTCCCTATGAAGGACTGGATTTGGATTTTTCAAAAAATAAGTTTGGGCCCCTGTACGACTTGTTTTCTAAATTTCGATGGTCGTATTATCAAAAAGAGAACGGCCCCATGCTACTACCCCAAGCGTTTAAGGCAAGAGCACCACTGATTGTTTTTGACTGTTCATACCTGGAAGAGTCTGTCAAGCCATCCAATATCGACATTCGACTAGATTTTGAAACGCATGACAATGTACCAGCCAATACGACGGCCTACTGTTTGATTATTCACCACAAACAAGTCAACTATTATCCACTGTCCAACCAAGTGACGAGTGTATAAATAACAGGTCATCCCACGTCAAGCCACTCAGTCATGTCTTGCTTTAAAGCCTCAAGAGACGTTACATCCATGAATTTAAACTCTGAGGAACAACGTTTCAAGACTTTTGCCACATGGCCAGTGCCTTTCATAAACCCTCAAGCCTTGGCGGCCGCTGGATTCTACTATTTAAAAACAAGAGATGAAGTGAAATGTGCCTTTTGCCCCATCATCATAGACCAATGGCAGGAGGGCGATGAACCCATGCAGGAACATCAGCGCTGGTCACCCACCTGCCCCTACCTGCGTAGAGTGGAAGTGGGAAATATATCCTGTCATTCAAGCTATCCCTCACTTGTGACTCTGGGTGATGAAAAGAAAACAAGTTACGATACGTGTGGACCGTATGGTATCCATGGTGCTTCGGTGAGCAGCTCACCATCAAAAACGCCTAGTTTAGAGACATTGGGACATCATCGGTGTTATGGACGTTACAAACACAAGAGACTATATTGTTGTATCAGTTGCTATCGTCCTTATCCCAAAATGACAAAGGCCTGTAAGACGTGTAATGATAATAAAATGATGTAATTCTTAAATTCTTATTTTTTTGCTTTTGCCTCTGTCCTACCCTAACCTTCTTTTTTGGAACTAGCATGGCAGGTAAGTCCATGCCATGATCACACCTGATCGTCAGTCAGTCGTTAGTTGAACTTGGTCCAGACAAGCGTCAACATGTTGCGCACACTCATTGTGGATTGCCAAGGGTTTAAAATTGGTGACAACAAATTTATATTTAAACAAGTGGCCGTGATCGATTGTACCACGTTTTGGATATCACAAGCTACGCATTTGCTATTTAAACCACCCCATGCTTTTGATTTGTTGTGTGAAAAAGACCGTAAACAAACCCAGTGGATTGAAAATCATAGGCAACTAGACTGGAATCAGGGAACCATTTCCTATAAATATTTGGACGTGGTCATGAAAGCACACTTGTCCTCGGCCAATGTGGTATTTGTGAAAGGTAATGAAAAACGTCAATGGTTGCAACCATTTTTGGCGTCTTACTGTCAATGTATCGACCTCATGGAGTTGGGCTGCCCCTCCCTGCAAACGCTCATGGATACTTGTTCCTGTGGCAACATTACCCATACAGCCCTATCGCATGCGTGGCATCTCTTTCATTGGTTAACCACTCATGCCTGCTGGGAGTTGTTGAACAAAATTATAACTCAAGATTTACCTGTGAATGACGTCAGTGAGATTTCTACTAGCGACGTGTAAACATCTACAGCACATGATACCATGGAGAAAGGCAATGCTACGGACAAAGCCATCGGCAAGTTCTTTGTGTGCAAAAAGAAACTAGACAGTTTTACCAAAGAGGAACTCTTGGCACTGCCCAAGTCGTTCATTTATTATGTGGCCGCCAACGCGGTCAAAGAAATCTGGCAACATGTACCAAAATCATGGACTCAAGACCCTGTGTTGAGTGAATTGCAACCCTGTACGGATTACGATCACCATAAGCAAGTGGCCATGGCAAAAATACCGTCTATGCGTCAGTGTGCGACTTGCCAGCTAGTGAAACTGTATCACGGTCATAAAAGTCCGTGTAAAGACTTTGTTGAATCATTCCACGAGTGTCATGGCGAGAAAAAGCAACAACAACAACAACAAACACAAACATCGTCCACAGAGGAGGAGGAAGACCAAACCTTTTTACCATCGATGGAAAAGGATATGCCAGACCTGTACTGGCAATGGCGTCATTGACAAAGTGATTCAATACTTACCTTTCGAAATCCATCTTCCAGGTTATCGTTTTTGCGGCCCTGGAACTCGTCTCGAAAAACGTTTACAACGTGGTGATGTACCCATTAATCTTTTGGATCAAGCATGCAAGGAACATGACCTTTCTTATCGCCATAGTCATCCTGGTTTAAGACATGTGGCAGATAAATTGTTATTGAAGAAAGCTAAACAACGTTTCACATCCAGTGATGCCTCAGTGGGTGAAAGGATGGCAGCCCTAATTGTCACGAGTGCTATGAAAGGAAAGTTGATGATGCATGGACATAAACATTGAGGAGTGAGGAATTGGGATTTGTTTGTATTCTATTTTTCTTTTGTCAATTCACTATGACTATGAAATAAAAACAAAAGTTTTCCAGAGCACGATGTTTTGTTATTTTTAATTTTAAGAAATCGTGATGTTGATGGCTGATTTTTTCATTTTACACATTTCACACATGATGAATTCCACACACTGTCATTTATCATTTTGCAATTTACAGTTTTTGAAAACGTTCGTTTCAAGTTTAATGTTTTTGATGATATGGATTTTTCCATTTTGCTGATGACACATTTTAAACAATGTCCGTTTGAAGTTTTTGAATTTTCAAATTTCACACATGGCCATTTCCAGTTTTTAAAAATGTCCGTTTTAAGTTTTGCTGTTTTGGTGATATGGAAACATGGAATTTCCATTTTGCTGTTTTCATATTTTTTCCATTTGGTGTATGTCGAAAGTTGAGATTTGACAATGATGTTGATGCGAGTGCTTGACCTTGATAATACTGCAATGTGTTGATGTGTGTTTGGAGAAACGTCGAGGTCTACGACTACTGCAGGTAAGACTGTTTTTACAAAAATAATGTCTTTTGACTGCCACATTTCAATGAAAAAACGAAACTATTTAAAACAAAATGAGTATATAAGTGACCATTTACCCCCTCCCCACCCACCCACCGTACCTCACCGTGTTTGCTCTGGTCAACCATATACACCAGTTTTCTCTCTCCACTCATACATTCACACCTGTCTTTGGGAACAAACACAACCACTTTATTTATTCTCAAAAGCACATTCTCGACATGCTCACTCATCCCAAAAGAACTTTTTAGTTTATCATTTACATTACGAAAAATAATTAAATACTAGTTATTAAAGTTACTAAAAATCTTACTTATTTCATATTTACAAAAAAAAAACTCAACTTTGTACAGCGTTAAAAGAATCACACTATTTACCAATCAAAAAATTTAAAAAAATAAGGTTGCATAGAACGTTTTAAGAGCAAAAGGTCCAAGTGGGTTGTCACTATTTTACAAAATCTACTATTTACAATTGCAGAAACCAATATTTACAAAATTCTAAATCTACAAGTTACAAAAAGCCATGTCCCATAAACGATTAAACAATGAAATCACACCTCCTCCTCCTTGAGATCATAACCCCAGGGTAGGCTAGTGAGCAGGTCATCAGCCCACACACGTTTGTTATCCATGGAGGCGAGGGTGCGTTTTCTCTGTTCCACAAGATACAAATGATGGTTGCTTGATTGTATCCTGCACTGTGTATGAGACATAGCTTTGCCAGTGCGTAAAACCGCTAGATAGTCATCAACACGTAGCGATTTTACCACTGCCCTACCTACACCTTTTGCTCTTTTGGCTTCCTTACAGTCGAGTGTGCGGTAAGCATACATTTTTGAAGCCAAACCTACGAATTCCGTCATAATGGAATCACTGCATTCATCTTTTAAAACGCCCATTTCCTTCTTGTTTTTTATGGGCAGCTGAAACATGTTGTCAGCGCTATAGCAAGAAGTGTCGAACCAGTCACTATGTTGCCTCATGACGTCATAGGGGTTGCAGTGGCGAATGTGGTAAATGAATGAGTCCGTGTCCATATACAAAAGAGAGACGTCCTCAAAATGGCGTTTGGCAAACTCATAGTGGAATCGATACATGACCGATTTAGAAAAGTCTAAAATGACTTGACCCAAGTAAATGGGTTTATCCATGGTCACGCTGGTCTTACTCATTTCAATAGTAGCCAAATCCTCATCGATAATTTTGATCGATTTGAAATTTGGCTTGGCAATGTACCGCCGGGCACCCCACCGCCCCTCCCAGACATTCACCAATTTAATGTCACGGTATTTGCGGACATTCTCCATAGACTTGCCATAGATGCAGTTGTTCATTAATTTAAAAAAATTAATTTCAAACTGCTGTGTTGCCATTTGTCGGTGCTCTGTGTTGAGTCGCATGTATGGCTCAAGCCATGCTTTTTGAGCAAAAGAAATACCCCTGTGGATTTTCTTTAACACCAAGCCTTGGGCGAGGCATTGCACCAACATTTGGATATGTAGCACATACCGATTTTTGTTGTAAAGTGTGCCCATGAGTTTTTCAATTTTCACTTTACTGTCAGGGGGAACCATTTGCTCAAGGCAGAATGGGAAATCGGCATGTTCATCATACAAGGATGAGGGGTATTCAATATCCACTTCTAGCACATATCCACGGCCTGTTTCTTGGCTAGCCATGTTCACATCAAATTCTGACACTTGTTTGTCTGTCAGCCAAGCAAACTTTCCATAGGGCAAAGGCTGACTCATGGCGTAACCGTACAAATTATTCACGTCATAGTACATTAAGTACGATTCTGGTTTGTCTAGTGAATAATCAGGCATGTAGACATTGTTCGCTTTGGCATGGCGCTGGTTAAGTGACACAAAGCCGCCACGAATGCCCTTTTCAAAAAATAGAACCATGTCTACGTCAGTGAGTAAATCCAATTCCACTTGAGTGTATTTCAAAGCGGCATCAAACGAGAGTCCAGGACTCGTGTAATAGTGAGCCGGGTCAAGACCGTAAATGTGTTGACACAAGTTACGGAATTTTTCAAACACATCAGTGAGCAGCAATACATCCAGTTTTAGGTAATGCAAAGCATATTCACTTAGCGTGTTCATGCCAAACACTCGCCAAACTTGACATGCATGTGCATAGTCTTCATCGGAAACGGTACTGCGTGTTAGTTTCGAGTAAAATTTCTCTTGTGGTGGGAGTTTTCTTTGCTTTAACACGTCCCAGCTATTGCAGAAATCATACGGGAATATACCTTTCCGAATGCACAATTGAAATTGCTCAGGATCATTAAAATGCATTCTAGTATTTTTTAATTCCTCCTCATTCAAGCCATTCACAAGGCTGTCTAGCGAGGATGCCATAAACTTAAAGGAATCCAAAAATCGAATGCTAAAGTTGCTCAACCACCATGTTAGGGCCGTAAAACGCTCATGGTTTTGGGGAATAATGGTAAACGAGCCCTTGTTGACATGGCCCAATTCACGAATCAAAAACTGAATGTCATAATTTGCCAGATTATGGAAAAAGACACTGATGAAACGAGGAGCTGGAAAGTTCAAGTTGCATTTACTATGCGCAGCTCCACGAAACTCCCCCGTAAAGTGCGAGTGATCACGAACGGTGTCTTCAGCATTGATCAGTGGCTTTTCGCAAATATGACATGTTGTGGCATGCTCATACCACTGCTGCTGTTCTTGAGATAGGCTCATGGGTACTGGGTGGTCCAGTATATCCTGTACATGGTCGGCCAACTTGATAAGTTCATCCAAGAACCATTTGGCACAATCTGGCCCCTCACGGTATTTGTACACGGATTGTGTGGGGTCATAGGCACACACCACATTAAATCCTATGGCAAAGGGTTCATGTTTTTGAATGGGTGTGGTTGAGCTCATGGAGGGATCTGGTTCACATCCCGCCATGGGTGTAGTGAGAGCTTCGAAATCTGCATATACCACATAGGGGACAGTGTCACGCTTATGAATGTCCTTAAACTTTAACACAGCCTTGTCCCCTTGTGGCAATATCAGTCTCACCGCTTCCTGAGAAACACAATCCACCCTATGACGTTCCAAAAGCGTAGGAGTGGTAAAATATTGCAGACAACGGTCACAAATATGTTTCTTAGGTTTATGTTTAGACATTTGACTGCTTAGCAATCTACTCAGGCTTTTAATGAGGCAATAGTGATTCACCTCTCCTACAGATAAATATAAAAGATGAATGTGATGTCGTTTCGGTTCTTTTGTGGCATAAAGAGGACCCACAATCTCATCACCATTAAGGCCATAGACCATGAACGAAAAGTCTTGGTTATCTTGTTCAAACCTATGGATCTCGGTTAAGTCCATAGGGAACGATACTCGAGTTAAATTTAAAGTTTGTTTCAATTCTTCAAACTTGGCCTTGTACTTTCCCGGTCTATAACAATGCTGTTGTACTGGCTGCAAATACGCAGCCACAGACCACAGAAAGCAATCATTGTCACGATTCTTTATATTGACCACAGCATTTTTCGAAGCTATGGCTGGTGGTGTTTCAATATAGCTAGACCCAGCGTTCAACGGGTTGAATTGGCAAATGTTGATTTGTAGATGATGAATTTTGTCTAAGGCAAGGCCACTCGGTCCTTGTTGCAGTTTATCAAATTTTGATAGCAAGGCATTCACCACGTGGGTTTCATACCACTGTTCCAAATTATGGGCTATGAATAGCTCTTGCATTTTACTGCAAATATAGAATGTCTCTTTATGCTCTACGTCCTTCTTTTTATATACGAAATCGCACACCAGTTCTGTATTCACCTTTAAAGCCATATGCAACCTTTGCGCTGTACAAATTTCAATTTTGAAAATTTCAAAACAAGATTGTAAAAATTCTTTGGGAATCAAACTTTTTCTAACATTGACCACGCGTCCAGAGCACACACGTGATTTGAAACAACTGTTTAGGGGTTCCCAAATTAACGTATCGGTAGCAGTGGCAAAAGACATTATTTTGAAAGAACACTCTCACCTGAGTTTTCAGCTGTAGACTGCTTGACAATGATTCCACTCTAAAGCCACTTGGTTTTCAACTGTATTTGCAATAGCAGTGAACCTTTTGTTTTCCAAATATCTAAAAAGAAATAAAATAAACCACCATAAGTATATCCATTCCATATAGTTTATGCATTTCATAAACAAAACAAAATCAAACAGGTTATATATATATAAAAAACAAATCTCACCTTGACGTGTAATGCTTTGCTATATTCCCGTCTCGTGGGCTAGTGTGGAAATGGTTTCCTTTTCTAGTTGTCCGTTTTTCTCTCTTTTCCAATCTCTTTCCCACAGACACACGACAGGTAGGCTATACACGTTATCTGCAAACAAATAAATAAATAAATAAATAAAATCATTAATTACCTAATCAATAAATAATTACATGTATTTATATAAAAATCAATAAATATATAAATATATACCTACCCCACAACAAAGTTAAGTATTTTCCACCAACACCAAAACTGATAAACAAGACCAGGGGTTTCATGCAACGCAGTGTGTTCAAAGGTAGTCACCTAAGTGAGCGTGGAAATGATAACGACATGTCTTTATATATGCTACGTTGCATGTATAATCTTTTTTTTTTCCATGCTTTGAAGATTCTCTTATCGTGCACGTGGACAGATAACACCCAAGCGAACACCTGCGCCGGATCAAATTTCACCTGAACTTGCATTTTGTCACGTACGCAGCAAGACAGGATGTAACTTGTTAACAGTTATCGCGCATGTAGATAGATAACGTCCCAAGCGAACACCTGAGGTAGATCAAATGTCACCTGAACTTGCATTTTGTCACGTACGAAGCAAGACAGGATGTCACTGGTTTAGCCTACATGTGGTTTCACAAATGTGTGTGCATGCCTTTCACACTCCCCTGCCACCACGATGGTCAGATTATTTCACCTTCAAGCGTCACCTATTGTCAAGTCAGATCGGAGCCTTCCAATAAGCTCAAATGACATTCACCTCCTGTAAGTTTGTTTTCTCTACTCGCTTCGACCAACATAGAACCTAGTTCTCATCACCGTTTACACGTTAAAGGTAAAAGGTGTGAAAAAAAACGCACGCTCGCTCTGTCATACACCGACCAGCCGAAATAGCGATTGATCTATTGAACACAGCCACCTTGGTCAGCGACAGGTTCGTTGAAACACACACACACCCAGCAGTATCGTCTCTCTCAACCACCACGCTCCATGAAAATTATAAACAGGTAAAGAAAAAGAAAACGTTTTTTCAACATGTATGGCGTTAGGCCCTTTGTGAATTATCTTTTTGGAAAAAAAATATCTACCACATTTGAAAGGGGGCGTTAGCCCGAGTCCTAGGACACCTCGTACACGTCTCTAGCGTTATTGGTTCGTGACATATCGGCAAAAATCATAAAAAACACGTGTTTACCCCAAAATCGCATTTCCCATTTTTTTTTAATTACAACGAGTGGTCCATAGCAAAGAGGACGTCACCCCGAGTCCTTGGACCCGTCGTACATGCCTCTAACGTTATTGGTTCGTTAGATATCGGCAAAATCACAAAAAGCATGTGTTTACCCCAAAATCGAGTTTCCAATTTTATTAAAAATTATAACGAGTGGTCCATAGCAGAGAGGACGTCACCCCGAGTCCTTGGACCTGTCGAACATGCCTCTAGCATGATTGGTTCGCGAGATATAGCAAAAAGTCTAAAATCACGTTTTTACCCCAAAAAGACTGTGTTTCCAGATTTTCACCTTTTCGACACCGACATTCCCGTAAAGAGCACAACGAGACGAAAAAAACGAATCCAAGCACGCCCTCCTAGCATGGCTCCTTCCATTCCAAGGTCGCAGGGGCTCACCACTTGCTTTTATAAGCAGCTCTGTCCTTACCACACTACTGCAGGTTTTCATTCTAGAGACTTTAAATTTATTTTGGGGGTAGAGGGGGTAGGGACCATTGATTTACGTTAAACAATTTTTTTTGTAGAGTTCCTAGTTTCCAAAATATAGGATTTTCAAAATTCGAGTGTTTTCAAAAAAATATAAAAAATAAAAAAGTTTTATTACAAAAAATAAAGGTCATAAAGACCATTCGTTTCAGCCATGGAACAACGTTCTACCATGTTTGGTTTTCAAACTATCACCAACTTTCGAAAACAAAAATTTTCAAAAAAAAAATTCAAAAATATAACAAGTAGTCCATAGCAAAGAGGACGTCAGCCCGAGTCCAAAGACACCTCATTTGTCAAAATCGGACCACGCGTTCGACAAATATTTAACATGGCTGAGGCTTAGTAGTGGTAAGAGGAGGGTTCTAGAGTGGCTTGGAACACCCACTACTCCACTACTGAATTGAATCTAACATACTGTACACCTCGTTAAGTGTCACCCTGTAATTTGCTCTGACATCCTGCACACCTCTTTAGGAGGCACCCTGTATTCTTATCTGCCATCTTGTACATCTCTTTAGGAGTCACCCTGTATTCTTGTCTGACATCTTGTGCACCTCTTTAGGAATCACCATGTATTCTTCTCTGCTATCTTGTACACCTCTTTAAGATTCACCTTGAATTCTTATCTGGCATCTTGTATATCACTTTAGGAGTCACCCTGTATTCTTATCTGGCATCGTATACTGTATTTTGCTCTGGCATCTTGTACTGTATTTTGCTCTGACATCCTACACACCCTGTATTCTTGTGTGACATCTTGTACACCTCTTTAGGAGTCACCCTGTATTCTTGTCTGACATCTTGTGCACCTCTTTAAGAGTCACCTTGTATTCTTATCTGGCATCTTGTATATCTCTTTAGGAGTCACCCTGTATTCTTATCTGTCAACTTGTACTGTATTTTGCTCTGACATCCTCCACACTTCTTTAGGAGGCACTCTGTATTCTTGCCTGACATCTTGTGCACCTCTTTAGGAGTCACCCTGTATTCTTCTCTGCCATTTTGTACACCTCTTTAAGAGTCACCTTGTATTCTTATCTGGCATCTAGTATATCTCTTTAGGAGGCACCCTGTATTGTTATCTGGCATCTTGTACTGTATTTTGCTCTGACATCCTGCACATCTCTTAAGCAGGCACCCTGTATTCTTATATGGCATCTTGTATATCTCTTTAGAAGTCACCCTGTATTCTTGTGTGACATCTTGTACACCTCTTTAGGAGTCACCCTGTATTCTTGTCTGACATCTTGTGCACCTCTTTAGGAGTCACCTTGTATTCTTCTCTGCCATCTTGTACACCTCTTAAGACTCACCTTGTATTCTTATCTGGCGTCTTGTATATATTTTTAGGGGTCACCCTGTATTCTTATCTGGCATCTTGTACACCTCTTTAGGAGTCACACTGTATTCTTTTCGCTTCGCTCAAAGCCCCAGGTCGCTCGACGCCCCAGGACTATTTCAACATACTCCTTTAACCATTCACTTCGGTTTCCCGCGTGGCTGCATGACGTCACGCACTCGCCGTCCTTTACCCATTAACTTAGGATTCCCGCGCGGCTGCATGACGTCACTTTCGTCTACGTAACGCAACCGTCTCCGTCCCGCATAACTTTAGACTCAAGCATAACGACGAAGTCGACAAGATCATTTGAATGATAACAAGAAGTTCCGTAACGAACTAAAGAGCCTACTTTTCTTAAAATTTAAGACTTATGCCAATGATTAATCTATATGGATCTATCTAGAATAATGACGAAATTATGTTGGTAATATCGAAATTTCTAATTAGTTCGAAATACTGTATACCTGGCATACTGTAGCCTAATAGAGAACTACAGTTGGCAGCCCTGGTGACTGAATATATTCTTAGTTCCATCTCTTAAGGTACAGAATACAAAATTTGGTTGAAGTCCAATGGATAGCATGGACGTTACATGCAGTTAAACATTGGATCTAACAGCGCGCGTAAAATCATGTTGGCAACAATGACATACATGTATTGGTCAGAAATAATCTGAAATAATATGATCTATTGTTGTGTCAATTTTGAATAAAATCCATTAGTTAGTATAGATGTTACATGCATTTTAAAATTGGATCTAGAAACAGACTTAGAATCATGTTGGCAGCACTGACGTATATTAGTTACTCCAAATTAATCTAGAATGCCAGGGTACTATACGTGTGCAAAGTTTAGAGCTAATGGCTTGCATACTTTCTGATATATTGATATTAGGGTAACAAAAATAGAGACAGTATTTACTAACAGTTGGCAGCCCTAGTTACTTTTAAGAATCGGCATATACATATATGTTATGGTACACATAGCACACACGAAATTTGGTTGAAGTCCAAATGATAGTATAAAAGTTACATGTATTTAAAGTTGGACCTCTCAGCAGGCTTAGAATCATGTTGGTAGCACTGTCGTATATAAGTTTCTCCAAATTAATATAGAATGTCAGGTACTATACGTGTGCATAGTTTAAAGCTGTCGGCTAGCATACTTTCTGATATATTGGTATTTGGATAAAATAAATTGAGAGCATTTATTAACAGTTGGCAGCCCTGGTGGATCTTAATAATACGTTCAGTCATGTCTGTTTATGTACACATAGCACATACGAAATTTGGTTGAAATCCAATTGATAGTGTAGAAGTTATATGCATTTAAAATTTGGACTTATCAGAAGGCGTATATTCATTTTGGCAACACTGCGATGTATGGCCTCCTGGAAATTAAACTGCAATATTATTATCTATACGTGTGCCAGTTTTGAAATAGCTCCTATTCATACCTTCCAAGATATCCAACATGGAGCTCAAATTTCAATTGCGATTTTTCAGCAGTTGGTAGCACTGACATCATTTTCAAATATGGGCGTGAGATATTCAGGTATAGATCTTTACTCCTACCAAATTTTGTTTCGATTGCTGCAGCCGTTTAGGAGTTGATAGGGGGAGACACACACACAGCCAGACAGACAGAAGGACAGACAGACAGAGAGGACAGACAGACACACAGACAGACACATATTTGCCCGATCTCATAAGTCTACTTTTTCCTCATTTTTGCAAAATGTGAAAAGTAGGCTAAAAAACGTTATGGGGCCTTAAAATGTAGATTTTGGGTCCCTTTGGAATTCAAGGAGTATTTTCTTGCACCGACGTTCGTAAAATGAATTGTGTCCGATCCTTCTTCGACAATTTCAATATTTTGCCTAAGTTAGCCTACGCCATTTGTCAAAATTGGAAACATATATTATACTAGCAGAAGTACCCATTCTTCGAACGGTCTTCGGTATTAATAACCAGACGTAATCAATTGAGCTACTATTGCAATGGAACCTGTATGTCGACAAAGAAAAATGATTAGTTAAAATATGTTCTGAAACTTAATTTACCTAACGTGTACTTCCTGACGTGAAATTAAAATTGAAAACCTCGTAGACGAAACGCAATACACGTCAAATAAAACAGACCTTCACTGGTGTGTCAAGTCCCCATCCAGAGGAAGACCCCTTTAGTAAATTATAAAGGCTTGTGGTGCTAGAAAATTCAGGATTTTAACCTCCAATGGCCCAAATTCCTAAAAGCAAAAAAAAAAAAAACTATTTCCATTCAGGAATTTTTGAAAATAAAGTTTCTGTTTGGAGATATAATAGACCTTCTGTACGACATAACGCACATTTAAGTCGTGTGATAAAAATGTAGGGTACCCCTTGACCCCCTTAAGCGTATTGATGAATTTTACAGTTTTAGTTGATTCCGTAATAACCTTTGCAAACATTCACAGAAATTTAATAAATGGAGTGGCTTTACTTCTTGCAAAAATAGATGGAAAGTTGGATGTCACCTTTTGAGATACTGTTGTCATGGTTATTGACTTGCATTCCTTCATCAGGTTATTAAATGAAATTAGTTTTCTGGGAATAACTCAGAAACTGTTGGTTTCAGAGCCTTAAAATGTAGCTTTCGAGGACCCTTTACAGCTATTTAGGGGCACCGAGTTTTGTTTCTGACACCAAGGGGCTGAAAATAAGCTTTGTCTCGTCGTTGTAGGGCGTAGTATAATAATAATAATAATATAACAATATAGGGATAGGGATATAATAGACCTTCCGTACCACACCCGCACGTGTAAATCGCGTGAAAAAAATCTAGAGTACCCCTTGACCCCCTTAAGCGCATTATATGGCATTGATGAATTTTACAGCTTAATTTGTTTCCGTTATAACCTTATAGCCATTTGCAATCTTCTCAGTGATGTAATAAATGTAATTGTATTGCGTCTTACAGCAATATATGGACCTATGAGATTCCGTTGCCATGGTTACCGGCTTGCATTATTTCGCTATTGTATTAAACTAGCAGAAGTACCCATTCTTCGAACGGTCTTCGGTATTAATAACCAGATATTATCAATTGAGCTACTGTTGCAATGTTTAGGGGCTTGGAACCTGTTTGTTGGCAAAGAAAAATGATTAGTTAAAATGTGCTCTCAAACTAAATTTACCTAACGTGTTCTTCCTGGCGTGAAAATAAAATTGTAAACCTCGTAGACGAATCACAATACACGTCACATACGAACTGACCCTAATCGTTGTGTCAAGTGCCCAACTACAGGAAGACCCCTTTTATAAATTATAAAGGATTGTGGTGCATGAAAATATAGGTGTTTTTTAGCCTCCAATGGCCCAAATTCCTAAAATCAGCAAAAACCAGTCTACTATTTCACATCAGGAATTTTTGAAAATAATGATGCTGTTTGGAGATATAATAGACCTTCTGTACGACATATCGCACGTGTAAGCCGTGTGAAAAAAATCTAGGGTACTCCTTGAACCCCTTAAGCGCATTGATGAATTTTACAGTTTTAGTTGGTTCCGTGATAACCTTATAGCCATTTGCAACCTTCCAGAGAAATGTATTAAATGGAGTGGCATTACTTATTCCAGAAATAGATGGAAAGTTGGATGCCACCTCTTGAGATACTGTTGTCATGGTTAGTGGCTTGCATTCCTTCTTTAGTTTATTAAATGAAATTAGTTTTCTGGGAATATCTAAGAAACTGTTGGGTTTAGAGCCTTAAAATATAGTTTTCGGGGACCCTTTACGGCTCTTGAGGGGCCCCGAGTTTTGTTTCTGACACCAAGGGTTTGAAAATGAGCTTTGTCTCTTCGTTGTACGCCATAATAATGATAATAATTAAAAGAATAATAATAATAATATAACAATATAGGGATAGGGATATAATAGACTTTCCGGACCATACCCGCACGTGTAAATCGCGTTAAAAATTCTAGATTACCCCTTGACCTCTTAAGCGCATTATATGTATTGATGAATATTTCAGCTTAATTTGAATCCGTTATAACCTTATTGCCATTTGCAAACCTTCACAGTAATGTAATAAATGGAATTGCATTGCGTCTTACAGAAATAGATGGACCTCTGAGATTCTGTTGCCATTGTTACCGGCATGCATTCCTTCATTAATTTATTAAGTGAAATTAGTTTTTTGGGAATATCTCAAAAATTGTTGGTTTTAGGGCCTTAAAATGTGGTTTTCGGGGTCCTTTTAGGGCTCCCGAGTTTTGTTTCTCACATTGAGGGGCTGAAAATGAGCTTTGTCTCACGCTTATTTCAGCATGTATTTTAAGGGGGTAGGCCTCCTGTTATGAGAGGTACGGAGAAGAGTTACATCGATAATTAGTGTCGTGCCTCTGATGGATATCTGTATCAAATTTTACGTTAATCCACCCAGCCGTTCTCGAGTTATAAGGACACAAAAAATTGTCCACAGACAAACAAACAGACAAAAATATATTTTTGCGTGCATCCGTCATAAAACAGTCTGAAACGGGCAAATGAGTCAAATTTCCGTAGAAATGCAGAAAAATCAGACAAACATTCATTTTTATACAATAGAGAAGGGATATAATAGACCGTCCGTACCACACCCGCACGTGTAAATCGCGTGAAAGAATTCTAGAGTACCCCTTGACCCCTTAAGCGCATTAAATGTATTGATGAATATTTCAGCTTAATTTGGATCCGTTATAACCTTATAGCCGTTTGCAAACCTTCACAGTAATGTAACAAGAAGTTCCGTGAAGAACTATACAGCCTACTTTTCATGTCAATGATTATTCTACAGTATATGAACCTATCTAGAATAATGACGAAATTAAGTTGGTAATATCGAAATATCTAATTAGTTCAAAATATACCTGGTATAATGTAGCCTAATAGAGCACTACAGTTGGCAGCCCTGGTGACTGAATATATTCTTAGTTCCACCTCTTAAGGTACAGAATACAAAATTTGGTTGAAGTCCAATGGACGTTACATGCAGTTAGACACTGGATCTATCAGCACGCGTAAAAGCATGTTGCCAACAATACCATGCGTGTGCTGGTCAGAAATAATCTAAATTATTATGATATCTTGTTGTGCCAATTTTGGATGAAATCCATTTGTTAGTATAGAAGTTACATGTATTTTAAAATTGGACATATCAGCAGGCATATAATCATGTTGGCAGCACTGCCTTGTATAAATTACTCCAAATTAATCTAGAATGTCAGGTGCTATACGTGTGCCAAGTATAGAGCTGTTGGCTTGCATACTTTCTGATATATTGATATTAGGGTAAAAAGAATATAGACAGCATTTATTAACAGTTGGCAGCCCTGATTGCTCTTAACAATACTTATGGTCATATCTCTTATGGTACACATAGCACATACGGAATTTGGTTGAAATCCAACTGATAGTATAGAAGTTACATGTATTTAAAAATTGGTACTATCAGCAGGCTTATAATCATGTTGGTAGAACTGACGTATATAAGTTACTCCAAATTAATCTAAAATGTCAGAATATACGTGTGCATAGTTTAAAGCTGTTGGCTTGCATACTTTCTGATATATTGATATTTGGATTTAAAAAAATAGAGAGAGAGAGCAATTATTAACAGTTGGCAGCCCTGGTGGCTCTTAAGAATATGCTCAGTCATATATGTTTATGTACAGATACTACATACAAAATTTGGTTGAAATCCAATTGATAGTGTAGAAGTTATATGCATTTAAACATTGGACCTATCAGAAGGCTTAAAATTATTTTGGCAACACTGTCATGGTTGGCCTCCTGGAAATTAAACTGAAATAGTATTATCTACATGTGTGCCAATTTTGGAATAGCTCCCATGCATACCTTGCAAGATATCCAACATGGAGCTCAAATTTCTAGTGCGTATTTTCAGCAGTTGGTAGCACTGACATCATTTTCAAATATGGACGTGAGCTATTCCGGTGCACATCTTTACTCATACTAAATTTGGTTTTGATTGCTGCAGCCGTTTAGGAGTTGATAGGGGCAGACACACACACAGCCAGACAGACAGACAGAAGGACAGACAGACAGACAGACAGACAGACAGACACACATTTTCCCGGATCGATCTCATAAGTCTACTTTTTCCTCATTTTTGCAAAATGTGAAAAGTAGGCTAATAAATGGAATTGCATTGCGTCTTACAGAAATAGATGGACCTCTGAGATTCAGTTGCCATGGTTACCGGCATGCATTCATTCATTCATTAATTTATTAAGTGAAATTAGTTTTCTGGGAATATCTCAAAAACTGTTGGTTTTAGGGCCTTAAAATGTGGTTTTAGGGCCCCCCGAGTCTCGTTTCTCACATTAAGGGGCTGAAAATGAGCTTTGTCTCGCCCTTCTACGCCTATTTCAGCAAGTATTTTAAGGGGTAGGCCCCCTTTTATGAGAGGTACAGAGAAGAGTTACATCAATGATTAGTGTCTTGCCTCTGAAGGATATCTGTACCATATTTTACGTTGATCCACCCAGCCGTTCTCGAGTTATAAGGGAACAACCACTTTGTCCACAGACAGACAAACAGACAGACAGACAGAAAGAAAGACAGAGCGACAAAAAAATATTTTCGCGCGCATCCGTCATAAAACAGTCTGAAACGCGTAAATAACGCAAATTTCCGTAGAAATTCAGAAAAAACAGACAAACTTTCTTTTTCATATATAGAGAGATGCCGGCCCCGTGGTGTTGGGGTAGCGCGCCTGCCTCTCACCCGGAGGCCCCGGGTTCGATCCCCGGCTCCGTCAGGGATTTTAAAACTGACGTGAGGGTTGGAACGGGGTGCACTCAGCCTCGTGAGGACAATTGAGTAGCTGTCTGACAGTGAGACAGCGCCCCGATCATGAAAACCGAGATTAACGGCCGAGGGGACCCGACGCGCTGATCACGCGTCACCCCAATATCTGCAGGCCGAGTGACTGGGCAGCGGTCGCTTGGTCGGCCTTAGCCCGTCATGGGCTGGATAGTGCCAGGGGTTGACTTTTTTTTATATAGAGAGAGAGATTGCGAAATGGCAATAGTCCTATATTCCTCCCATGTAGCCTATATAAATTGTGTTTACATACAATTTCAGCTTGATCGGTTGAGTAGTTGATTGTGATATTAATAGACACAGAGACAGCCAGCATTAGAATTTTAAATAGACTTTAGTATAGACAGTAATTGACACTACTGTGGTTTATAAATGACTTGCAGTGACCTTCTCAGCATGCACTACCCATCATCTCGGTGAGATGTGCTATGCCAACCAAGAAGCTCAGTGGTACATCGGATTAAACAGCGAAAAGTTACAGTGAAAATCTGGTGAAATTTATCTTGTGGTGTTCGGATTTAGATCTACATTGAGCGAGTTATTTTTTGGAATAATCAAAATTTAAATTATGTAAATCCTTTTCCAGGATGGTGGAAAGCCACAATTTCACATAGAGTCAACAGAGCTCTGAGATTGTTGTATTATTCAGGTTATGCCAGTTAAGAGGAAGCCACATATCTCCATACACAACTGTGACGAAAAGGAGCAAGTTTAAGCCATCATAACAAAAAAATTATAAACTTTCTTCAAGTCTACCATTTCAACTGCTTTGTGCTACTCCATTGTTCAGAGGCTCATCTTAAAACAATGTTTTTGCTCGCCGTCTTTGTTAGTCCTCCGTCGCTAAACTGTTTCTCTTCCGCCCCACAATCCCATTAACACACTACATTGACGAAGCCGCTTATCGCCCGCAAACATAAACAATTACCTCGGGTTACAACTCGACTGTTTCACGGTCATTATATGGCATCACACACAGTTAATAGGATAAAGCACTAAAAATATGCATGAATACATTTCTCGTTGACTTTTGTTCTTGTTCGGTACACTGATAATATATTTATGTTCATTAAATCCAATGCTTGTCTGTTTTTTGCACATTTACCTGCAGTTTCGCATTTTCTACGCTTTTCCGACTTAATTTTTTTAAATTTATGTATTTATTCTTGATTCGTTGAGACCCCTTGGACCACGTGGTTCCTAGCTCTGGCGAGCTTCTTTTTAGCTCAGTACTCCTTCCTCCTTGCACTATGGGTTGCTTTTTTACTTTTTAATTATTTATTTATTTATTTATTTCTATACAATCTAGTAACTTGAGAGTGGCTGGATGGTTAGGACTGAAATCCGCCATATCACATGCATCCATCAAGGTTTTTGAATGTTTCGTCATTCTATATTTGTTTTGCGCTAGGCTGTGGTAGGTAAAATCACCTAACAGAGAATGAAACGCTCTACTCTACTAATGCACCGTGATACTCATTGGCCCTGTTGTACTTTGCAACGGTGATAGCTTAAATGCAACATTTTGCTATCCGTGGGGTCTCCAAACCGACAAACAAAACCTTGGATGGTACCCTCCTTACACAACAGGGTGTTATGGGAACGACTGGTACGTACCCTCCAATGGGAGTACCCATTTATCAGTATTTTCCTGAATAATTTAATATTGAAAATAAATAATATGCACACACAACTGATATACAGATATTTCATGTGATTTGCCAGATTGTGTTCATTATTTATGATTTCTACGTCACCTTTCACGGGTTTTTAACCACTAGCATGTTCATAAACGCTGTATGGTTTGGATTTGTAGCGAATAACACAGGGATGCGGTAAGTTCCCATTGCTGCCCATTCCACAGAGCGGAATGAAGGTATGTGAGGACCTAAGGGCTTTACACATAACAAATATTCCCAATATCTGAATGGAATGCGAGTGAAGACCTCAGGCATACCACCAGTCGGTCGAACTACATTGCGAATTGGTCCACAGCGATTTGAATGGCGCATTCTGCTCCAATTGGTTTCACACGGAGAGGAACAAACATTTCATCCTATCTAAATATAAATCAAGCTTGGGAAAGGGTATAGATGCTCCTATTTACAAACAGTATTTCCAGCGGATATTCAAACATTAATTATTAATTTACAAGAGGATGGAAAGACAGATAGAAAGAGAGTTGGGTGAAGACCAGTTTGGCTTCAGGAGAAAGTAGGAACAAGGGAAGCTATTCTGTCTTAGACTGATTTTGGAGGCTAGAATAAGGAAGTAATTTTTGAAAGCCATTGTCTGGAGCGTGGCGCTCTATGGAAGTGAAACTTGGACTATTGGTACAGCAGAAAAGAAGAGAATTGAAGCGTTTGAAATGTGGTGTTACAGGAGAATGATAAAGATCAACTGGGTAGATAGGGTTAATGAAGAGGTATTAAGATGAGTGGGAGAGGAGAGATGTTTCTGGCAACTGCTAATAAAGATAAGAGATAGGTTGGTAGGACACATTCTAAGACAGCCAGGAATAGCAAACTTAGTTATAGAAGGAAGGGTCGAGGAAGAGAACAGTAGGGGTAGACCAAGGTTAGAATAAATGTTAAACAGATTATCTCGGATGTAGGGTGTGGTAGCTATGTAGAGATTAAACGATTAGCTCAGGACAGGGAAGCATGGTGAGCTGTATCAAACCAGTCGAAAGACTGAAGACTCAAAGAACAATTATTAATCATTATATCATTTATAGGATTGTCTCATCTTGTACTTGAGTAAAGAACTCTCTTACCAGAGCATGTTGAGTGACACAGTCTGACCTTAACCAAGACTAACTAATATGTCTCACGTAACCTCTGTAAATGAAGCAACCATTCTGTCTCTAACAAGGTTATACTACAGGCGAGCACGTGTTTACACCACTTGCAATTTGCATGATGATAGGTCTGTAAACCAGTTTCTTTATAACGTTATTGACGCACAAAGTTAGTTATTTTTGCATTCAAATTGCGGGGATAAGTACAAGTCCTGAATAATAAACAATGCATACGATCAGCGGACGTCATGTTCACACTGAGCAAGTTACTCTACAACAGTACAATAAAATATCGAAGTGTTGTATTATAAGCGCTCCAGCTTCTCGCCTGACAGAGGCAGCAATGAGATGCGGGTAGTATCTGCGAGTGCCCGCAAACCGTCACACATTTTGTATCACGCAAATTTTGGCTTGACTTCCAGCCCAAAAACATATCCATGTAAAGGTTGTGAGAAAACGTAAGTGCTTCCTTCCCACTCCCTGCCCATTTCCATACCCACCAGTGCGCATCCACGGTACGTGCCTCTTCAAACGTTTCAAGATGTCCTTCAGCCACTTTTCGCATTATTTACTGCTATACGCGTTGATTTATGGCAAAAGAACTCAGCGGTTCTCGTGGGTCAAAAGAACAGTGCTTTAATAATCTGCGAGAATATTTCAATATTATAAAGTGATATATGTGCTAGCCTCCGTGGCTTAGGCGGCAGCACGCCGGCCTCTCACCGCTGGGTCCGTGGTTCAAATCCCGGCCACTCCATGTGAGATCTGTGCTGGACAAAACGGAGGCAGACAGGTTTTTCTCCGGGTACTCCGGTTTTCCCTGTCAAAATTTCATTCCAGCAACACTCTCCACTATCATTTCATTTCATCTGTCATTCATTTAATCATTGCCCCAGAGGAGTGCGACAGGCTTCGGCAGCCGGCACAGTTCATATCCTCGCCGCTTGATGGGGGCTTCATTCATTCCATTCCTGACCCGGTCGGAGACTGGAAGCAGGCTGTGGATTTTCATTCATAAAGCGATATATGTATATTTCTTGTGATCTCTGCTATAATATCTCTATGATTTAATTCAAACAATAATATTAATGATCCACTGAGCTATAGACGCTATAAATCAATAGACACATGTGACATAACCTATGTTTTATGCTTAACGATGCTTCACCACAGCAAATTGTAAAACACATTGCGCTATGTGTATTGTGTACATTGCCTATAATTAACGTTCAACGTTCAATGTTGTATATCGTAGGTCACCAACGGGACTATTTCAAATGTTATTGTGCCAACTCTACTTCATTACATATCACTGTCCTGATTGATGATGAAGCAAACATCCTTCCACTATGACTGAACAGGATTCCCCAATAGCGGACAACATCTGCATACACTATCTGTTCACTCTCACCACCTTAGGGTTTAGCTACTGTAAATATCCAGCCCCAAAAAAGGTAAACCCAAGTCGTGAATGGCAAATGACTTTTCTTATTGTGCAAGTTCCAGTCCTCTTATATTAATGTTATTCTTTTAAATAACATTACTATCGGCTAATTAAGAATTTTAATATGGAACACTAACCTACTTCGGTGTTAATTATTGAAATAAAATCTACCAAAAAATATAATCATATTTAAAAATAGAACTACGTCGTAACAAATATTGTGAGAGTTGGTCAAAAATATTGCACACTGTTTCATCTAGGCACCATTATCTAGCCCTTTGTAAGTGACCCAGTACAGATATACAAGAGCACAAAGCGCAATACCCATTTCTTAAAATGGATCCCTCAATTGCCATCCGTTGACTTATTAATTATTCGTGTCTTTCATGTCAAAGAGGGCGAAGGAATGATACGGCGAGAGTTGTACGACGATGCAGAAAAACATGGCTCATAAATATTAGCTCATGTATTGTCAGATGCGACAAAGTACTGTAATATCTTCAAAGGTTGCTATTAATTGATTACTACGCTTAACAGTGCCGGCGATGAGAACGACTATATCAATAACTTTGTTTCTCAAAGGAGCGCTGAACTGGATAATGAATTGCGATCACAAACAAAGGGTTAAATATAATGTGATTACCACCTGAAACGTGAAATGAACATCAAGTGTTTCTGATGTCAAGTAGTATAGCTCCAAATAACTTTTCTGACTACTAAAGGTATGCGTATCAACAAGGAAACAAGTGGATACAATTCCATTATTATTTACGTATTGAAAACAGGATCCAGAACAGGTTAACCATCATTCTCCAACTATACATAAAAATAAAAAAACAAGAGTTTGGTGCTTTTCAGTCGGTCAACACGGATGTACCCAAAAGAGTTGGGTTATACCCTAATCCTGAAAAGAATTACATGAGATTAATAAATACACTAGGATGACCAGTTTCGACCGCCAAGCGATCATCATCAGATCCATCACACTTAGGCTACAAATCTATGTGTGAAAATACAGGTGAAAATATTTACAACATGTACACTTATTTAGTTGCTGTATTGGTAATGCAAAAGCCTCCGTGGCTTAGGCGGCAGCACGCCGCCTCCCCCGCTGGGTCCGTGGTTCAAATCCCGGTCACTCCATGTGAGATCTGTGCTGGACAGAACGGAGGCAGACAGGTTTTTCTCCGGGTACTCCGGTTTTCCCTGTCAAAATTTCATTCCAGCAACCCTCTCCACTATCACTTCATTTCACCTGCCATACATTTAATCATTGCCCCAGAGGAGTGCGTCAGGCCTCGGCAGCCGGCACAGTTCATATCCTCGCCGCTAGATGGGGATTTCATTCATTCCATTCCTGACCCAGTCGGAGACTGGCAACACGCTGTGGATTTTCATTTTCATTGGTAATGCAACTTGTCGGTATTTGATAGTTGTAGTCTATATGATGTTTTAGTGAGATGCTGAAAGTTGTGATAGAACTCCGGAATTTGCCTGTTTTTGGAATGACTATGTGGTTGTTGTGAATGGCCAATACTGAATGTAAAGTATTATACAGGCTACTTATCTGGTTAGGAGACTTGTGCAGTTCGGCAGCGCGCTGTTAACTCGGTGACTAGTAAATCGCGACTGAACTGGTTTGGTATCTCCCAGGGCTGCTTCCCCCTTCCCCGCATTCCTAAATGTTGTTTGTGTTAAGTGCAAGTGTGCTTGATGGTTTGCCAAGACTAGACATATGGTGTATGTTAGTGTATGCAGGAAGGTCATCAACTATTAAAGACCGTGGAACATTCCTCGCCACGCGTAGACTAGTAGCCATTCATACTAAGCGCACCCGGTCTTTGAGCAAGTGCCGGCACCTTTAATACTGCCGTGATTATCTTTTGAGGTAATTTAATGGGTATGTTTTTTTCCCAAATGAAGCTACAGTTGAACGCCATTTGTAATTTATGTGGCTTTAGAGAACCCCGGGATGTCGGAATTTTGTCCTGGAGGGTTGCCTCAACATGTTGCTAGATACAGTATATTGACACTAGATATCGCATGTAGACATCCTTTTGCTTCTCAATTAAGCCGGGATCGAACTTGCATTTTTAGGATCCCAAGACCAGCAGTTAATTAATTGTATTGAGCATTCAGCTTAACCTAGTTCTAAATCCATCCCAGATGGAAAGTGGATACTTCTTCCCACTGGATTTCTTTCGATAGTAAACTGTATATACATGGGATTATAGCATTTACAGAATACAAGTGATTTCAGTTTACCATGGAAATGTTTAAAAATTCGATTGCCACCTTCAACCAGAAGTGTAGTAGTTGTTGCTGTTGTTGTTGTTGTTGTTGTTGTTGTTGTTTGAGTCTGCAGTCTTTCCACTGGTTTGATGCAGCTCTCCAATCCTCCCTGTCCTGAGCTAATCGTTTCATCTGTACATAGCTACCACACCCCACATCCGAGGCAATCTGTTTAACATATTCTAACCTTGGTCTACCCCTACAGTTTTTGTCCTCGACCCTTTCTTCCATAACTAAGCTTGCTATTCTTGGGTGTCTTAGTATGTGTCCTACCAACCTATCTCTTCTCTTCATTAGCAGTCGCCAGAAATATCTCTCCTCTCCCACTAGTCTTAATACCTCTTCGTTTGTAACCCTATCTACCCATCTGATCTTCAACATTCTCCTATAACACCACATTTCAAACGCTTCATTTCTCCTATTTTCTGCTGCGCTAATAGTCCAAGTTTCACTTCTATAGAGTGCCACGCTCCAGGCAAAGGCCTTCAAAAATGACTTCCTAATACCTAAATCTATATTCGATGTCAACAGATT
Source organism: Meconema thalassinum (assembly GCA_946902985.2). Classification (NCBI taxonomy): domain Eukaryota; kingdom Metazoa; phylum Arthropoda; class Insecta; order Orthoptera; family Tettigoniidae; genus Meconema; species Meconema thalassinum. The sequence goes on from OX336390.1 coordinate 422,781,442, forward strand.
CCTTTTCGGTAGAAATGCTTTCCTTGCCTGAGCTAACCTACTTTTTATATCCTCTTTGCTTCGTCCATCACTGGTTATTTTCCTTCCTAAGTTATAGAAGTCTCCTACTTACTTTAGTTTTTCACCTGCCAATTTGATGTCCAGTGAGGTTTCTGATTTATTTCGGCTGCATACCAATATCTTTGTTTTACATTTATTGATTTTCATCATGAATTCTTTCCTCAAAACGGAGTCCATACCATTCAAAAACTCATTCAAAACCTCAGGCGTGTCGGCCAAGATGACAATGTCATCGGCATATCTCAGAGTTGAAATTATTTCTCCTTGAATCTTCAGAGTAAGAAAGAATAAGGTTCTCATTTGAATAGTCTGTTTATGGCCAGTACACACAAAGCCATGGTAGAGTTTCTTCAGGACTAGTACTATTATGCAATACTCTATAATAAACGCCGCCCGTAGCTGGCTCTACCAAGGTCGATCAAGATGTATTTTAATTTCAGTGAGCGTGCCCCTGTGTGGGATAAATGATCTACAAAAACGACTAGATGCCAGTTTTAACAAACTTTATGGAGGAAGACAGATTAGTAAACTTAGTAGACTATAACCCACTCCAGAAATAAAAAAACAGGGTGTCGGTTCCAGCCTACCAATCAAGCTCACTAGGTGGCCAGGGAGAGATGTTGTTGATTTTTTTAGAGGCTTTGCGACATCGTGGTCATGTAGCCCCGTGTACTTTGGTGTGTGTGGAATTTGTCTGATAATCTGTGTTATTGTGATCACTGTACTAGTGTGTGTAGTTTTAATTAGATGAGGAATTGGAAGGAGGCGGCCATGGCCTTAATTTAGGAACCATCCCTGCATTCATCTGGGGCAGAAGTGGGAAACCACGGAAAACCACTTCCAAGATGGCTGAGATGAGAATCGAATCCACCTCTTCTCATTTTTACATCACGAGGCTGAGTGTACCCCGTTCCAGTCCTCAGTCCAGAATAGAATTTCCTGGAAGTGCCGGGAATCGAACCCGGGTCTCCGCGGTGACAGCCAAGAGTGCTAGTCACTACGTGACAGGGTAAGTCGATAACAGGACGTGTTCACTGACTACTCACTGGGGCCGTAAGAAAATCGAGAATTTCGTGCACGTCATCTTGGCAAATATAATTATTAGCCTACTTTTCACATTTTGCAAAAATGAGGAAAAAGTAGCCTTATGAGATCGATCCGAGCAAATGTCTGCCTATCTGTCTATCTGTCCTCCTGTTTGTCTGTCTGTCTGTCTGTCTGGCTGGCTGGCTGGCTGGCTGTGGGCGTGTGTGTCCCCTCTATCAACTCCTAAATGCCTGCAGCAATCGAATCTAAATTTGGTATGACTAAAGATCTATACCTGAATATCTCAAGCCCATATTTGAAAATGTCAGTGATACCAACTGCTGAAAAATCGCAATTGAAATTTGAGCTCCATGTTGGATAACTTGGAAGGTATACATGGAAGGTATTCCAAAATTGACACACAAAGAGATAATAATATTTCAGTTTAATTTCCCGGAGGCCATGCGTGGCGGTGTTGCCAAAATTATTCTAAGCCTGCTGATAGGTCCAATATTTAAATGCATATAACTTCTACACTATCAATTGTATGTCAACCAAATTTCGTATGTACTATGTGTACATAAACATATATGACTAAGCATATTCTTAAGAGCCACCAGGGCTGCCAACTGTTAATAAAAGCTCCCTCTCTCTATTTTCCTATCCAAATAACAATATATCAAAAGTATGCAAGCCGACAGCTTTGAACTATGCACACGTATAGTACCTGACCTTCTAGATTAATTTTAAGTATCTTATATACGTCAGTGCTACCAACATGATTCTAAGCTTGCTGATAGGACCAATTTTAAATACATGTAAATTTTATAGTATCAATTGGATTTCAACCAAATTTTGTATGTGCTATGTGTATTATAACAGATATGACTATGCTTATTCTTAAGAGGAACCAGGGCTGCTGTTAATCAATGCAGCCTCTATTTTTACCCTAATATTAATATATCAGAAAGTATGTAAGCCTACAGCTTTAAACATTGCACTCGTATAGTACCTGACATTCTAGATTAATTTGGGGAAACTAATATACGTCAGTGGTCCTATCAGCAGGCTTAGAATCATGTTGGTAGCACTGACGTATATAAGATACTTAAAATTAATCTAGAAGGTCAGGCACTATACATGACTCTAAGCCCGCTGATAGGTCCAATTTTAAAATACATGTAACTTCTATGCTAACAAATTGATTTCATCCAAAATTGGCACAACAAAAGATCATTTCAGATTATTTCTGACCAGCACATGCTTGACATTGTTGCCAACATAATTTTACGTGCGCTGATAGATCCAACGTCTAACTGCATGTAACGTCCATGCTATCCATTAGACTTAACCAAATTGTGTATGTTGTACCTTAAAAGATGGAACTCAGAATATATTCATTCACCAGGGCTGCCAACTGTAGTACTCTATTAGGCTACATTATACCAGGTATATTTCGAACTAATTAGAAATTTCAATATTACAAACTTAATTTCGTCATTATTCTAGATAGGTCTATATAGATCGGCATGAATGTTAAATTTTGAGAAAAGTAGGCTGTTTAGTTCGTCACGGAACTTCTTGTTATTTTATTCAAGTCGTTCCCGTAACTAAAACAAGCTAAAAAGAGAAATATGTATTTTTCAGGAAGTATTCGAGTATAAATATCTACACTATTTTGCACTATTTTGAACAATTGCACTTTCTTTGGGAAAATTTAGAAACTTAGAACACATGACTGTTGCGGGTATTGAAAACACCTTCCCTCGTGAACTTTGCTTTATCAGTGAAAAGTGAAAAGTGGGTATCTTCCACACCACGGTACAAGAACCACCTGCAGCAGTGGGCTCTTGAGGCAAAACCCTGTGGCTGCCTTGCCTGTTCCCTCTCGGGGTGGAACGGGTTTAGCTGCTGCTCATACAGAATGGCATGGAATGTCAATAAACCTGTAGGGGATATGGGACAACAGGTGAACGTTCAATGACGTCAGTGGCGCCGAAAATGCGGGAGATTTGAACGTGTGCTGTGGTCGTGTCTTGCGGGTAACGGGAAGACGCTACATTTCCGGACACAAGATCCTATAGGCCTACTAAACGTAACCGTCTTTGTCCCCACTTCAAGCCCTCAAAGTCTTTAATGGGAATTTAGAAACACCCTCCGTGGCTTAGGCGGCAGCACGCCGGCCTCTCACCGCTGGGTCCGTGGTTCAAATCCCGGTCACTCGATGTGAGATCTGTGCTGGACAAAACGGCGGCAGACACGTTTTTCTCCGGGTACTCTGGTTTTCCCTGTCACAATTTCATTCCAGCAAAACTCTCCACTATCATTTCATTTCATCTGTCATTCATTTAATCATTGCCCCATTGGAGTGCGTCAAGCCTCGGCAGCCGGCACAGTTCATATCCTCGCCGCTAGATGGGGGCTTCATTCACTCCATTCCTGACCCGGTCGGAGACTGGAAGCAGGCTGTGGATTTTCATTTTTATATAAAAGTGAAAGTCTGTATGTGGGTTATGTATGTATGTATATATGCATGTTTATTTGTTCCGTATACCGTTCCACCAATCTCAACCAAATTGTAAGTACAAATAGTTTAGGACCCAGAAATAACGGCTGACCACATGGATTTTCGATAGTATTTCTCATTCTTCTGATATCGGCCTATTTGCACTCGAGCAATGGCTAATAAATTCAGAAAATTAACTTATGAAGGAACGGCAAGGCCGGCCATCTCCATGGCAACAGTAGCACAAGACGGGTCCACCAAGATTCCATCTATCTCGGTAAGAGGCCATGCCACTCAAATTTCTCAACGGCAACACTAACTCAAGAATTGGTCACCAGGTTTCCACCTGTCTCTGTAAGGGGTCATGCTACTCCATTTTCTCCATGACTACAGTCAAGACGTAAACACCAGGTTATGGGCCTCCATTTTCTATCCAAACCACGATAAGAACATTAAGAATCTGAACGCCTTAAAAATCTGAATACGTGTTTTTTTAAATTTTATTAACAGGGGTCGATGTAGGGAATTAAAATAATAATAAAAACAAATACATCGGCTAACCCTGCACGCGACCTAACGTAACAACGGCTATAGATATCATCACGAAACTTAGTATTAAGATTAGATGAGCTTAAATGATTCTGTTATTATTGATTGATTTATTTTAGATGCTTGGCGACATCATGGCCATGTAGCCCCATGAATTAAAGTGTGTATGATTTGTTTCTGATAACCAGTGTTACTGTGATGGCTGTAGTAGTGTGTGTATTTGTAATTCAGGTGAGGATTAAAAAGGAGGTTGCTGTTGCCTTCAGTTAGAAACTATCCCTGTATTTGCTTCGAGTAGAAGTGGGAAACCACGGAAAACATCTTCCAAGTTTTGCCACGGGAGGCGCAGTGTACCCCCTTCCAGCTCTCAGACCAGAATTAAAATTTATTGGTAGAGTCGGATTCAAACTCGGACCTCCAAGACGACAGCCGAGAACGTTAGCCGCTAATCCACGTGTTGTCTAAATGTGACATTTTGGGTCAAATGTCATACTCTTGGTGCCGCTGCTGTTACGGGAGATTTTGAATATTTACCTTATGACGATAGGTATCACGCGCAATATATTGCATTGTTGTGTTAAACTCTCCGTTAAGGTGTGTTCTACTACTAATATGTTTACGTTTATGTTTTATTAATCCTAATGCTTTTATGCTGCATTGTTTTAATTGGTTACATTGTTAACCTGTACCGGCTATCTTTTGTATTACAAATCAGGAATACAGTAATTGTGATAAGACTTGACTAACACTAACAGAACCAGAATAATTTGTAGCAACCAAATTGAAACAGTAACCTAAAATGATAACCACGCAGTGAACACTCCCTCTTTTCTACATAAGACATGACTATAAGAGTAAGTGATTTGTACAGAACATTACCTCCTTCACTGCCCTCAACAGATACAGTACCGTAGCAAACCTACAGGTAACTGACGTCACCATAATTCTCATAGTAATCATTAGAAGCCATGACCAGGCTCTTTTTGTACTTAAACATGGGTGTTTTCAAATAACGTTTATCGTACATCAAAAAACTACATCCATACTAATATATAAAAATGAGATGGTAGGTGTCTGTGTGTCTGTGTATTACTCGATCACCAAAGAACCACTGGTCCGATTTATATGAAATTTTACATGGAAGTAGCTGATTTGCCTGGTTAATATATAGGCTACTTTTGATTTCAATACTTTGCACTATTTAAAGATGGCGACCATTTAAGTGACGTCACTACACCATTTGGTTTCAAACACTCATATTTTAATTTAAAATAAAAGAGAATGCTAAGAAATAGCAAACTTTTGATGGCATATACTAGGTTTAACATTTAAATTTCTATCAGAATGGTCCTTATAACTTTTTGTGTATCTCCAACTGTTAGGGAGTAAAACCTAATTGTGCATACAAAACAAGGCCAATGCCAAGCGGTGTAGCTGGACCAAATGTTCCATCCTAACTCTCCCTCCGCGCAGCACCTCGCCTATCCCTTGTTTTAACTGTCACCTTCACATTTCAATTTATTTATGACCGGTAGCGAAGCACGGGCACTTCAGCTAGTATATATATAGTGTGTGTGTAAGAGAGAGATTGATTGATTGATTTTATTTTTACGGCTACACGCAGAGCTTAGGAGCTCCTTTACAGTAGCACCCTTCATAGAATAGGATTAGGGTCTAGAGACATAGAAACAAATGGAAGTAGAAAACACAATACATTACATTAAATTAAATTAAGATCATATTATACGGCGTATCATATCATAAGGAACTATGAGCAAATAGCTTATAAAGATAATAGCGGAAACTCGGCCGTGAAAGCATGCACTCGCCTGGAGACAGCGATCACAGTGCCATCTCTTGGTGCGAGTTGACAGCATTACTCTACTTGCCTCCCACAGCTAGCATTTTTGAGTGCGCACCGACCAAAGTTGCATTGTGAAGTTAACATATGTCTCGGCTTGATATTTAGGCAGGAAATAATTTAAAGATTAGTGTTAAAAGAAACAAAAGATACTTGGTTCTGTACAATTTATATAGAACTCTAAAAAATACTGCAGATAATTCATGACATGGTATTGGTGTGGGTTACTGAAGTCTGCAATATGCCCATACACACCCGTAAGAATTTACACTTCTTGATGTGTTACTTTTCGTAATTTAACACTTCCTATGTTCACATACGATTCAGAAGAATCACTTGTCTTATTCACAAATGCCTTTATGAAGACTGCAAAATATCTGCTAGCCAACAACAGAATACAGTTCTTGCATACTCCCTCCGGTGTGGCACATTCACTCGTAAGTAAATTAACCATCTTGATTTTGACCCCCATGCGTGCTTTCAACCAAAAATTGATCAAAATTGCATCTAAATATTTCTGACATTTTGTGTGACAGATCTTGAGCACACTCATTAGGGAAAAGCATTTTGCTTCGAATAACCCACTGCGTGCATCTATAAATAAAGAACAGGCAAAAATATGCTAAATTATATTTTAAAAGCATTTTGTATTTAAAGAAAACCAAAATATCAGTGTAATGGTAGGCTACTTGTTTACAATAAATTCATACTTACATTTCCTTATTTCTTGGGAACCTGAAGAGAGATTTTGGGTCACTTTGTTGTTTATAATTATTACAGCCATATATGGCACAAATACTCCCCGGACCAACCATTACAATTGGATAATTAGGTCATCCACAGGTCAATAATTTCTTTTAATTGTTTGGAGCTCACGGTTGTAAATCAGCTGGTCTTACGTTGCCAACTCGGACCGCTAGGCGGTGCTGGGAAGCGCTGTCTCCTGTTTTGGCGAGGAGTTTCCGCTGTTATCTTTATAAGCTATTTGCTATGAGGGACATTCTAAAGAGAGCGCGAGAATAGAAAAAGAAAATTATAACCTGTGTTATTGAGTTGTCTGCAGTAGGTGCGTTTCTGTCATTTAAACTGGGATCAGGAAGGAGGCAATCCTGGCTTCAGTTAGGAATCATCCCAGCGTTTGTCGCGAGTAATAGTAAGAATAGAGTAGAAGTAGGATAACTGCGGTGGGAATCTAACCAATCCCTTCTCAGTGTTGCCTCATGAGGATGAGTGTACCCCCATTCCAGCCCTCAGACCAGAATTAAATTTCTTGGCAGAAATAGGAATGGAACTTGTGACCACCGGTGTGACAGCCAAGAATGCTATCCACTGCGTCTTATTCCAACATGGTAAAAGAAAAGTTCAGGTTGTATTTAAACATTTATAGCCCATTTGGTGGTCTTAAAGTGTCGAACATTTCAAGGCCTAAAGGAACAATATTTTGTTAATCAGATACCCGGAGGAATTCTGGAATTTGAGATATCTGAAGCTCATCTCTATACAAAGTTGTGCCGCTTGTTTGTTTCAGATGCTGGTAGCTGTTCAAATAATGTCAGCCTTGAGGGCAGCATCTTAAGAGGCGGCCGAGATCTTTGTGTGTCCTCCTACAAGCTGCGACATCAAAGTGGCGAGGCCAAGTAAGAAAATAAAAAGACGCCACATCGACAACATCGGAAGTTACCTCCCGGCTTCTTGTATGGACACAAGACGGGACTACTTGGTATTCAGGCCGCTGAGCCTATAACCTCAGGTCATGGCCACACCTATTGCATCATCCTTTACTTTGACAGCATATAGATAAATACAGTCCAACCTCAATATCTAGAATCGTTAAGGGATGTAAAAATAAATTCGACTTATCGAAAATGTTAGTTATGGAGATACGTAGCGAAAATACTAAATAATGTGGTACACTGGTCGCAAAATACTGTATATAGGCGTCGAATATATAAATGTCTAAATGTATATAATAACAAGTAGTTCAGTGAAGAACTAAATAGCTTATTTTCAAAACGAGATTTTGAAAACTTGCACAGCTGCCATTTTTAAGTTCTCATAAAATTCCATTAAATAAGACGTCAGTATATTAAGGCTTATGAAGATATACCGTGCCAAGTTTCTCAGCTTTCAGATGAAAAGTCGCGAGAAAAATCCATTTAAATATTTAAATTTCGCGTTGCCGCCATGTTGGTTTTGTGCTCACGAGGTTATTGAATGATCCATAGGTGAACTTACGTTAATAGCCTCTATCAACATACAAATTTTCAGTTTGATTGCTGTAATAGATTCGCAGATATTGAGAACCATCTAAATATTTCGTACGGTCGCCATGTTGGATTGTTATATGTGTTAACCATATAGTTATGTACAATTAGATTATTCCGTAGGTTCATTATTCAAACGTTCACTTCTATCACATAAATAGGACACAATAAATTAAAACTTAATTTTAAAATTTCGCACAGCTGCCATCTTGAGGTGTTGCAAACAATTGAACTAAAATAGACTTCAGTTCATTACAATGTGTATACACATTTGCTGTACCAAATTTCACTGCGCTCGGATGGTTAAGTCGCAAGAAACGTCCATTTCACTTCAGCTGGTGAGCCAGCTTGGTGTCCTAGGCAAAACCCCACACAAGACACGGCACAAACCTAGAAAAAATTCTGAGTTTAAATTCACTGGCCGTTAGAGCCAATATACCATCTTTTATAAGACGTTTGTTCGGGAAATAATAATTACTACGAGTTATTGAAACTTCGAGTAATAGAAGTTCAAGAAATCAAGGTTCGGCTGTAATTGTTGATTTACTTTAACATCACAGAGGGAATAGCTCACCTACGAGCAATCATAACGGTTCAGTAAGACTTGAAAATGAGGCCGTGATCATATTCAAACCCGAATATCTTGCTGACCGAGCAGACAAGGTAAGCCACGACGAGACTCTCTGCATGTAAGAACATGAAAATACATCCTGGTAGAGGAGCACTGTGTTCTAAGTTGTAGCCCCCCCACCATATACGGTGCACCCGTGACAGTCCTACAACCTCAAGGGCTCATGGGTGGTGAGTTCGGGAGTTGGCGACCCCGAGGGATTCCTGAGCTGGGCCCGGTTTTCCCCTTTTGCCATTGCCTTTGGGAAGGACCCTCTTCCTTTCTCCTTTTCAATCAGCCTTTCATGGCTCTCCTTTCTTCCAATTCCCATAATTCCCATTCTTCGAGAGTTGAGGGCATTTCCTTTCCTCCTATTATTTATCTTCCTTATTCTTAATTTTGTTTTTCCTCTTCTTCTTCTTGTAGTTTATAAGTCAGTAGCTAGTTTTAGTAATAGTATCTATTATATTTTCATGATCATCCAAACAATTACGGGCCGGTAACCCCGATGTTAAGCCCCTTAAATAGTCGTCATCGTCGTCGTCGTCATCATCATCATCAATCATCATCTAAGTGGTTAAACGGAACTGTCCGGCCAGCATGGGATTCGGGTTTGATCAGGACTGTCTTCATTTAAAAACATGAAAAATAGGCCACGATGTTGAAGGTCACGATGGTGCAAGCGGTTAAAAACACCTGCCTGCACATCAAAAGGTTCGCGCTCGAATCATGAAGGCACGGTGGTTCCGTTTTCAAATGTTAGCCAGCAGTTGCCATTAGGTTCAGGTTTATTGGTAGGCTATATTCGAAACAAAGAGACATAGTTTCTCGCTTACCAATTTATCAGGCTTCAAAACTAGTTTAACTTTCTTGTGGCAGCTTCATCAGGTGATCGATTATGACTAAACTCAGCAATGAGTTTGTGTCATCTCTAGGTGGAAGTGACGTTACTGTTTTGCATAATAATTGTACTGTCTGGCGATCGTGGTTCGTTCCTATTGGTGTCTTCTGCTGTTGAAATTCGTAGTGAAGATCGAATACGGTTATATGCCACGTTTCGTAACGTAATCTCTCGCAGTGCTGTACCATCCTCTTAATATGAACACGCATGATAGTAAGTGCCACAAAGGGAAAAAGCATACTTTTCGATGAGTAGTGGACTCACAACATCTAAGCTTTACCAGGCCATTGCACTTGAAACACAGATCATTTTCCATGCAAGCATTTATTTTATCAATTTGGCACTTACTGTCGACCAAAGTATTATGTGCACTCGAGTTTGAAGGTTGTTTGTGAAGTAACCAATAGACCTACATAAAATCCAATAACATCATAATTTTTGTCGTTCTATTTTACGTTAGTTCACGTAGGTTTGGAATTTTTAATTTATATTTTAATATTTTTTAACGCAGTTGGAACACAAAAAGTGCACGTTTTTAAGCGTCTTCCAACCATGCGTCACATTTAAGAATTATTATCTCAAAAACCCGTCATCAGATCGAATCCAAATTTTAACACAATATACATTGGAATGTTGTATAGCTGGTTTATTAATTACAAAATTTTGTGTGTTCAAGAAACAAAGTTGTTACCATTTTTGTAAGGTAACTTTATCTCGGGTCAGGGTCGTTGGAAATTGTAGTTCTTGGTCGCATTGTAATCCTTATACATCGAAAGGTTCTGCTGTATGACGGTGAAATACGTAAATTAATTCACTTATTTTATATCAGTTGGTATTTGTAGGGGGAAATAAGACATGGTTCACCAGCTAGCCGCTCCGGTGAAAGCTGTACAGCGTTGCTGAAATGGAGCCCATCACGCATCATGGCGCGCATCACAAAAAACATCCACATACATGGGGTTGATGACTAAAGATGTAACAAGCTCCTAACAGGATTAAATGACAACATAAATATGTGGTAAATCACTCCTAGGATGGCTGAGGTAGAGCTCGAGCTAACGTCTCTTTAGTTATATTGTTGTTGATTATTTTATGGGCTTTGCGACATCATGATCATGTACCCCCGTGTACTTGGGTGTGTAGAAGTTGTCTGATAACCTGTGTCACTGTGATGTAGGCTATGTACTAGTGTGTGTATTTATAATCAAGGTGGAATTTGGGTAGTAAGCGGCCGTAGTCTTACGTTAAATACCATCCCAGCATTTCCCTGGAGTAGAAATGGGGAAACCACGGAAAACCATTTCCAGGATGGCTGAGGTAGGAATCGATCCCGTTTCTTCATAGGTTTGTCTCACGTGGCTGAGCGTACCACGTACCTGCCCTCTGACCAGAAATACATTTCTTGGCAGAGCTGGGAATCGAACCCAGGCCTCTGCGGTGACAGCCAAGAATGCTAGCCACTACAGTTTGGTAGGAGGCAAGCAGTTTGATCACTGTACCACCACATCCCATTCGTTCTTAATTTCCTGCGTCCAATTTAACATTGTTCTCTGTTACTATTTGGGAGGGGGCGTGATGGCACAGTGGTCAAGCTGCTTGCCTCTCACCAAGGTGAACTGGTCGATCCTGGTATATGCCAGTTGCGTCTGGAAAAACAATATTTTCATTTAAATCGTTCAAACTTGCAAGCACAGACAGTGAAATTTTATGCTATAAGTGTCATGACATAGCCTCCGTGGCTTAGGCGGCAGCACGCCGGCCTCTCACCGCTGGGCCCGTGGTTCAAATCCCGGTCACTCCATGTGAGATCTGTGCTGGACAAAACGGAGGCAGACAGGTTTTTCTCCGGGTACTCCGGTTTTTTTCCTGTCAAAATTTCATTCCAGCAACACTCTCCACTATCATTTCATTTCATCTGTCATTCATTTAATCATTGCCCCAGAGGAGTGCGTCAGGCCTCGGCAGCCGGCACAGTCCATATCCTCGCCGCTAGATGGGGGCTTCTATCATTCCATACCTGACCCAGTCGGAGACTGGAAGCAGGCTGTGGATTTTCATTTTCAAGTGTCATGACATCACAGTACCGAGGTATAATTGCGTAATTGTAAGACGCACAATATAACTTTGTCACAATTCCAGCCACCGCCGCGAAATAAACTGGTGAAATAAAACGAACAACATGCCCTACCGTCAAGACTGCCTTACAGTACATACAGATACAAATTTGGTAAGGATATCCGCTGCACCCGATATAATTAAATACAAAAATAATTTAACCATGTTATTCATAAACACTTGCAATGCCACCAAAAAAGTTAACAAACCGATGAATTTGTGTTTACGTGCTGGTAGACGTAACTGTGTCCCCAAATTTATCTAACTAAACACAGCAAGACTTAAAAAAAGAACGGTTACATTATAAATAGAGAAATAATTATTCCTGTCAGACTGGTTGCATGGCTCAGCGATAAGGTTGCAAGATCCAATCCCGGCGCAGTTAGTTGGCATTTGACGGTGCGCAAATGTGAGGGACCGTGTCAGTAGATTTACTGGAACGTCAAAGATCCCCTTCGGGGCAACATTCTGGCACCCCGGTGTCTCTAAAAGCAACAGTGGTTAAATGGGACGTAAAACCTAAAATTATTATTATTATTTATTATTATTATTCCTGTTGCCAATATGAATGCAAATATATCACTTCCCGTATGAATGTATTTAATACACGACAGGTATAGTGACAAATCACAACATTGGCAACCCTTGAGCTGCGTCCTCTGCATTGTGCTGTCATACGGTATATTATAGTGGTTGAAATATTTACAAGCAGTTCTGACTTGCATCAGCTATATGCTGCACTCTGGTGGATACGTCATGTGGCCACTGGCTTACCCATGACCTTCTATAACTACAGAAGCGTGTCTACCTCAGACCAACACAACCCATTCAAACCCAAGCCAGACCAGCCTTTGGTACAGTGTCTTATTTTCGGGGGTTGTGCTTGTGCTTGTGCGCACTCATCCAAGAAAGACCCGCCAGAGAGCATGCCAGTTTGCGCGCTCGTTCAAATGAATACAGAATAACATACAGGGTCTTTCATATAAAATAAGAGCGCCAAGCGGCGGCTTTGTTAACTGCAGCTGCGGTCACCTTGGCCGAGCTTGTGGCGCTCCACGGCCCCCTGCAGTAGTATTGAAAGCACGCGCATAGTACATACGAGGGCTGTTCCGATGGACTGTATAAAAATAACAGATTGACATTACCAAACTTGACCTTGCAATAAGCGTGCAGGTGCTCAGTCGCCAGTCTAAACCTCAAGTGCTAACATGGTGAGACAGTTACCATTGCAACATCGTATTTTTTATGTAAAACTTATTTTAAGTACGAGTCGGCTCGGTGGTTACGTGATGCATTTGTTCAGCAATTTCCTGATGAAGTGCCACATTCACTAACACAGATTCACGTAATTGCAAATAAGTTTGACACTACTGGCTCGGTGCTCAATAAAAAACACATGCCTGCACACGAACAGTTTTAACAGAGGATGAGGTAGATGACATTGGCGAGAATCTTGAACGGTCTCCGAATAAATCACTCACAAAATTAGCACAAGTAGGGGTTTCGGTTTCATCAACAATAACTAACTAACTAACTAAAGTAAGATTTCAGCATTATTATTAAGCCAGCAGAAGGCAATCTTCTACACGACTTGTACCTTCTGTACAAAACCCAACCTAATAACAGAAATCTTCCATCTGTCATCAGTACGGTCTGTATACACAATTAGGTATTCACTTAACTGCAATGGTGAGAGGAAGATGGCGATCAGGTGATGTCTCTTATAAGGTGCAACAAGTAGTAACCCTAAAGGTTCAGCAGGGGGCCTTGGCGCGCCACAAGCTCGGCCAAGGTGACCGCAGCTGCGGTTAACAAAGCCGCCGCTTGGCGCTCTTATTTTATATGAAAGACCCTGTATAGGCTACTTGCAATTTCTTTAACTTTACATTTAATACAAACTGTTATTGAGAGGGTACATTGCTGGTGCCATGGTACTCCAGCACTAGCTTTTTACGGATGCCCCTGGTATAAGGTAGTGGTTAAAGAAAGTACTTGAGATAGCGTGTCAATAAATGCATACTTAGAGATATGTAAAATAGGCCTACGCAGGCAATCTGATGTTTTAATTGCTAGGAGAAATGGCTCGTAGTCGCCCGTAATGAAGGAGTATGGACTAAATTATAATTGAACACCATTGATGAATCCGTACGCATAACCACTTAGTTAAATTAAATTAAAAATTGAATTAAATTAGAATTTTAATTAATATATTTCACCACAGAACGCGGATTTCAGTAGTAGAGTAAATTAATTGAATATACTGCTTCATGTGTAAAACATAATTAATCTTGGCGGTAGAAATTGCAATTCCAGGCAGCAAGTAACTAGAATTTCATTACAAATCTCTGTTCACCATTTCGACGTAACCATAATGCAAATGGTATAAATGTCAAATATTGGCGTTACTTGATATCCTACAACGGTTAAGATAAAGATAATTTTCGTATTTTTCATACGTATTTCATACAATTCAGGTGCATCATCAGAGGCTATCCGTGACGTAACAATACGACGTGTCTTATGTTGAAGTATTACTGCAGTATATAACGGTTTATTATATGGTTCCTATCGGGGGCGTATATAAGGGGGGAGCTGAGGGGGCTCCAGCCCCCCCCCCCGAAATTAGCCAATAAAATTAAGAAAGTGTTGCTTTGGTAAAAGCATAAAATAATTGTAACTTTGGTTGTACCCTAATCTTGACTTATTGGCTAAGTGACAAACAGTATTAAGATTGAAATTAGACTACCTCGTGGCGTAGCAGCTAGCATTCTTGGCTGCTGCCCCGGAGGTTTGAATTCGATTCCCGGTTCTGCCAAGAAATTTTAATTCTGGTCTGAGGACTAGAACGTGGTACACTCAGCCGTGTGAGGCAAAACTGAGAATTCCACAGTAGGATACTTGTGAGAAATACATTATCAATTAGTAAAAATAAGAACTGTTTACCTTTCTGTTTAATAAATTGACAAATATTTAGATATTTGCCATTCATACTCCATACGCCATAATAGAGAGTTCATTTTATTTGTGTGTTGTGTTGTATTTCACAACATGTTTGTATTGCCACTATTGTAGGCTATATAAACTTAGAATTTTGCAATTAACTCTTATATAAAATAATTACACAAAGTTATATGCTCCAAGATATTGGTTAATATTTCTGAGTATTTTGCGGTGATAATCCCCTCAGAATACTCATACATTTCCAGGATAGTCAACTCCCCCCCCCCCCCAGCCAACGAAAAAAATTGTATACGTCCCTAGTTCCTATAGCAGGCTATTGGAAACACAGAATGATTATTCGTACATTGTTCGACAAGGTCATTATGTGATCAAACGGTCCCAAAATATTGAGACGCTACTGGATCCACATACGCCTTACTGTTGACGCAGCGTGCCCTGCATGAGCCACAATGCCCCGGAACGACAGACTCGCCTCCCGGAGCCCAAGCAATCTGCCCCGTTCAACCGCACTCACATGCTGATAGTCCACCCTGTGATGTCGGCGAGGCATCGTTGCACTTGCTTACACGTTTACACTTGGTATGACAGCCCCACGCCGACAGAGCTGTGCGGAACACTGAACTGTCCGGTCCCATGACAGAGGGCTCTGGAGGGCCAAAATGCACGCCATCTCTCTGTGATTTCAATCACTTAGTATGGTACCGCAGGCCTACACGACCCCTGTTATGGGAGTGTCTCCGACCATTTCTTCTGGGTGTTTCACTTTCTACAAACAGTACTGTATTTAAAAATATACTCCACTGAAGAAATCGTTTAGTCCTAATCATATTTGCTAATTGTATGTAAGTCAATTGATAACGGCGAATTTCGGTGGACATGTTTGGCTGTGTGGTTAAAGCGTTAGTCTTTTACCCGTTTGATTTGGGTTCAAAATCTAACAGAGTCAGTTTTCTTGCTTGATATTTTTTTATATTTATTGTTTTGTAATTACTCAGACGATATAACATTAAGCGTTATATTGTGCATATTACAATGGAAAATATATATTTAATGAAAAAACATTTACTAATGAGTCTGCATGAGACATCTAATAGCAACTAGATGAACTATCATGGCCAACTGGTTGTGAGCTGCGCGCCGGCCTGCTTGTTGGAACAGCTTCAATTGAAAAGTTTCCTTTTATGGCCGCTAGAATGCACTCGCCCTATTAGGATTATCTTATGCGAAACTTTTCCGCCAGATGTCATGGCTGGTCTACGAGGGACTCCATTGGTTAGCATACCATTGGCATTCTATACGCATCGAATTTGAAGAATGACAAGTTGATAATACGATAATTTTGTATTTTAACGCGTTTTTAACAGCCTATTGTTTGTTATTTGAAAATGTTATTTGAACTAAAGAACAAAACGATCTCACATAGTACCTGTACTCTAGCTGATGGTGCTAGTTCAGGATATTAATTAATACTTTTATTGCAGCCAAATAGCAATCGAAATAAAGAATGAACATGTACACTAAAATTGCGCTCTGGAGATTTGAATTGCATAGTCTTTGATTGATTGTTTTCTTTTACTACAGAGCTCTAAGTGCTAGTGCTCACATGCTTGTCCACATAGTTGGCATTCACACGTCACTGTAGGCACATGGAAATATTTGTTAATGCAATTAAGGTGGTGAAAACGATCGACAGCCAGACGTGTAAACACATGCCTCAACTCAAAGCTGAAAGTTGCCCACGTCCGGTCGATCATGTCTCCAGTTCCATAAAATTCTTGAGGTATGTCTTCTCTTTCTTTCTTTCTTTCTTTCTTTCTTTCTTTCTTTCTTCAATGATGGTAGTAGTTTTTCCGAAGTTCTGGTGTTTGGTAGAGGTAAGGTCTTCAACCAAGAAATGATTCGATTATACTCCTTGATAAAGACAAAGAGTTATATCTAGGGCTAGGATTCTGATGATTTCGCATCTTTTTTTTTTTTTTGTAAGACTGACACATTGCTCAAATATATATAGCCTACAGTATATATATATGTTTCATGAAAGAATGAGTTCAATGGAGTCTATTTGTTAGGTCATTTTTTGTCATTTTTGCCATTTTTTAGGGATAGGACATTTTTAGCCTATTTTCAATTTTGAAAAAATAGGCTTATGAGATCACCTTTTGTCCGTGTGTGTGTGCGTGTGTGTGTGTGTGTGATTCGTGTGTGTGTCCCCCCCTAATAAAATCTAAACGGCTGGAGCGATTTCAATGAAACTCGGAAAGTTCATAGCACTATTCCCGGCGACCTCGACCGTGCCCTTCAAATTTTGTTACGACTCACCAATCCAACATGGCGGCTATGCGAAATATTTCACCAGCATTCAATATCACCGAAACTATTACGGATATTACCCTGACATTTTCTATGGTGATAGAGGGAACTACTATAAGTTCACTTATGTGACTTTTGAAAACCTGGTAACTACAAAACCAACATGGCGGCCAAGCGAATTTGCGACTTTTAAATAGACGTTTCTCGCGATTTGACCAACCAAACGCAATGAAACTTGGTACAGTATATGTTTATATACATTGTAATGCACCGACATCTAACTTCGTTCAATTGTTTACATAATCACAAGATGGCGGATGTGCGAAATATTTCACCGGCATTCTATATCTCTGAAACTATTAGCGGTAAAACCCTGAAATTTTGTACGGAGATAAAGGGCACTACTGGAAGTCCATCTATAAAACTTTCAAAAACCGGTTAACTACAAAACGAACATGGCGGCCAAGCGAAGTTGAAAATTTTATATAGACCTTTCTCGCGATTTAATTATCCAAACGCAATGAAACTTGGTACAGGAAATGTTTAGACACATTGTAATTCACTGGTATCTAATTTAGTTCAATTGTTTACATAATCTCAAGATGGCGGCAGTGCGAATTTTAAAATTAAGATTTTATTTATTGTGATGTAGTGTACCCATGTGAGTAATCTCCATGGAAAATATGCTTCCGCCTCCAGCTAGCCTCAGGACTCAGGCGTGTACCGTTCCCCCATTGAGCAGTTGCATATTTTGGATTTGAGACTAAAAGGTATCAACTCTACAATGATAAGGCACAACTCTAATCTAAGACTTTAATTCAGTAATAAAATCATGGCTTCAAACAAATAAAACAATCCCCACAAACATAAAACAAAATCAAACAAAAATTACTTCCACAATCCACTAAAATTAACATAATATAATCATAATAAACTCATATCATAACTCAAACCTTTACCCTTATATTAACTTTACAATTCCCTCTAGTGCTGATGCACATACAACTGTACTTTAATTCTTCTGTCATCTACTGTGACTTCTTTAATTTCAAAAAATTACTTATTCCTTAAACCTCGTCTTAATTTGACAATTATGTGTACCGTGTGTGTTTGATCTCTCTCTTCCCACCAAATGTTTTACATGCATTAGCCTATTCAGGTGTTGCACAACAATCTACGTGCAACCCCATAATTATGTAAAGCTACCCCTACACTTCTCTCTATTTATATAGCTCCACTACATGCCGTTGTGATTTCATCTTAAAAACTTTAGTTATCGCTGTGTCGGATGGTATTATTAAGCTACCCTTGCGAGCGAAGCCTGTGGCGTTAAGTAACCAACTTCTGAAAAAGGTGTCAGTGACAGTAACAAATGCAACTTCCAACCATTCGTTAGATTGCTAAAATCATGAACCATCAGGGTGATCTATAATTACCAATGTGTTCTTAAACCACATGACTTCATTACTCAATATAACAATGTTTCCTTTCACATCACTAACAGGGTCTAAAACCTGCCCTTTTTAAACCTTCTTTCACGGTTCGCTTGACAGCTCAGCCCCTCTTCCGAGCGGCCTGTATACAATGGGGTGGAGTGAGGTCCCAACAGTACCTCGACCCTCGCTTCCTGCCACATGGCCTATCTCCTCAAGCAGTAATACGATTTTTAAAGACAATACCGTGGTCACAGTGACACACATATCCCAATGGATTTACACTGAATGGGATGCAAATAGGTACTGGATGAGCTTAACATTTATTCCTACCCTGAGGATAATAATAATTGGCACCAAATAGGTCCATTTCAACATGAAGGCACGAGATTCATAAAAACATTGGTCTATCAGGATAACCGGTATCTTAATAAATGCTGCGGTCAGTCATATACTGCCGTTCATAAGATTCCCTTCACAAGAGCCGAATCACACAATAATAAGTTCTCGGGCGATCAGATAGAGTGCAGAGGTGTCCATCGTTCTCCTCCCACCTATCACAGGATTCGAACCCGGAACATTCCATATCCATCATCAGAGTTAGGGTCCAAACACTAATTACACTCTGGGGCACTAAGCACATATCTCCGTATGCCCACGGCTATACGAGATTTCATACGTCGAATAGATTACCTGGTTCCATGACCTAATGTTATGATCTTCGTCCGTTAATTATTAAGAGAAATCTATCAATTACTCTATAAGCTTTTACACAAGCTGCAAATTCAATTCACTAGAAAGCTCTTCCATTTCCTTGCATAATTATATTCCCATTAATACAATATATTCTGATATTAAATTCTTTTCTTCATCCCTTAATGTAATCTTACTGTATAATCTTACTGCTTAGATCGATAAGTCTTCCAATTAGCGTAAATATTTCTTGCTTACCACATTTTTCCTGATGTATTCATTCATACCTTTATTATTCATTATTATTATTATTATTATTATTCTTACTGACATAAATTACCATAATCCCGACACAACTTAACCATCTTAAAAATCGAACAGCCGTGTTCGTTACGTTACGTTTACATAACTGATTTGCCATTTTATTAATAGTGGTAACGATTAATCCACTCACTAATGCAAAACAACATCTCAACTCTATTAAAATCAATACAATAATGATTAAACCTGGAGGGTCTATCTCCTAATACTGATTTTTACTGGCATCTTTATAACTCTGAAATCACATTACATGCAGTGGCCTATACTTCTTCATAATCATAATTTGTGGGGTACTCACATATATAGGCTCATCATGGTGGCTCCAACCACCTATATCCTTCCTGGTCGCCTGCCATTTGCAGAATTAGTGCGACATTTGCATCTTGAATATACACATTTTATGATACATTTCTTTCACCAACCACACGGCACTTTTCATTTCTAATAAGAAGCTATTGCTTCCAAAACACATGACACTTTATGACACTTATTATACCATTAATTTAAAAGATTTTTCACATATGACTTACACATAACACACGTAACTTCTTACACTTTTCATTGGTTGAACTTCCCTGGCAAAATATCAGAATTGCAGGTATCAACGGCATCCTCCATGCTCCTACCAACTCCTGATTGAAAGTCTGGTTCATCTGCCTCCGGAATCACCAACAGTCTATCAATAATCCTACGGTAAACTTCCTGCTTTGCATAAAAATGCTTACTTTCGTCCTGAGCGTTCCTATTTGGTATTCTTAAGACATTACCACATGCTTCATAAAGTTTCTCCCAGCGCAGTCCAGCGTAATAAGACATGTATAACCAGTCAATATATTATACACTGCGCTTAACATTGTAAATAGTTTTTACACAGATTATTACTTTCAATAGTTCTGCAACTTATATCACACGGTACTTCCTATGTGAACACAAACCATTGCTCGTACTGCTGACTTCACACATGCAGCACGACTGTCCTTAATAAAAGCCTTCTAAAGGGTTTACTGCGCGGCTTCCCAAGTTGAAGTCCGGGCCTCCTTCCTTGACTTCGGTAATACACATTTCACACAATAAAGTTCGTTGATTACCGTACTTCTTATTACTTCCTGACTATGCATTATTATCTTCTCACTTGGTGCATTACGATGTGCGGTGAATATAATGGTTAACACTCAAATGTTCAAGTCTTTGTTTGAGCGTCCTTTCCTGAGCCGAACCGACATACGTTCTGCGCTCGAGTCTCTTAAAAAACTGACAACAACTGACTTCTGCCAAGGGTCGACTCCCTTATATTGGTTTCACACAAAAAGTAGAGCTAAAATTCCCGCGCTATATCAACTCCTCTCCCAGCGTGATTCTGGTCTCGAAACAATGCTCATCGGGTTCCTTTTTCTTCACTGATCCCAGAACTATCTGCGTGCTGAAGGATCGATCGGCCAATTAATTAATATTAATTGCTTTCTCCATGGCGTGGGGACGCGGTTTCAGTGGGAATCCCTGGCGACATCGTCAAACCCAGCCGCGAACATCCATAGTCCTGTGTCCTTACGCAGTCCATTAAATATGCGTCAATTTCGCAGATTAAAGGCTCTAAAATTAGCCCCCTGGCTAAAGATTCACCTGAGTGCAACTCTCATGTCATTGCGTTACTCCAATCACGAGTAATCAATGATTTTCCCTGGGATCTCTCCCCTCCCTTCTTAGTGCTATTCTCAAACGGGGAAGAACTGGGTCATTATTCAACCCCCCGACCTCTTCCAGACGACTTAACTAGGTCAGCGAGATTGACAGGGCTCCAAGAGTCTCCTCCCACAATTCTGGGGCTATTAGTAAAATGTCAAACTCTCTACTTCTGCGTTCTAAGTCCAGCATAGCCTACTCCAAGTAGTCCAATAATGCTGTATTCCGCTCATTTTCCCTGCATTATTTTAATAAATAATGTCATTTTCAACTGAAATCACACCAGTGATTAAATATATACTTTCCTCCAGGGGTTTTCTTACAATGAAACTCCCTCAGCAGATCTCGGGTTCATTCCCTGGTGGAACCTTTATTCTGAGATCACAGTCTCTGAGATCCACGTTCGATATCAGTCAGCATGACCCCCTCGGGTTCAGTAGTCATGCGATCGAAGTGAAAGTTTGAATAATGAACCTACGCAATAATTTTCCTTTAATGGTACACGACTCTATGGCCTATACATTTCACAATCCAACATGGCGACCATCCGAAATATTTAGACGATACTGAATATCTACGAATCTATTTTAGCAATCAAACTGCATTTTTTTAATGTTCATAGGGGCTATGAACTTAAGTTCACGTATAGGACTTTAAATAACCTGGTGATCACAAATCCAACATGGCGGTGACGCGAATTATAAATATTCACATGGACGTTTCTCGCAATTTAACCATCCGCATGCAGTGAAACTTGGTACAGTAAATCCTTATACGAATGTTAATCCACTGGCATCTAATTTATTTCAATTGTTTCCATAACCTCAAGATGGCAGCTGTGAAAATTTTTAAAATCTCCTTGTTTTTTCTTGTGTCCCAACTATGCGATTGAAGTTTGATTACTACACGTTCACAATAATCTGCATGTAACAGTACATAACTCTAGGACCTACATATATAAAATCCAACATGGCGACCATCCGAAATATTTAGTCGGTTCTCAATATCTACGAATCTATTACAGCAATCAAACTGAAATTGTGTATGTTGATAGTGGCAATTAACATAAGTAGGATATATGAAAATAGGCTGTATAGTTCTTCACGGAACTACTTGTTATGTTTAGCTATTCTAATTCTGTATTTTAATAAATTTCCGTGCTGAATATTTTGTTTGATTTCATACAAGCATAACATGTATTTTCCAGGAAACGGTACCCTCTTCCCCTATTCCCAAAAGTATGTGTACAATGGACTCGTCCATACAAGGAAGTACATGTGCCTCTCGCGTAGGTAGAAGGCTACAGCTAGCAATGAGTCATTGAGTTCGTGGTATTTCTTCGAGCTGGAAGTGCTGTTATATTAGACGCAAAGTTACAATATGCCTAAAGTGAAGCAAAGTGTGTGTGTTAAACTAAAACAATTTGTTTCGCAGTATGGAGAAAGGGTCTTCACCACTGACGGGACAATACTTTACTGCAAACTTTGTGACGTTAGAGTGACGGCTGTAAAAAGGTTTACCGTGGAAAAACATGTATCGCGTGAGAAACACAAATGTGGTCTGCAACGACTTCAGGATGAAGGAATATTACTACAACAGAAGATTCTTCGAGAAACCCATTCATCCTTTTCACCATTCTTTGAAGAACTGTGTAGAGTGTTTCTTTGTGCCGATATCCCATTGAGTAAGGTAAACAACCCTAAATTGAACAATTTCTTAGAGAAGCACACGGGCAAATCCATACCGGATTCCTCTATGTTAAGGAAAATCTATGTTAGACGATGCTATGACAAAATATTGGAAGAAATCAGGAAAAGAGTTGGAATTTTTTTTAAAATATGGGAATCGGTGGACAGGACGACAGACTCTTCAGGACGATATGTAGCTAACGTGGTGGTAGGAACACTGGACGAGGATGTTCCTGGGGAACACTTTCTACTCTATTGTGAGCATTTATAAAAGTGAACTACTCAACAATCAGCAAAGTTCTTGATAAATCGTTGGCATTGTTGTGGCCTGATGACATTCGGCATTACAATGTGTTGCTCTTAGTAACGGATACAGCCCCCTACATGGTCAAGGCTGCTAATTCACTTCGTGCTCTCTACTCTAAAATGGTGCATTTAACTTGTTTGGCCCACGCATTACACCGAGTCGCGGAGGCGGTTCGCGGTCATTTTCCAGAAGTTGACCAATTGATAGGATGTGTGAAAAAGATATTCTTGAAGGCACCCTCTCGAGTTTCAACTTTCAAGTTAGAAGCTCCAGACATTCCAATTCCTCCTTCTCCCGTTTTGACAAGATTGAAGCCTGCACGTATTATAGCGAAAACTTACAAGTGGTGAAACAAATTGTGGATTCATTAGACAGCACAGAAGCCGCATCAATCAAAGCAGCGCAAAATCTTTTGGCAGAGAGTGAAATTGCAGGGAAACGTGCTTACATAAAAGCAAATTTTGGATTTCTTCCTACTACCATAACCGCTCTGGAAAAGTCGGAAGTGCCGCTAGTGCAGCAGTTACAACATATGCTGAAAGTGGTGAATGATTTGGATCGCGCGTGTGGCAAAGTGGGACAAGCTGTGTCTGAGAAGATGAAGAAGGTTTTGGAGAAAAATAAAGGGTATCAGACAATGTGTTCAATTGCTAAAATTTTGTCAAGTGACATTGTGACATTGACGACAGCGAATTAAATTCAAGTGACATTGTTTGCTTTAAGTATGCTTCTGTTATGTCGGTGGAGGTAGAAAGGCGCTTTTCTATGCATACTTTTCTATGTATAAAGCTTTGTTGGCTGACAATAGACAATCATTTTCATTTGAAAATCTACATCATGTATTCGTTGTTCATTGCAACTCACACATTTTGGAATGAACAATTGGGACCTTTATGGCTGAGAAACGTCTGTTTTGTAAATATGTAAGTATTATTTTTAAAATTCATAACTTGAAAATGTATTACAAAATGTCTATTTTGCCAATATTAATAGCTTGAATTAATTTTGTTACCACACAAGACCAAAAAAATACCGAAATCATAGAAAATCAAAGGTCATCTTATATATAAAAGTGAAAGTCTGTATGTATGTATGTGGGTGGGTTGGTTCCGTATACAAATCTACACCGTTCCACCAATCTCAACCAAATTTGGCATACACATAGTTTAGGACCCAGAAGGAACCGCTGGCTACATGAATTTTCGATAGTCTTTCTCATTCTTCTGATTTCGGCCATTTTGCACTCAAGCACAGGCTAAACAAATCATAAAATATACTCATGAAGGAATGGCAAGGCCGATAGTTTCCATGGCAACATAGCTCAAGTCGAGACACGGCCGACTGGATGCCAGTTGCGCTCTGCACTACCGGTATAGAAAATGAGGATCATTACTTGAAATCCCGTTAGTTACTCAACTACTCACACAGCACTGTCAACCGAGTTTAGCATAACAAAGACTTGACACTATCTTCTACTATATATTTGTCAAATACCACTCACTCACTCACTCACTCATTCATTCATCACGAAATCTCAGAAACCACCGAACGGATTGGAATGCAATTTGGTATGCAGCTTCCCCGAGGGCCGCAAATGCCCACTAAGAGAGGATTTTTGGATATTCAGGTTCTAAAGGGGTGTTAAAGGGGTAGACCTGCATTTCATTGAATAGCAATATCTCCCGATTGGTTTCATTGGGGGATGTGATACTCGGAACATAAACTCATCATTAAAAATAAGAAGACACGAGTCTGAGGGTTTTCCGATGTGGTGTATATTATGAAGTGAAAGGGGTGAAAAGTGGGGATTGAGAGATTCCTAACGGAACGTGTATCTCTTAAACGACATAGGCGAGGAGTTTGAAACTCAGCGGGAAAAATCAGCATAAAAATAAGTAAATATGTGTTTGACCGTTTTTTCATAAATCAATTTAAGGGGCCCATGGGGAGGGGTGAAATTCTGGGGGGGGGGGGGGACAGGAAAGAAAGTGTCCTAACTGATTGACTCACTCACTCACTCATCAAACTCAGGGGGAAAAATGCTTTAAAGTAAGTAATTAGCTGTTCGACAGTATTTTTTTGATCAATCAAATTGAAGGGGTTCATCGGGAGGGGTGAAATTCTGAAGGAAAAAAAATGAAAGGAAATGTCCTGACTCATTCACTCACTCATCATCGCACAACCAAAAATATTGAAGTTGGAAACATGGCATTTTGGGGATATGTTCGTTGTATGTCAAAACCGTACACTAAGGGAGGTTTTTCGGATATTCAGGTTCTAAAGGGGTCTTAAGGGGTTAAACCTGCATTTCATTGAATAACAATATCTCACGAGTGGTTTCATTTGTGGATGTGATACTCGGCATATAAACTAATCATTAAAAATAAGCAGACATGTGTCTAAGGGTTTTTCGATATGGTGTATTATTATGAGGTGAAAGGGGTGAAGAGTGGGGATTGAAGGATTCCTAACGGAGCGTGTAGGCTTATCTCTTAAACGACATAGGCAAGAAATTTGAAACTCAGCGAAAAAGAATCAGCTAAAAAATAAGTAAATCGGTGTTCGACCGTTTTTTCATAAATTAATTTAAGGGGCCAGTGGGGTGCGGTGAAATTCTGGGGGAAAAATGGAGAGAAAGTGTCCTAACTGACTGACTAACTCACTCACTCACCAAACTCAGGGGAAGAAGACAGCTTAAAAAATAAGTTAATAGGTGTTCAAGCGTTTTTTCATCAAACCAATTTAGGGGAGGGGTGAAATTCTGGTAACAATAATTGAAAGAAAATGTCCTGTCTGACACACTCACTTATCACGCCCAGCGAAAACTATTAAAGTTGGAAAAATGAAATTTTGGGAATATGATCGCTGTATGTCGAAAACGTCAACTAATGAATGATTTTTGTTTATTCGGGTTTTAAAGAGATGTTAAGGGGGTAAGCGTGCATTTCATTGAATAACGATATCTCATGAGTTGTTTCTTTGGGGATGTGATATTCGGTATATAAACTAATCATTAAAGATAATCAGACATATGTCTAAGGGTTTATCGATGTGATGTATATTAAGAGATGAAAGGGGTGAAAATTGGGGGTTGAGGGATTCTTAACGGAGCCTGTATCTCTTAATCGATATAGGGAAAAAACAGCTTAAAATACAAGTAAATAGGTGTTTGACCGTTTTTTCATAAATCCAATATAAGGGGCCCTTGGAGAGGGGTGAAATTCTGGAGAAAAGAAAAACAGGAAATAAATTGTTCTAACTGACTGACTCACTTACTCATCAAACTCAGGGGGAAAACAGCTTTAAATAAGTAAATAGGTGTTCGACCGATTGTTTCATAAATCCAATTTAAGGGGTTCATGGGGAGGGGTGAAATTATCAAAAATAAATGACAGAAAATGTCCTGACTGGCTCACTCACTCATCATCGCCCAGCCAAAATTATTGAAGTTAGAAACATTAAATTTTGGGGATATGTTCTTTGTATGTCGAAAACGTCCACTAAGGAAAGAGTTTTGAATATTCAGGTTCTAAATAGGTGTTAAGGGGGTAAACGTGCATTTCATTGAATAACAATATCTCACGAGTGGTTTCATTTGGGGATGTGATACTTGGCATATATACTAATCATTAATAAAAAAAAAATAAGCTGACACATGTCAAATGGTTTTTCGATGTAGTGTATATTATGAGGTGAAAGGGATGAAAAGTGGGGGTTGAAAGATTTTTAACGGAGCGTGTATCTCTTAAACGACATAGGCGAGGAGTTTGAAACTCGGAGGAAATCAATCAGCTTAAAAATAAATAAATAAATAAATAAAATAAATAGGTGTTCGACCGTTTTTTCTTAAATCCAATTTAAGGGGTCTATGGGGAGGGGTGAAATTCTGGAAGAAAAACGTCCACTAAGGAAGGATTTTTGGATGTTCACTCTCATCGACCAACCCAAACTATTCAAATTAGAAGAATGATATTTTGGGGATATGTTAGTTGTGTGTCGAAAACGTCTACTAAGGAGGGATTTTTGGATATTCAGGTTCTAAAGGGGTGTTAACGGGGTTAAACCTGCATTTCATGGAATAACAATATGACACCACTATGACGCGAGCGAAGCGAGGCTAAAAATGAGATGGTGTGTGTCTGTGTATTTCTCAATCACGCAAGTACCACTGGTCCTATTTACATGAATTTTACATGGAAGAAGCTGATTTACCTGGTTAACATATAGGTTACTTTTGATTTCAATACTTTGCACTATTTAAAGATGGCGACCATTTTAGTGACGTCACTACACCTTTTGGTTTAAAACTTTCATATTTCCATTTCAAATAAAAAGAGAACGCTAAGAAATATCAAACTTTTGATGGTATATACGAGGTTTAAAATTACATTTTCTCTCCGAAAGGTATCTCCAACAGTTAGCGAGTAAAACCTAAATTTGTGCTATAAAACACGGTCAACGCCGAGCGGTGTAGTTGGACAAAATATTCCAACTTTAATCTCCCTCTGCGCAGCACCTCGCCTATCCCCTGTTTTAACTGTCACCTTCACACTTTAATTTATTTATGACGCGTAGCGAAGCACGGGTACTTCAGCTAGTTTTTTTTTTAAATTAGGTCATTTTCTGCATATTTTTAGGTCATAAATGCATTTTTATTTTGCATTTTTTGCACTTTTTAGGTCATCATAATCCTAGCCCTAGTTATAACTATACTCATACATTTACGAGAAAGTAGGCCATATGTTCTTTACTGAACATCTTGTTTTTGTATGTAAAGTGCAGTTATACAATCTCCAATGGATGTGAAACTGTGATTCTCTTCAACTACATGTGTTCTGTAAATGAACTAATGCAAAGAAATATATAAAAAATACACCATGAGACAAAGCCATACATTTCAACAACAGCATTCAATTAAGCATTATATTTGAACATCCCTTTCAAAACAGAAAAGAACTTTGGAAAAGGGGTAAATAAATGTCTGTAGGAAATCGTAAATTTGCAAAACAAATCAAGAGTAAGTTAATTGTTACGGACAAACAGGGGCGGTAGCAGCCAGAACTTTGGTGGGGGGGGGGGGGCTAAGCCTATAAGGAGGGGAGGGGGGTATGCATCCTATTTTTATATATATTTAATTTTTACTGGTAGCATGTCGCATAATATCTTAAGGACTGAAATTCGTATAATAGCCTATTAGTTTTATATAAATCGAGGAGAGGGTCGAATAGACTGTAGAAGCAGCTACCATTGACTCAATTGCAGTTGATAGCAATTTCTTCCCTGCCGACTTCAATCTCAACCATCGCTGTCTCCACACAGCATACTCTCCCTGCAAGTGGCGCCCGTCGGAAATTAGCAAAAGCTGATACATGGTTCGAAGAGCCTCCAAACTTTGCACCACTGTTGGGTCCTCAGCCGGTTTGTCAACGCCGATTGCAGGCATCAACAAATTTAAGTCGAATGCGGCCAAAGATTCATTTGGAAATTGTTCCTTGAAATCCTGCACCACATGCTCGATCAGCGGAATGAAGACAGTTCGGCGGTAGAACTCTTCGGGTGCGTCAATGTCAGCTGGAACGTTGGACCGCTTCCTCCTGCCTGCTCTTCGGGGCAACGCCACCTCAAACTCCAGTTCTTCGGCAAAATATTATCTCGAAGTACGGTTCAGCATTCTCACGTGCAATCGAAAGTGCCTCGATGGTGTCCATGACACCCGCGGAAGCCACCACCAAGTCCAATGAGTCGTCCTGGAGAAGAAGGCTCAAAGGCCGGGTTTTACCTAGGACGTCGCACAGACACAACATTGAAACCACAAATTGCGTATCACACAATGATTAAATGAGGGATTCGGCTGCACTCGATGTGTCGCTGTCCTCCCATTCTGCTATGATTTCTAAAGCTCGAATTATCTTAACTAAGAGTCTCTCGAACTGCAAATGGCATCATGTTTTTCACTCCACCTCGTTTCACACATTTTGCCAAAGTCTTCGCCCAAAACTGGAAAAGAAACACGTTGTATCTTTTAGGAGATGATCTAGCAAAGTTAATTGTATTTTTCATCAATGCCGTACCATTACGAGTGGGCACCACTTTTGAAGTTTTCGCTAAGCTGCTGTTAAGGGCGTGATTGTAGCATGGGCACCTAGAACCGCAGGGTGTTGCTTTCAAAAGTTCCTGTACTGCACCTTTCGTTTCCGATGACATCACCGAACAGTTATCCGTGCCTACCCCAACACAAAGCTTAAGATCGAATGAGAGCTTTGTAGTGAGATCTTGTACAACGTGACCAAGAGCAAAGCCTGACAATTTTGGTTCCCCGCCTTGAATATCGTCCTCTCTAATAGACTCGTAGGCGTCCTCAAATGTCAAAAAATCTTCGTGCACCTTCTCTTCGTAGACGTAGCGAAGTGACAATGCAAGTTGTTCTTATAGGGAAATGTCTGATGTCTCATCGAATATGACGGAAAACATGCCTGCTTCTTTCACCTTCCGAACAATGTTTTCTTGGATTTCCTCACGACAGCACTTAATCAGTTCATTTTGTGTTCTATTACTAATATACGTAGCCCGTGCTGATGCATTTTCAAGGTGGCTACGAAGAGATTCTTCGCCGCTTTCGACTCGAAACCGAAGGAGTTCACGGAAGTTTCCTTCATTTTCTAAGGGGTCTGGAGGGCTGGTCTCACTCTCACAGGCAGGTCCTGTGATGTCAAAATTGGAACTGTAAGTCAAACCTTTGCTTTCTTCCCTCTCTCTCCTCGAGCCTTTCTCTTTCTCATTTTCATTTTTAGCCTATTTTCAATTTTGAAAAAATAGGCTTATGAGATCACCTTTTGTCCGTGTGTGTGTGCGTGTGTGTGTGATTCGTGTGTGTGTGTCCCCCTAATAAAATCTAAACGGCTGGAGCGATTTCAATGAAACTCAGTAAGTTCATAGCACTATTCCGGGCGACCTCGACCGTGCCCTTCAAATTTTGTTACGACTCACCAATCCAACATGGCGGCTGCGCGAAATATTTCACCAGCATTCAATATCTCCGAAACGATTACCGATATTACCCTGACATCATGTATGGTGATAAAGGGAACTACTATAAGTTCTCTTATGTGATCTTTGAAAACCTGGTAACTACAAAACCAACATGGCGGCCAAGCGAAGTTGTGACTTTTAAATAGACGTTTCTCGCGATTTATCCAACCAAACGCAATGAAACTTGGTACAGTATATGTTTATATACATTGTAATGCACCGACAACTAACTTCGTTCATTTGTTTACATAACCACAAGATGGCAGATGTGCGAAATATTTAACCGGCATTCTGTATCTCTGAAACTATTAGCGGTATCTCCCTAAAGTTTTGTACGGAGATAAAGGGCACTACTGGAAGTCCATTTATACGACTTTAAAAAACCGGTTATATACAAAACAAACATGGCGGCCAAGCGAATTAGAAAATTTGAAATAAACCTTTCTCGCGATTTAATGCTCCAAACGCACTGAAATCTGGTACAGGAAATATTTATACACATTGTAATGCACTGGTATCTAATTTAGTTCAATTGTTTACATAACCTCAAGATGGCGGCTGTGCGAATTTTAAAATTAAGTTTTTATTTCTTGTGATGTAGTCATGCGATCGAAGTGAAAGTTTGAATAATGAACCTACCCAATAATTATCCTATAATGGTACATGACTCTATGGCCTATACATTTAACAATCCAACATGGCGACCATCCGAAATATTTAGACGGCTCTCAATATCTACGAATCTATTGTAGCAATCAAACTGAATTTTTTATAGTTCATAGGGGCTATGAACTCAAGTTCACTTATAGGACTTTAAATAACCTGGTGATCACAAATCCAACATGGCGGTGACGCGAAGTATAAATAATCACATGGACGTTTATCGCAATTTAACCATCCGAGAGCAGTGAAACTTGGTACAGTAAATCCTTATACGAATGGTAATCCACTAGCATCTAATTTATTTCAATTGTTTCCATAACCTAAAGATGGCAGCTGTGCAAAATTTTAAAATCTCCTTGTAACTTCTAGTGTCCTAATTATGCGATTGAAGTTTGAATACTACACGTGCACTATAATCTGCATGTAACAGTACATAACTCTAGGACCTACATATATAAAATCCAACATGGCGACCATCCGAATTATTTAGTCGGTTCTCAATATCTACGAATCTATTACAGAAATCAAACTTAAATTGTGTATGTTGATAGTTGCAATAAGTGGGAATATGAAAATAGGCTGTATAGTTCTTCACGGAACTACTTGTTTCTCCTATTTTTGATGTCCGTTGGGGGGGGGACTTGGTCCCCCTGCCCCCCCCCCCCCCCCTTGGGACCGCCCCTGTGGACAAACTGGTAAGTTTTAATCAGAGGGTACTCAGGACATTTTAATGCTATTAAGTGCTTGCTCGAAGTGCACATCACACAGAACCCATCAGTAGCCTAAATATTTAGAGTGAACCAAATTTAAATCCCACTAATCAAACGAATTAATGAGAGTTTTACACAGTTGTTAAACTTAATAATTCAAGCAATTCTCGGAATAAAAACTTTCTTTAAATAGCCCTAAATTTCACTCGAATGTTCATATACATATTTTTCACTTAGCTATCATGGTGCCCTCTCTCAAATAATATATTCGCATGCTGTTACGTACGTGAGAAAGGGCAAAACATATATAAACTAGGAAAACGCCATGTTCTAACGTGAAACTATTTAAAATTTAGAATTATTTTACTCATTGTTGGGCAATCATTTTACACAGTAATTTACTACTGTTTAACCTACTTGTTTTATACCTAAGATGTTGGTTATTCCAGTCTTTTAATTTACATTTCGGTAAATATTCTTCACCCTTTATGAAAACTTAAATTACAATGGCTACGATCCGACTTCTCTAGTCTCGAGTTACGTATT
The DNA here is from genome assembly GCA_946902985.2 of Meconema thalassinum. Taxonomy (NCBI): domain Eukaryota; kingdom Metazoa; phylum Arthropoda; class Insecta; order Orthoptera; family Tettigoniidae; genus Meconema; species Meconema thalassinum. The sequence goes on from OX336390.1 coordinate 422,813,675, forward strand.
GAGACTACGGTTCTGAGGTCCTGGATTCGATTTCCTGCTCTGCCAATAAATGTAATTCTAGTCTGAGGATTGAAACGGGGTATACTCATGTAAAACTGAGAATAGATAGGTGCGATTCCCCACCTCAGCTGTCCTAGAAATGGTATTCTATGGCTTCCCATTTCTACACCAGGCAAATACCTACAAATACCGCAATAGTACAGCTTTCACAATGACACAGACAGATTCCAAAAATCCACACACACTCAAATGCACGGGGCTACACGACTTCGATATTGCAAAGCTCCTAAATGAATCAACTTCAACATCAATGGCTTCGAAAGGCCAACAGGATTCTCAATATCCTGTTTTAGTAAACCGTATTTCTAGTCATCCCCTACAGTTGCTGGAGGAGAGGGTAGCTAATTAGTACCAGGATGTCTCGCGCTTCCTGTTTGGCGCTGTGGTGTGGCAGGGCGCCTGCCTACAAACCCCGCTCGGTTGAGCCGGAGGCGCCAGGTAACTTGAGACTTAACTTGAGTGCGCCTGGCCTGGGAAGAAAGCCAGTTGGAATAGCGTGCGAAATATCGACAATAGAACACCTGCAGCCCTCCCCCACCTATTGTATATTAATATCGCTGAAACCCTTTCATGGACTTATTTTCTGCAGTAACGCATTCTTTCACACTGTGCGTTTCTTAATTTGGGAGATGAAATTTCAGATTTAAAGCCAGTGGCCTGAGCTTCGAGGAACGTCGTTAACAGCACCCATGCTGAGAGTAGCTTTTCACATTTTCATCTAGACCAAGGACTCCTAACTCGTGGTCATAATTCCCATGTTGTTGACACTTTTTTTAAGGCGTACACTGTTGTTCAATCATTTTAGAAGATACAGCAATCTTGGTCGTCAGATCAGTGTACTTGCGTCTGCTACACCCACGTTGGAGTGTCAAGCCCAGGCGTAACCACTACCGGAGGGAAGATGATGCGAGAAAAGGAAAAAGGCTTGGGAATAAAAAGAAGATTTGGCAACAGGGGAGGGAATTCACTAAAAGAATTTATTTATAAAATAACAATAACAATGCTGATTGAAGTGTGAAAAGTTAGGATAGAACAAGGCTAAAGAACCTAAGATGGGAGCACAAACACTAGCCTTAGCAATAAAAAAAGTTAAGCTTTAATTTGTAAATAGGATATGTTTCAAAAGAAAATAGGCCGACTATAGCAAAAATGCTGAAAACATGATCAATAAAACTAATAAAAGGAACACAGTCTTGCTTGCGCATAAAGCAACCAAGAGTGTACATAAACAAGTTGCTAATAACTTTATGCAATAATGCAAAGAAGATTATTAGGATGTCCCGCAAGCAGTCACCAAGTGCACTATCCCTTCCATACATGAAATAGAGTACTGTATAGGGAATATTGTATAGGGTGGCTCAGGTCACTGGCGAAATTGCAAACAAGTGATTTAGATTATTAAATTAACAAAGCTACGGGGAGATATTTCAAAAAACATTCTAAATGCTGAAAAGAATGAAACCAATAAAGAATAGCTTTACTACCCACCAAGGATGGACCTCGAAGCAAATGAACGATTGCACGTAAAACGGAAAAGCGTAGGAGGCTCTCGAGGCCTTTAGCAAAAAAGTTATAATTAAGCAAAATTACAAGAAAAGAACAAGCAAGCCTCCGTGGCTTAGGCGGCAGCACGCCGGCCTCTCACCGCTGGGTCCGTGGTTCAAATCCCGGTCACTCCATGTGAGATCTGTGCTGGACAAAACGGAGGCAGACAGGTTTTTCTCCGGGTACTCCGGTTTTCCCTGTCAACATTTCAGTCCAGCAACACTCTCCGCTATCATTTCATTTCATCTGTCATTCATTTAATCATTGCCCCAGAGGAGTGCGTCAGGCCTCGGCAGCCGGCACAGTTCATATCCTCGCCGCTAGATGGGGGCTTCATTCATTCCATTCCTGACCCGGTCGGAGACTGGAAGCAGGCTGTGGATTTTCACAAGAAAAGAACAATGTGTTCAAAGTGTGCTAAACTTTTACCCAGCAGGATGCTGATTAGAAGTTTAGCGGAGGAAAGAACTAACACCCCTAACTTAGGAAAAACTACAATACAAAAGGTAAATTGACATGACAAGGCAATAATCACCTCGAGTAGGAAGTTTGCTGAGCGAACTATACTCGCATTTAACAATTTACAATAATTATTAAAATACACTTAATGTAAAGTATCAACAGAAGTTTCGCCCTGAACAGAACAAATGATCGGGATTAATTGCGAGATTACCATGAAGTGTTTGCAATTGTTTCTGTAAGTCCAGAAAGTAGTACGAGAAAAATGGGGAAGGAAATGCCACACATAGAAAGCTCTTCAAGCAATAGAATTGAGTCCAGCTCCAACAAATAAGAGCTATTTTGATTACATCAACATTAAAGTGTTTTAAGAACAATATAATTTTAAGGTCTAAGACCTATTAAGGAATTAACAGGAAAACCCTGAAAAATATTCAAATATTCAAATTTTCCTTTGTTTAGAGAATGACGTAAGTTAAATTTCTGACTAGAGTACCTTGGTAATCAAACATGACAAAGGACTTTGACAAATATGAAATTACAAATTCTGAATTCCTGGGAGCAGCCGGAAAATGAGAGTGAAGATTAATAATAATTTTATTAATGCAGCCAATGGCCATGTACTTTTCTTTTCAGGACGGGTCAGGGAAGGGATATTGGAAGGAAATCAGTCGTGGACCTATTGAAAGGAACCGTCCCGGCATTTGCCTGGTTGTGTAAATGAGAAACCACGAAAACCAGTTTCAGGACGGTCGATGGGATTCGAACCAACGCTCTCCCGATGCCACCAAGATAATTAAACAGTAATTACGTAATGATAAAATTTATTTAATTAAATTTAAATGTTAGTAAATGGGGAAAATGGAAAGGAAAAATGGGGTATTTTAGAGTTTGTTCAAGCTTATTTTTTTGGGTACCCAACACATATGGTTTGTACTGAAAACCGATATTTGAAAGCACACGACTTGGTGATTAGTAGTAGTTCAACGTTTTTGAGTTTTTGAGATGTTTGCCAATGTGGCTTTGCATAATTCAGAGTCTTCTACTTGATTCAAAATGTCACGAGTTGCAAGTAACGTAAAATGGGGCAAAGACAAAAATCCCTCGATGAAACTAAGAATTGCTAGGTACAGCCTTAAGATTCAGTAGAAAATCCTCCGAAGGAAGCAAAGCTTGATTTTCAAATTGCTACAGGTTTAGCATAATTCCCACGTTGGGAGGAAGAGTACCCCCTTTTTGACACAGAAGTACAAGAAAGTTTTCATGATAATTCAAAATGTTTGCTAAGCAATGCAATATATCCTTCGTTGGACCGTTAGCTACCACACAAGCATGTATAGTCCAAAATTTGCCGACAGTTTTCATTTAAAATGTTCAGATCAAGATTTGCACAAGCCCCATAAAATTTGTTGGTAAAACCACTGAGTTAAGTACTTATCTTGTTATCTTAGAGTTGTAGGCTTACGGCCAGCCGTTAAGAAGTTCGTTAATGTATATGGACTTCTCCGAGTAGGAGAGCTTTTAGTCAAGTCGGAGCACTTGGGGGGGGGGGGGGGGGGGAGGGGAGGGGGAGAGAGGAGGAAAACATACAGGCAACATAACAGAAATAAATTGTGTACATCAATTAATTCTTAGGCAGGGCCTAATAAAGACGGTGTAATAATAATAACAATAATGTTATTGGTTTTACGTCCCTTTTAACTACTCTGGCTTTTAGAGACGCCGGGGTGCCGGAATTTTGCCCCGAAGGGGATCTTTAACGTGCCAGTAAATCTACTGACACGGCCCCCTCGCATTTGCGCACCCACAAATGCCACCTAACTGCACCAGGATACGAACCTGCAACCTTGGGCTCAGCAAGCGAGAACGTTACCCCTGAGCCACGCAGCCAGGCTAAAGACGGTGTAGTCTTCATGGAAGATATAAGAAGCGAGGTTGATGCCCTATACTTGAAATGTGTGGAACCAACTCTTGTGGTGACTGGAATCCAAAGCTTCAGCAACCTGTCACAAGGAGCGCTGCAGAATGATTTGATTTGATTTTGATTTGATTTATTTTCACTGCTACACTTAGAGCTTAAGAGCTCCTTTACAGTAGCGCCCTACATAAAATAAGGTTAGGGCTTATAAAAATAAAACATTTCACCTACTTTTACAATATAAATAATCATAGTCTAACAATTATAGTAACAAAAATATAGTAACAATACAATAATAATAATATTACTAATGTTAATGGAAAAATTATATACAAAAGAGTGAGAGTGCATACAGACTATCAGCCCGAAAAACAAACACCATATACTGTACAAGAAGAGCTATTGAAGTAGACAGGTTGTCAGCTATTGTCCTTGTGTTCTAATTGAACTTTGAAAAAGTATTTTAACATAATACAGTAATCAAATGTGAGAGGTATACTGCTCCAAGAAGCAGGATGAAAGATGTCTTTTGAAAGCTGCAGTGCTTGCAATGTTGACGAACTTATATAAATCGAAGGTGTTGAAGAGGCGTGAGGTGGTGCAAACAAAAGATTTATTGAACTTCATGGTTCGGTGTATAGGAATCTGGAGTGTTAATTTTGTGTATCTATTTTCTCGATTATGAACAGAATGCATTGGTGTAAAGGCATTGTAAAGATATAACGGGGTCTTGGTATGTAATATTTTATGTGTCAGAATGGCAACTGATAACTGCCTGCGCTCGTGGAGTTTCAGCCATTTCAGCTGCACGTAGTAAGGTGTGATATGTTCATCTCGCCTTACATCGAGAATGTACCGAACACATGCATTCTGGACTCTTTGTAATTTGATGTTCTGTGTTTCTGGTAAATCATTGTATACAGCAGAGCCATAATCAATGATTGAAAAGATGAGAGTTTGGACGAAGAGCTTACGTATGTTAGGTGGGGTGTAAGAAACAGTTCTTTTCAGGAGATGCATAGTTGATACAACCTTCCTTACCACATTAGACGTATTCTCTGCCCACGACAGTGTTCTATCAAATATCACTCCGAGATTATTGACAGTGTTTCTATATTTAATAATATTATCTAGTATCTTGACGGGTGGTAGTGAATTAAAATCTACTGAATTTAGAAGTTTTGTATATCCAATGGATATAAGTTGTGTTTTAGATATGTTCAAGTTAAGATTATGATTTTGGGCCCATTCACAAAGCCTGTCAATGTCTTCATTAAACAGATTTATACGATCACATGCAGTGTTAGGCGTGAGGTGAAAATAGGCTTGGAGGTCATCAGCGTATATATGAACAGAACTATTTCGGAATTCATTAGAAACATCGTTTATATATAGCGAGAAACATAGTGGACCTAAGACAGATCCCTGAGGTACTCCACTTTCTACCGATTTCCAGTCTGAGGAGGAGCCATCCGCGAGGACCACTCTCTGTGTATGCATGGAAAGGTAGGATTTGAACCAGGAAAGAGCACTCTGAGAGAAGCCAAAAGATTTCAGCTTTGCAAGAAGTATATTGTGGTTCACACAGTCAAAAGCCTTACTGAAATCGAAAAGACATAGGATTGTAAGCTGACGCTTGTCCATAGCTGAGCGTATATCATCGCTGACCTTTAACAATGCAGTGGTGGTACTATGACCCTTTTTAAACCCAGATTGGTAAGGATTGAAGATATTAAATTTAGTTAGGTATCCACATACTTGTTCATGAACTATTTTCTCAAGCGCTTTACTAAGGGCACAAAGGATATTTATTGGTCTAAAGTCACTACAGCTAGTGGGGTTTTTATTTTTTTGGCACTGGACGTATGCTAGCACACTTCCAAAGATCTTATACAAAGAGAATGCATCTCATCTGAAACACACTTTCAGAAAATTTAAGAGAATGCACAAAGAAAAACATAAACAGGTGTGTTAGTGGTTTTCAGGGGAAGAATAAAAACAAAGAGAACCCAAAGCAGGTGAGAAATACTAAACCAGATAACGTATATTCTGAAGGAATATACCACACGTAGTGTAGCGACTAGCATTCTTGTCTGCCCAAGGTTGCAGGTTCGAAACCTGGCTCAGTCAGCTGGCATTTGAGGGTGCGCAAATGCGAGGGAGCCGTGTCAGTACATTTACTGGCACGTTAAAGATCCCCTTCGGGGCAAAATTCCGGCACCCCGGCGTCTCTAAAAGCCAGGGTAGTTAAAAGGGACGTAAAACCAATAACATTATTATTACATTCTTGTCTGTCACCCCGGAGGGCTGAGTTTGATTCTCGGATCTGCCAAGAAATGTTAATTCTGGTCTGAGGGCTGAAACGAGGTACAGCCAACCTCGCGAGGCAAAATTGATAAGAGGAGAGTTTGATTCCCATCTCAACCATCTTTTAAGTGATTATCCGTTATTTCCCACTTCTACTCCAGGCTAATGCCGGGGCGGTTCATCACTTAAAGTCATGTTCACCTCCTTCTCAATCCCCATCTGATTTACAATACAGACATTATGACAGCCATCACAATAATACCGTTTATCAGACATGTTCCACAAGCCTCCGTCGCTCAGGTGGCAGCACGCCGGCCGCTGGGTCCGTGGTTCAAATCCCGGTCACTCCAAGTGAGATCTGTGCTGGACAAAACGGAGGCAGACAGGTTTTTCTCCGGGTACTCCGGTTTTCCCTGTCAAAATTTCATTCCAGCAACACTCTCCACTATCATTTCATTTCATCTGTCATTCATTTAATCATTGCCCCAGAGGAGTGCGTCAGGCCTCGGCAGCCGGCACAGTTCATATCTTCGCCGCTAGATGGGGGCTCCATTCATTCCATTCCTGACCCGGTCGGAGACTGGAAGCAGGCTGTGGATTTTCATTTTCATCAGACATGTTCCATACGGGGGTGCATGACAATGATGTCGTTAAGCCCCTAAACCAATCAACAATAACTACTGGCGTGTGTGTGATGTTTGTCTGATAGCCTACGATTCTGCGGTGACAGAATGTGTTTAACTGTGATTATATTGCATTAAGGGATTGGGGAAGGTGCCCCCGTATAGGCCTATTCCCGGTATTTGCCTCGAGGAACATTCAATCATACTCTTTGATTAGGACAACTAGTTATAACTGTACTTTAGGAAAAAGTAGGCTATATGGTCTTTACTAAACATCTTGTTTTTGTTGTACATTTATCGATTTTTTCATAAGAACTATTCTCAGAAATTTGCATATACACTGGCGGAGAAAGATATCCCAACACCATGAAATAAGGAATGTAGAGTACGGAAATGTCGGCAACATATTTGGCAAGGTAACATATTTAATTGATTACAGTTACAAAACAACAGGTTAATGTCCGCGCGAGAAAAGCTATCGCAATTGTGCCATGCTGGTCCATTAATAATCGGTATAATCGCCATACTCTCGAATGCAGGCATGCAAACGTGCATATATTGTGTCAAACAGGTGCCGGATGTCAGCTTGTGGGATGGAGTTCCATGCCTGTTGCACTTGGTCGGTCAATACAGGGACGGTTAATGCCGGTTCTGGATGACGCTGGAGTTGTCGTCCAATGATGTTCCATACGTGCTCAATTGGACAGATCGGGGGATCGAGCAGGTCAAGGCAGCATGTCGACACTCTGTAGAGTACGTTGGGTTACAACAGCGACATGGGGGCGTGCGTTATCCTGTTGGTAATAACTCCCGGGAATGCTGTTCATGAATGGCAGCACAACTGGTTGAATCACCAGACGGACGTACACATCTTCAGTCAGGGTACGCGGGATAATCACGAGAGTGCTCCTGCTGCAATAGGAGATTGCACCACAAACCAGAACGCCCGGTGTACGACTAGTGTGTCGACGCCGCAGACAGGCGGAATGCAGACGCTTACCTGGCCTCCTTCTAACCAACACGAGGCCATACGGGCACCAAGGCAGAATGGGTTTTCATCGAAATTACAACGGACATTCACTCCATCCTCCAATGAGCTCTCGCTTGAAACCATTGAAGTCGCAGATGGCAGTGGTTTGAGGTAAGTGGAATGCACGCCGCAGGGCGTCTGGCTCGGAGCTGTCCTTCAAGTAACCGATTTCGAACAGTTCGTTGCGTCACTGTGGAGCCAACTGCCGCTCGAATTACTGCTGCAGACTTCGGCCGATGCGCCAAAGACATGAATCGAATACGGCGGTCCTCCCTCTCGGTGGTGCCACAGGAACGTCCGGAGCCCGGTCTTCTTGAGACCGTACCTTCTCGTGACCACTGCTGCCAGCGCGCATGCACAGTGGAGACATTCCTGCCAAGTCGTTCCTCAATAGCGTGGAGGGAATTTACACCTTCACGTAGTCCTATTGCTTGGCCTTGTTGAAACGCAGCGAGCTGTAGATACAGGCCTCTTCGTCGTCGTAAAGGCATTCTTGACCCACTCACAGTCACTTCGTCCAATCTCACGGGTTACTAACGCTCTCGCACAGTGCAGCCTGTATTTAAAGCGAACCTGATGTGCAACGTCATGGGGCCACTACTAGCACCACGCTAATGCGATTTGCGGGAAATCTGAATCAACGTCATCTTTCAGGTGTATAAACACGCCTACCAAGGTTCGTTAATCTAGCACAACCCCATCTTGGTGTTGGGATATTCTTTTCTGCCAGGGGCGTGGTGGCTCAGCGGTCTAGCTGTATGCCTCTCACCAAGGCGGTCCGGGTTCGATTCCCGGTCAATGTGAGATTTTCGAAGTGAAATGCCATGTCCTGTGGTTCGGATTCCACGTAAAAAGGAGGTCCCGTGGCTCATGATCTCAAAATTAACGGTCACGTTAAACTACAAGCTTCATTTTCAGCCTATTTTCAATTTTGAAAAAATAGGCTTATGAGATCACCTTTTGTCCGTGTGTGTGTGTGTGTGTGTGTGAGGTGTGTGTGAGGTGTGTGTGTGTCCCCCCTAATAAAATCTAAACGGCTGGAGCGATTTCAATGAAACTCGGTAAGTTCATAGCACTATTCCCGGCGACCTCGACCGTGCCCTTCAAATTTTGTTACGTCTCACCAATCCAACATGGCGGCTGTGCGAAATATTTCACTAGCATTCAATATCTCCGAAACTATTACCGATATCGCCCTGAAATTGTGTATGGTGATAAAGGGCACCACTAGAAGTTCACCTATGAGACTTTCAAAAACCTGGTGACTACAAAACCAACATGGCGGTCAAGCGAAATTGAGACTTTTAAATAGACATTTCTCGCGATTTAACTATCCAAACGTCATGAAACTTGGTACAGCAAATGTCTATATACATTGTAATGCACTAGAGTTTAATTTAATTCAATTGTTTACATAACCTCAAAATGGCGGCTGTGCGAAGTATTTCACTGACATTCTATATCTCCGAAACTATTACAGATATCATCATGCAATTTTGTATGGTGATAAAGGGTACTGATACAAGTATACCTATGTATATTTCATAAACCTGTAAAGTACAAAACGAACATGGCGACCAAGCGAATTTGAAATATTTTAATAGACTTTTGTCGTGATTTAACTCTCTGAGCGCAGTGAAATGTGGTACAGTAAATGGTTTTGCAGATTGTAATGCACTGCCATCTAATTTAATTCAATTGTTTACATAACCTCAAGATGGCGGCCGTGCGAAATTTTAAAATTAAGTTTTTATTCTTGTGTCGTAATCATGCGATCGAAGTGAGAGATGAATAATGAAGCTAGGCAAAAAATGTCCTAGAATGGTACATAACTCTATGGCCTATACATATAACAATCCTAAATGGCGAGCTTCCGAAATATTTAGACGGTTCTCAATATCTACGAATCTTTTACAGCAACCAAACTGATTTTTTTTATGTTCATAGAGACTATGAACATATGTTCACCTATATTACTTTCAGTAACCGTTTGAGCACAAATCCAACATGGCGGCGACGCGAAGTATAAATATTTAAATGGACGTTTCCCGCGAATTAACTATCCGAGTGCCGTGAAACGTTGCACGTTAAATGCTTATACAAATGTTGGTCCACTGGCATGTAATTTATTTCAATTGTTTGCATAATCACAAGATGGCTGGGCTGGTGTGCGTACTTTAAAAATCTCGTTTTTACTTCTTGTGTTCTAATCATGCGATTGAAGTTTGAATACCACACGTACACAATAATCTTAATGTAATAGTACAAAAATAAAAATCCATCTTGGCGACCATATGAAATATTTAGACGGTTCTCAATATCTACGAATCTGTTACAGCAATTATACTGAAATTTTGTATGTTGATAGAGACAATTAACATGAGCAGGATATATGAAAATAGGCTGTATAGTTCTTCACGGAACTACTTGTTTCTTTTCTGCCAGTATATTATATTTGAATTGCAGCCAATGGCCATAGTGGGGTATTTCAATTGAACGCCTGTAGGCTCCCCATCAAGTTCAATTTCAAGTAGTTCCAACTTTGGCTACCAGAGATACCACTGTCTCTGACACCTAGCGGCGAACGTTGGGACATGATGTAGCGTTTCTAATCAAATAACCTACAAATTTGGCGACACACTACCAATAGAAGTGGTAGGTTCTTTTACATGCCATAAATCTATCACATGGACCCGCCGGCTTTACTTCCCCTCCGAAGGAAACTGAAGGATTTTAACGCTCTTAAAAATCCGACGACTTTGGCCGGGTTTGAACCTGCAATCTTGGGCATAGCAGTTCAGCATTAAAAATGTGTATCTGTATCTGTATCACAGTATCTTGAAGAATATAGGAGGAAAGGTACATTAAACTGAAGAAATGTAAGTCACGGAAAACTTGAATCAAAGATTTGAGATTGTTTTACTACCGACGTGTGCAAATTGTTAGAATAATGCGCAAGTTTCTTCGATCGTCTCGGCTTGCCGCATGCCCGCCAGCATATCTCTGTCTCCTTCTATCACACTCCCTTCCCTTGCCTGAAGCACAGCGGTGGCCAGCGGCTTGCTCTCTAGCTCAGCAAATACGGCGAGTTCGTAGATTTGAATCGCGCGCCCGGAAGTAACAAAGTAACCTCATTTTCTCGGAGGTAAAAATTTTCTCCGCCAATCCGATTGCGGCATCGTCTTTTACATAACACGCAGAGCGTCCCTGATTTTTTTGTCGGTATAATTAAGATACACCCTGTATATATGGTATTTTAAAATAACATGTTCGGTTGTGCGCAATAGTACATACCGACACTGATTTGGTCTGAAAAGTATCAGAATAGCTCACCGAATGTAGCATAAACATGCTCCCTGGGCAACAATAATGCAACTGAAGATAGTTTAGAATTTCATGAAGTACGTTGCATGCAGGTAATGAATGAGATCGGAAATTGCAAAGCCAAGAAAAACTCTGGTAAGCCCGGTGAAATGGGACGATTGCTATCGACTCTAGTTGATGTCAGTTACCAGGAGCTATGAATAATGCACAAGTAGAGAGGTGTATAAACTTATGGACAAAGTTAAACGACTTCAGAGGAAGCATTCACAAACATTCATACAAAGAAGGCGATACTATTAGACCAAATGGTGGGCGCCACACGACTCGAAGACACCACACAGTCAGTGGCGGCTGGTGTAGAAAATTAGTTGTGTGCTGTAGGCCTGACCCTCCCTCCAATTTTAGCCTACTTTCGATTTTTGCAAAAAATGAAAGTAGACATATGAGATCAACACACGGCGAAAAAAGTGTGTCTGTCTGTGTGTGTGTATGTGTGTGTGTGAGTCTGTGTGTGTGTATGTGTGTGTGAGTCTGTGTGTGTGTGTGTGTGCCTGTGTGTGTGTGAGTGTGTGTACTCTGAATGTATGTCCCCCCCTATCAATTCGAACACGGTGAATGCGAATTGAACGAAATTTGGTACAAAGGTAGCACTAGCAAAGGACACCTCTGTGTCATGTTTTACATCGCCGCCATCTTGACGGAAACGTAATGGCGGCCACTCAAACGTTCAAAACGTAAAATCAAATAACGACTAACCAAATCATCCGATCTCTACCAAATTTGGTAACAACATACCTTCGTATAGGATGCGTCTTGTGACCAAACTACAAGGTCGTCCGCCATACCATTTCAGGATGGCGGCCGTGCGAATTATGCAAACTTTATAATCCATATCATGGGACCCATCAGTTCCGATTATCGAGCCGAGAATCGTTTTAACTGTTCTAAAGGAAGAGGCACGTTCGAAATTAAAAGTTTATTTTGTAATACTATAGTGCAGACGTGATTTTAAAAAGCTGAGCCGATTCAGTAATAAGACAAGATAGCAGCGGATATCTTGTGCCTGACTTATATTTCATTAATTTGAGTATTGCATGCAATATAGCGTACTGATACAAAATAAATAAACTTTGTATGAAATGCTTTATATATAAATAATATACTCTAGTGATGAAATCGTTTAGTATAAATCATTATTTGCTAACAAGTTATATGTAAGTCATTTTATATAGAACGATATTCGTTGACACAATTAGCTCAGTGGTAGAGCGTTAGCCTATCGCTCAAATGCCTATGGTTCAAACCCGATCAGAGCTAGTTTTTTTTTGCTTGAAATGTTATATGTTTATTGTTTTGTAATGACTCAGACGTTTTAAAATTAAGCGTTATATTGTGCATATTATGGTGTAAAATATATATTTAATTAAAACATAATTCGCCAGCAGATTTACTCGAGAAATCTAGCTGCCAAAAAGGTAACTGCACGCAGACCTACTTATTAACTTCCAGATTTTATTGAAAAGTTTCTTCTTCTGGCCGCTAGAATGCACTCGCTCTGTTAGGATTATATTGTTAGATATTTCACCACTAGATGTCACGACTAGTCTACGTGGGGCTCCATTGATTACTATACCATTGGCATTCTATGCGCATCGAATTTGAAGAATGACAAGATGATACTACGATACATTTTTAGCCTATTTTCAATTTTGAAAAAAATAGGCTTATGAGATCACCTTTTGTCCGTGTGTGTGTGCGTGTGTGTGTGTGATTCGTGTGTGTGTCCCCCCCTAATAAAATCTAAACGGCAAGAGCGATTTCAATGAAACTCGGAAAGTTCATAGCACTATTCCGGGCGACCTCGACCGTGCCCTTCAAATTTTGTTACGACTCACCAATCCAACATGGTGGCTGTGCGAAATATTTCACCAGCATTCAATATCTCCAAAACTATTACCGATATTACCCTGACATTTTCTATGGTGATAGAGGGAACTACTATAAGTTCACTTATGTGACCTTTTAAAACCTGGTAACTACAAAACCAACATGGCGGCCAAGCGAATTTGCGACTTTTAAATAGACGTTTCTCGCGATTTGGCCAACCAAACGCAATGAAACTTGGTACAGTATATGTTTATATACATTTTAATGCACAGAAATCTAACTTCGTTCAATTGTTTACATAATCACAAGATGGCGGATGTGCGAAATATTTCACCGGCATTCTATATCTCTGAAACTATTAGCGGTATCTCCCTAAAATTTTGTACGGAGATAAAGGGCACTACTGGAAGTCCATCTATAAGACTTTAAAAACCGGTTAACTACAAAACGAACATGGCGGCCAAGCGAATTTGAAAATTTTAAATAGACCTTTCTCGCGATTTAATGTTCCAAGCGCACTGAAACCTGGTACAGGAAATATTTATACACATTGTAATCCACTGGTTTCTAATTTAGTTCAATTGTTTACATAACCTCAAGATGGCGGCAGTGCGAATTTTAAAATTAAGTTTTTATTTCTTGTGATGTAGTCATGCGATCGAAGTGAAAGTTTGAATAATGAACCTACGCAATAATTTTCCTTTAATGGTACATGACTCTATGGCCTATACATTTAACAATCCAACATGGCGACCATCCGAAATATTAAGACGATACTGTATATCTACGAATCTATTTTAGCAATCAAACTGCATTTTTTAATTTCCATATGGGCTATGAACTTAAATTCACCTATAGGACTTTAAATAACCTGGTGATCACAAATCCAACATGGCGGCGACGCGAATTATAAATATTCACATGGACGTTTCTCGCAATTTAACCATCCGAGTGCAGTGAAACTTGGTACAATAAATCCTTATACGAATGTTAATCCACAGGCATCTAATTTATTTCAATTGTTTCTATAACCTCAAGATGGCAGCTGTGAAAAATTTTAAAATCTCCTTGTTACTTCTTGTGTCCTAAATATGCGATTGAAGTTTGAATACTACACGTTCACAATAATCTGCATGTAACAGTACATAACTCTAGGACCTACATATATAAAATTCAACATGGCGACCATCCTAAATATTTAGTCGGTTCTCAATATCTACGAATCTATTACCGCAATCAAACTGAAATTGTGTATGTTGATAGTGGCAATTAACATAAGTAGGATATATGAAAATAGGCTGTATAGTTCTTCACGGAACTACTTGTTACTTTTTATTTTAAAGGGTTTGTAACAGCCTATTTTGCGTTACTTGAAAATGTTATTTGAAGTAAAGAACAAAACGATTTCACATAGTAACTGAATTCAAGCCGTTGGTGTTAGTTCAGGTTATTAATTACTACTTTTATTTCAGGCAAATAGCAATCGAAAATATCCACATAGTTTGTATACACACGTCTCTGTATGGTCATGGAAAGATTTGTTAATTCAATTAGGGCTGTGAAAGCCATGCACAACCAGACGTGTAAAGACATGCCTCAACTCAAAGTTGGATGTTGCCCACGGCAGGTCGTATATGTAATAATAATAATAATAATAATAATAATAATAATAATAATAATAATAATAATAATGTTATTGGTTTTACATCCCTTTTAACTACTGCTGCTTTTAGAGACACCGGGGTGCCGGAATTTTGGCCCGAAAGGGATCTTTAACGTGCCAGTAAATGTACTGACACGGCTCCCTCGCATTTGTGCACCCTCAAATGCCAGCTGACTGCACCAGGATACGAACCTGCAACCTAGGGCCCAGCAAGCGAGAACGTTACCGCTGAGCCACGCAGCCTGTCCGGTCGATTATGTCTCCAGATCCATAACATTCTTGATATACTTCTTATCTTTCTTTCTTTCTTTCTTTCTTTCTTTCTTTCTTTCTTTCTTTCTTCAATGATGGTAGCAGTTTTTATCTAGGTTGTGGCGTTTGGTAGAGGTAAATCGTTTCTAAGGTCTTCAACAAAGAATAGTTCTATTATACTCTTTGATAATAACAACGAGTGATAACTATACTCATACATTTAGGAGAAAGTAGGCTATATGTTCTTTACTGAACATCTTGTTTTTTATATAAACATATAGAAACACTCACTCAGTGACGAAAAATGAAGTCCATACGTCGCTCCTTCTTGCTGCAGAACTTGTCAATCACCCTGGCATTGAACCCCTCTATACTGGAGACCGTCTTCTTCTCAATGGGGAGCATAGCGAAGGCACTTAGTCTTTCTTGTGCCATGGTGTTCCGTAGAAAGGTCTTGATCCTCTTCAGCGATGAGAAACACCTCTCAGGCTCTGAAGTAGTCATGGGTGTTGTTACTAATATCCTCAGAAGCTTGCTTGTTTGGCAGAACGTACCTTGCAGATTACTGGATATTATGAAATGCAGAAGAGGGACTGCCCCACCAATATTCCTAAAATCTGGCCTACAGTACAGAACCGATAGTTCTGTTCTGAGCCTTTTCTTTTCCAGCATGCTATCGGCATGAACAGTTACACCTAGTTTTTTTTTTATCTGGAAACGTTTTGGAAAATCGTTCAAAGTTGGTGGAATCTAACAGTTTTGCTGCTTCCAGGTGATCCAAGATTTGGAAGCGATCGTGGGCTTCTCGTGTGTTCTCGTGACACAGCGGATTTTATCTTCACGGCATCAGCTGTTCTTGACTGCAACTGATGGTACATGGTAATAACACCTGCAATTACAAAATATTCACGAAACACTTGGTGTGACCGCGCAAAAACAGTACTACTTAGTATTACCAAAAGCTTTAAAATGAAACCAGCAACGCCGTAATGCAAAATCACAGGTTATTTTGCAATAGTGAAATTTATGAACTAGGCATCACAATAATCATGTCCTTTTTTTGACGACATAAACATTATAATTTTTATAGTACATCGATTTACAAAATGTAGCTATAGAATAATTAAGTTGGGTGTATTGAAAAAGACCTTCTAGCGGGAACAGCTGATGGCTTCCTCTGCTTTTTTACCCCATTTTCTTTGAGCGATTCCCTCTTAAATCCTATTGCTGTGTCCAGATAGTGCCACTGGCCACGTTCACATTCCTTGTGACCAGTGCTGCCTCTCTGTGGTCGAACAAAGAATCGCTGTGATGACTGGTCTTAGCTGTTGTCCCAACAGCACATCCAGAACACAAGGGAAAAGTTGGGCGCGCATGCGCAGAAGACAAAATTCACGTATGCTGCCAATAAACTTGGAAATTCTCGCTGGGCTGTGATCTGCAGAGCTAACGCCGTGCACGGAGTGGAGCGCACGCCTAGATACCTCGTACCGTATCTGTTCTGTACCTCGTAGTGAGGGGAGTATAAATATTTCCTACTCTTTGCTTGACGTCTTTTTTAAAGCGTTGTATTTGTAGATAATAAGCCTACTATTAAAATAATTTATTTTCAAATAAAGCAGTGTGCTGCAGCACTTCAGCACATAAGGAGCGGCCGCCCCTGCACACAGTGGTAACACGTAGGGGTCTATAAAGTTCAGATATACTCGCCTGCCTTGTTGGTTCACCAGATTGTTTGTAATTCCCTGGGAAAAATTTATAACTCTCTGCCTTTCCTGCTGTTCTTCATATCGATGAAATTCGAACGAATACAAGCATCTTAGCCTGCTTCTGTATGAGAATGAATTTCATTAAGTAAATGCATATTACGTCTTATTAATTATAGTGATATGTGTTTGCCTTGCCAGACGCAGTATGCTGATGATGATGATGATGATGATGATAATTGTTGTTTTAAGGGGCCTAACATCTAGGTTATCGGCCCCTATCCAAACGCAGTAGAATGGCAATATGCAGTCAGTAACACTGCACTTCTCAGTTCGAAAAAAAAAATCAACTGAAAGACTCACTAATGTTGATCTGACATTTGCCTCATACCCACACGTTACACGGGCCGTGATATGTGTGGCTGTATTTTTTTTTTTTCGACTTACAGACTCAGAATTATTCATTTCTCAGGGGAAATAGTATTTGAAGTTAAATAACTCCGTAGCAAAGTGGAAGTTGTGATTTCACGTAAGTTCCCACTTGCGTCGGCAGCCGGCACAGTTCATATCCTCGCCGCTAGATGGGGGCTTCATTCATTCCATTCCCTGACCCGGTCGGTCGACTGGAAGCAGGCTGTGGATTTATTTCCCATTTGCTATTACTTGAAGGATAAATACTACCATTTTCTTAAACTCCTTGCATGTCTGCCCAATATATTAACCGTTTCTATGGGGTCGGAGAAGACGTGAGGTAAGTTATGTCTGTGGCAAATTGTTTTACGGGCAAATGCTCTTTCTGATGCCAACCACATCAGAGGAATTAATGAGAGATGGCAGCCACTACTGTCCCATCACGTCTGTGATAGCCTACACACAGTGCGAGCTTCACGGGCTTTCACAAGCTCGCACTTCTACAGATTGTTTGCATTTTCACCAGACAATAATTCATGAAATATAGTAACTTTGTTTATAAGTTTGATAACACACCCCACTTTTCACTCATTTAATTTAATGCATTTAAATTTAATTTAAATTATAAAATTTAATATACAAGAATTTTAAACAAAATGTTTATATTTAATTTAAATTTCAAAAATTTTTATATTTTAAATTTACAATTTATTCTTCTTTTATTTTACATTTTAATATTCATCAGCTTTCTTTCTTTCTTTCTTTCTTTCTTTCTTTCTTTCTTTCTTTATTTATTTATTTATTTATTTATTTATTTAAATATTCTCTATAACATGTCATCAGAACCGTCTATTTTATTTAAGTATGAGTTTAAGGATTTGTTTAAGT
Organism: Meconema thalassinum; assembly: GCA_946902985.2. NCBI lineage: Eukaryota > Metazoa > Arthropoda > Insecta > Orthoptera > Tettigoniidae > Meconema > Meconema thalassinum. The sequence continues at coordinate 422,831,748 of OX336390.1, forward strand.
GAATTGTAGTATTATAGGTTCGTTCATTTTTTATCCCCACAAGTAACTTGCATTAAACACAGTTCCCTCAGTTTTGTCCGTTGCTACATTTATAATAATATGTAGCCAATGGCCATGTACTTTTCTTCATTTAAACATAAATAATACGAGTAACATCACTCTGCGTGTTTACCAAATAAATTTCCCCGCACTAAGTTATGCTCTGTAATATTCACACTCTTCTGTTTATAGTGAAAGCTCGTGCAGGAGCCCGCCTAGGTTCATCTCGAGACAAACTTGCGACGCCACTCTGTATATACTGTGTTAGTAGGGGAATTCTAACAACAATTATCTGCAGTAACACTTAAAGGGGTGTTTTAAGAAGAACCTGAAGACGAAGCAGTGCAGTAAATTTTGTCATATTGCCAGACAGACGAGAACTCGTGGAAAGAGTGAACTTGGCATGTTGTTCCCTCCTTGCTGGAAGTTGAGTTGTATGTAAGATGGATGGTAGACAGCACTGACTGCACAATGGTGTGACGGGGGGTATTCTCTAACCTTACAATGCCATCAGCATATCACAACTTCATCAGCTAATCATGTTGTCGTTACTTCTCCAAAAGTTAGGCTCACTTGTTGCTAGAGAGGCGGGAGCAGAAAACTTGCTCTCCCAAACAATAGGAGTGCAGTATGTGCCGACTGCCAAGAAGAAGAACACCACCACCACTGGAAGACTCATTCTCGTCTGCATCCCATTTCAACTCTCATCCAGAATTAGAAACATCCATGGTAGAGTAAGGGTACAAGCCACTATTCTTCCCGCCAGACCACTAGATGATGATGATAATTGAGGGGCCTAACATCTAGGTTATCGGCCCCTAATGATCGTGAAGATGAAAATGAAATGTAAACTGTAACTGAAACTAACTTATATACTAGAAGAAGAAATGGAAAACAAAAGGAGAATAAGGCAAAAAAAAAGGGTAGGAGGAAAAGAAATGCCCTCAACCCTCGAAAAACGCGGATTGATGGACATGGAAGGAAGGAGAGCCATGAAAGGCAGATGGGAAAGTGAAAGAAGAGAGGGTCCGCCCCACAGGTAATTGATAAAAGGGGGAAAACCGGACCCAGCTCAGGAATCTCTCAGGGTCACCAACTCCCGAACTCACCAGCCGTGAGCCCCTGAGGGTGTAGCAATATCCAGGGTGCACCAGAAGTGGTGGGGCCACATACACCCTGCCTCCTTGGGGGCCTTGAGCAGAAGGCAGGAGATAACATGAAAAGAAAAAGAAGGCTGACCCCTCGCAGAAGGAGGGTATCAGAAGAGATGAGATAAGGCCCAATTAAGGCGGGAAAGGAAGAGACTCCCTAGGCCTCGGATACCCTAATACCGTCTGGGTCAGAAGAGAACAAGAGTTGACCAAGTGAGGTCGACAGTAAAGAAGACGGAGAGGAGCCCGGCACAAGCAAGTGGAAGCAATGCCGGACTCAGCAGGGGCCCCGTGGTCGTCAACCCACGTCTCACTAGATGTGAGCCCCTGGGGGGCAGACCACAAGAAGTTTCTGCTATCTAAGGGAGGAGAAAAGCAGCCATGACACGTGGGAATCCTCCGCATTATAACATAAACACATTTAAACATTCATTTCTGCATGCGGCCCTTTCAATTTGACCACCTCATGGTACAGTATACTGGCGAGCATTCTTCGCTGCCACCCATGAGGTCCACGTTGGATTCCCGGCTCTGCCAAGAATTTTAAATCTGGTCTGAGGACTGGAGGTGAGGTAGAACTGAAAAAAACTGGATTCGATTCCTATCTCTATCCTAGAATGGGTTATCCGTTGTTTCCCACTTCTACTCCAGATACATGCCAGCATGCTACCTAAATTCATGCTACGGCCGTCTTGATCACAATTCTAATCTCAATTACAAGTACGTGCACTACTGAACTCAGCACAATAACACAGGTTATCAGACAACCTATCTCATTTATTTATTTATTCATTCATTTTTGCCCTTTTGGTGAGTATTTCAACTTAAATATCTCATTGCATGATGACACAATTTTCACTTCTCTCCCTTCTTCCTCTTCTCTTCCCAAAATCTCTTCATCCTTTCACTGTGCACCTGTTCCGGTTGTTCTGTCCACAATGTTCTTGTCTTAATCTTTTCAATTGTTTTAAATTTTGTATTCTTATTTTTAGCTTATTTTCATTTTATGAAAAAATAGGCTTATGAGATCACCTTTTGTCCGCGTGTGTGTGTGTGTGTGTGTGTGTGTGTGATGGTGTGGGTTTCCCCCCAATAACTTCGAAACGCCTGGAGCGATTTCGATGAAACTCGGTAAGATCATAACACCATTCCGGACGACCCCGACCGTGTCCTTCAAATTTTATTGTGTCTCACCAATCCAACATGGCGGCTGTGCGAAATATTTCACCAGCATTCAGTATCTCCGAAACTATTACCGATATCACCCTGAAAGTTTGTACGGTGATAGAGGGCTCTACTACAAATTCACCTATGAGACATTCAAAAACCTGGTAACTACAAAACCAACTAGTGCCCAAGCGAATTTGAGACATTTAAATAGACTTTTCTCGCGATTTAGACATCCACACGTAATAAAATTTGGTACAGTAAATGTTTATACACATTGTAATGCACTGGCGTCTGATTTAGTTCAATTGTTTACATAACCTCAAAATGGCGGCTGTGCGAAATATTTCACTGGCATTTTATATCTCCGTGAGATTTTCGAAGTGAAATGCCATGTCCTGTGGTTCGGATTCCACGTTAAAAGGAGGTCCCGTGGCTCATGATCTCGAGATTAACGGTCACGTTAAACTACAAGCTTCCTTCCTTTTGCTTCCTATTACAGATATCACCCTGAAATTTTGTAAGGTGATAAAGGGAAATGCTGCCAGTATATCTATGTAACTTTCAAAAACCTATAAAGTACAAAACGAACATGGCGGCCAAGCGAAGTTGAAACATTTTAAAATTAATTTTTTATTTCTTGTATCGTAATCATGCGATCGAAGTGAAAGTTTGAATAATGAAGCTACGCAATAATTTTCCTTTAATGGTACATAACTCTATGGCCTATACATAAAACAATCCAAAATGGCGAGCATCCGAAATACATTTGACGGTTCTCAATATCTACGAATCTTTTACAGCAATCAAACTTTCTTTTGAAATGTACATAGAGGCTATGAACTTAAGTTCACCTATTGGACTTTCAGTAACCTGGTGAGCACAAATCCAACATAGCGGCGACGCGAAGTACACATAATTCAATGGACGTTTCTCGCGATATAACCATCCGAGTGCAGTGAAACTTTGCACGTTAAACGCTTATACAAATTTTAATCCACTGGCATCTAATATATTTCAATTGTTTTCATAACCACAAGATGGCAGCTGTGCGAAATTTTAAAATCTCGTTTTTACTTCTTGTGTCCTAATCATGCGATTGAAGTTTGAATACCACACGTACACAATAATCTTCATGTAATAGTACATAAATAAAAATCCAACCTGTCGACCATCAGAAATATTTAGACGGTTTTCAATATCTACGAATATATCACAACAATCAAACTGAAATTTTGTATGTTGATAGAGGCAATTAAGATGAGTAGGATATATGAAAATAGACTGTATAGTTCTTCACGGAACTACTTGTTGTTTTCTGAATTCTCCTCTGTCTCCAATCATTTTCCTGTCGATCCCCACTTCCCTTATGTCTTCCTCTATTTCATGATACCAATTAGTTTTCCAATTTGGGCTCTTCTTTGTAATTCTGTTATGATTCATTTTCGTTATGTGCCGAGTAAAAGTTAGTCTGCGTTTTATGATCATATCGGTGAGTCTGTCTGTGTACTCGAATAGATATTTGGTAGGTCTTTTCATCCATATGCCATCTGTGTGTATTGCTCCAAATATTTTTCTGAAAATTTCGCGTTCTATTTTTTCAGTTTCTATGATGCCAATTGTTGTCGTTTCTGACGCATATAATGCTCCTGGTGGTACGACTGTTTTGTAGCGTCTAAGTTTGGCCTGTCTTGATACGCTTTTCTTATTATAATGTGACCATGTGAGTTTGTATACTTTCTGAAGTTTTACCGTTCGTTCTATGTTAGACGCCTTATTTGATCCTCCTATTTGTATATATTCCCCTAAATATTCGAATATTTCGACTCTTTTTATGAATCCATATATCGTATGCATGGTTTGCCCATTGTTGGTCTGTCGTTACATGTATTGGGTCTTCTCGTAAGATATGTGTAGACCTTTTTGGCAGCTATTTCATGCAAGCGTTCTAGTGCTTCCATTGCCTCCTGGATGTTATTACTGAGTATGGCTACGTCATCCGCAAATGCCAGGCATTTTATGATTGTTTTAGTTTCCCGTGTTCTTCCTAGCTGTATGTCTTTAACTTGTTCCTCACATTGTCTGATAATTTCAATAAGAGTGGTGAGAGCCCGTCTCCTTGTGCGTGTCTGAAAGGGTTCCGAAATCTCCCCCATAAACTTGATCTTGGAGGTGGTGTCTGTGAGCGTCTGTTGTATAAGTGCCCTTGTTTTCTGTCGATGCCATATTCTTTATTTATTTATTTATTTATTTTAATCTACTTTTCCGCTCAGAAAAGCCTGATCATTTTGCAACTCAGCAACACTACCATCCAGCCGCCACTGCTCTATCTACACATTTAAAACCTTAGTTGAAAATATCCTCAGAAAAAATAGAGAAACCGCGACTAACGACTCTTAGATCAGACACTGGTATACGAATTATTATACGGTATCAGTGGACCCATGTGAACTTATCATACTTTACGCAAGAGCAATATTGAGGACCACTTCGTGGCATAGTGGCTGGCACTGTTGGCTGCGAACCCAGAGCTCACGGGTATACGTTTTCCATTGCAGCCATGCTAAAAAAAAATCAAAACGTCGATTTGTAGTCGTAGCAGAAATAGATTGAACTTGACAGACGCTTCCCGATTGTTTACTGACAGAGTTGCCAACCCCGTTGAGGGTAAAATGACGAGACAGAAACAAAAACATGACCAAACTCCATCTCCATCCGGCTAGAATACGGACGGAATGTGATGAGACTTCAAGATCAAGCTGACTGCTCTCGGCAGACAGATTTCTAGCCACGTTTCAGTGGCAGGGCGACAGCGACAGCAGTCACTCACAATCCACTGTGCTGTCAATATCCCGTGTTAAAGCTTAAAACCTATGCATGCAATCGTCTTGAGTTCGACGCAGTTAAGTGAGGGGTATCGTCTCCAGCCCTCCACCACTCATACTGTACCGCGACCTTGAAGCTTGGCGGCTTCGGTGGTGTAGTTGGTAGCATGCTGAGCTTCTATGCACAAGATCGCGGGTTCAAACCCGGCCAAAGTCGCCGGAGTTTTAAGAGCATTGGAGGGGAAGTAAAGCCTGCGAGCCCATGTCATAGATTTATGGCATGTAAAATAACCTTCCACTAATTACACTTATGTGAAACTAAATTATAGGTTAGATTTGACTAACACACCTAGGGTCCAACTTTCGTCGCTAGGGGCCGACTGCGGTGGCATCTAGTAGCCGAGTTCAGAACTAGTTGTCGTTGACGGTGGCGTTTGGTAGCAAAAGTAGGAACTACTTAAAATTGAATGTCTGCAGTCCTTACTTGAATTAAAAACAGATAACACACGCTAATACTGCCATAACAATTAACACCGGTTAACAGACAGATTCTACACACACCCAAAGTACACGGGGCTACATGACCGCGTTGTCGCAGCCCCTAAACTGAGGAACCAACCAACGACCTTGAAGCTTCACCACACACCATCCGTATTCTACACATCCATGGAGCGGCCGCAAGACAAATTGTGTGGAGAACTCTGTGATGGGAGCTGATAACACTAGGATTCGAACTTGCGATCTTCACACTTGCTGCAGCTCTCCATCTACGTCGTTATGGGCAACCTAACACGCAGAGCTACACAGCTGGGTCACTACAATAGAAACACAACTCATAATCGAGGAACTGAAGGTACGTTTCTTCTGTCGCGACCACATGAACAATGGCGCTAGTCACATCACGTATATCGACCACAATACCATTCGTTCCTTCATATAGGTTACAGAAAAGACTCAAATTACATTTATTTCAGCTGACTCCCTGTTCACCTGTTGCTTGCTGTAAACTGCGTGCCCGGAATACGTGGAAATGTCGTCATCCCTCACTGGAGTATTGGTCTTGCTTGGAATAGGCCATGGATATCACCGTCATCTACCTTATGTAAATACATGTGTCTATGCCTCATATTATTCGCATTTCTACGAAGTCAGGGAGGAGATGATATGAGTTTCTACGAGGCAATGGATTTTGCGGGCTGTTGAGTGGCGAAGGACTACATGAGAAATATAATTATTATTCTCGAAGCTAAGTGAACTGCATTCCAACCTTCAGATCAGAGTTGAATTTACAACCTTGTGATAAGGGGAGTCAGAGATGGGAAAAATACTCATAATAGTACATTATGCAACGAGCCTATAATGGCTATAATTAAGACACGAGTATCTTTATAAAACGAGCGTATGCGACTGTTTATGTTCGACGATAATTATAACTGTATTATATGTTTTAACATAAATATTCATAAATATCTGTGGGATTCAGTAACTTCAGTTAGTGAACAAGGCGCGCTGGCTTTGGTGACTGAACAGAGCGCATGCGTGGTCAAGGCACTCCGGAAGCAGAGACCATTCACTTTGCTTGACAACACAGAAATATGTTGGATTTTGAGCGCATGCGCGAAGGTATCCTCATCTAATTGGCCACACGACTGTTTCTTGAGTTCTGATTGATGGGAGAAACTGTTTCATAATGGAAAATAGTGTTCTAATGAGCCTCATTATGATACAGTTTTCCGACACATAATGTTTACATTTCGACAACGTCCAACATAAATTCATTTTCGATACAGAATTAAAAATACACGAACTTAATCGTTCAAAATACAAATTGCATTTTGAAATAATTCTGGAAATACCAAATACTTCTAGCGAAGAAGATTTCAATTCCATTAAGATTTTTCAAATTAATGGTTTGCGAGCATACTTTATAAAAAATGTTCTGTATTTTCAATTTAACTTTTAAACACAATTTGGTATTTTGTATTTTCAAGGATTCAGTTATTGTATTTTTAATTTTGTAACGAAAATATATGTTTTGAGTATTTTGCCCAACTCTGTAGTGGGTTATAATCTTGAAGTTCCAGATTCAATTCTCAGTAATGCCAAGACATTTAATTCTGTTCTGAGGGCTGGAACGGGGTACACTCAACCTCGTGAGGCAAAGCTAAGAAAAGGTAGGTTTGATTCCTACCTGGGCCATCCTAGAAATGGCTTTCCGTAGTTTTCTACTTCTACAAAGCAAGCATGATTCTTAATTTAACACCACGGCCACCTCCTTCCCAATTTTGTCATTCTACTCACACCCTCAAAGACGTGACTGAATTACAACGATTCCCATACTCCTAAATACATTATTAACAACAACAGCAACAACAAGATAGATAAATTTCTTGCAGAGCCGAAAATCGAACCCGGGGCCTCAAGAAAGGCAGCCAACAATGCTAAAAACTACATCACAATGCGAACATAAAATTATATTAGCGCATATTAATCTAGCAAGCGCTCTGACACAGTTGTGAATATTAACATTTGTTCGCCACAAGCGACTCCTTGTCATGTACCTGTCAGCGCAGTTTGAAATCCGCTTATTTCAAACCACTACAGTGAAGTGCAACGGATTTGTTACGCATGATTGTGAAATAGATTGTTGCAGCGTAGGCTACGTCAGTCATGTCAAATCCAAAAATACGTTGTTGATGTTGAGGTTGTTACTGACGATGATTCATTTAGGGCAGTGGTGGACAACCTATTTTGATCATTGGCCAAAAATTGATTTTAAAAAAATTAAAGGGCCATCTAACTAAATTTATATTAATAACCATTTTGAATTATATGAATGTTAATCAGTCAAGTGCTGCAGGCTGATATACAAAGCACACTGTTTTTTAAAGTAGTTCAGTTATTCATATAATTTATTGTATACATTCTTAAACATTATCATATCAAAAAAACATATTGAATTAGTATAGAAATACTCGATAAACTAGTCTTCTTGAAGATCTGTAATGTTAATGTGAAATGAAACTTGCAATCCATTTGATAATCTCTCAATATTAGGAGTAATTTTTTTGCTGTGCACAGAAAAAGTAAATAGACAAGATGTGCACCTGTAATAGTTGAGCGTAAATTATTATTATTATTAATAGCTTTGTTGAGAAAGCCTCCGTGGCTTAGGCGGCAGCACGCCGGCCTCTCACCGCTGGGTCCGTGGTTCAAATCCCGGTCACTCCATGTGAGATCTGTGATGGACAAAACGGAGGCAGACAGGTTTTTCTCCGGGTACTCCGGTTTTCCCTGTCAAAGTTTCATTCCAGCAACACTCTCCCCTATCATTTCATTTCATCTGTCATTCATTTAATCATTGCCCCAGAGGAGTGCGTCAGGCCTCGGCAGCCGGCACAGTTCATATCCTCGCCGCTAGATGGGGGCTTCATTCATTCCATTCCTGACCCGGTCGGAGACTGGAAGCAGGCTGTGGATTTTCATTTTCATTAATAGCTTTGTTGAACCATGATTTCTTAATAGTACATTATGCAACATGCCTATAATGGCTATAATTAAGACACGAGTATGTTTATAAAACGAGCGTATGCGAGTTTTATAATTTCTATACGAGTTGGAGGCGAGTTGCAAACGACTGTTTATGTTCGACGGTAATTATAACTTTATTATATGTTCTAACATAAATATTCATAAATATCTGTCGATATTCTGTCGGTTGAATTCTTCTTCTTGGGAATTGTGTGGGCTCAGTATTTGATCTTTACCCAATAACGAATCCCAAAGCTTTGAAACATTGTTTATCCTGAAGTTGCACCAGCAGATAGCGCACAGGTACTATGTATGATCATTTTGTTATTTTGATCAAATAACACCAAATAGGCTGTTACAAACGCTTTAAAATTAAAATGTATCATATTATCAACTAGTTATTCTTCAAATTCGACGCGTATAGAATGTCAACGGAAGGCAAATCAATTTAGTCCCAAATAGAACAGTAACGGTATCTGGCGGAAATGTTTCGCATAAGAAATCCATTTACTGAACAGAGAGCTGGATTATAATTTCCATGGAACTAATGTCATATGCATACTTCCTCCATGACAATCTGGTGTGTTTATGTCAACAACAGCATTCACTAAAATTGTCGCGAAATCTTACAGTGCTATTTCTTTGGCAATATTGCCCAGTTTGTTTATGCATTGTAACTACAATGGTTGATCCAATATATGGTACATCGTCAACTTTCAAAACATGTAACTCATGTCCGACATGTTGGATTTTGAGTGCATGTCAGACGTTATCCTTACCTAATTGGTCAATGAATGAAAATATTGAGCTCTGGTTGGTTGGAAAAACTTTGTTATAATGAAAAGTAGTACTTTAATGACACCCATTAAGATACAGTTTTCTGACTTATAATATTTACATATCGACATCGTCGAACATAAAGCCACCTAAACTAACACTAACTGCTACACAGCACAACACGAGCTGCAGTAGTGTGTACCAAACTCACAAAGAGAAACTAATGTAGGAAAAATTATTTAGAACCAAATAGACAAAACTGCAACCTCTGTTGCAAGAAGATGAAATTAACTGTACACAACTTGAAAATCGACTTCTATGAATCGCACAGTTTGATAGTTATAAATAGGTTCACATCGGATCTTGAGCTATCGGTGGGCCCATCAGAATGTCATGACGGACCATTACTTGCCCCGTGGTTTTAGTGTTTGTCACCCCTCATTTGGGGATTCCGACATAATGTTCGTTTTGCCCCGGAGAATTCGGATGGGTGTATGATTTGACTGATATAACCTGTATTATTTTGGCGTCTGTAGTTCAATTATGAATAAGAGTGGGAAGGAGGCAACCGTGGTTTTAAGCTCCTATACTGCGAAGCCCCGAAATGAATCAACAACAAAAACGCTCTTCACGGAAGCCCTCATAAAATGGGGATGTCAAAAATGAATGGTCATGAATTACAGTATTTAAGACATGAAAATAAAATACAGCTTAGAACCCTGGTACCACAATTTCGTTCAAATTGGGACTTCTTGTGCAATGTGTACTCGCTACTTAAACTTTTTTTCACACACATAGCTGTGAAAATAATTAATAAACAAGAATAAAACGCTAAGGTGTATGTTTCTCAAAACTCAAGCTCTTAAACCAAAGGGAGTATAAAGGTGCGATTTGTGTCAAGATCTTCGACATCGTAGTAGTAGTACAGGTAAAAATCTTGCATTATTTGAAAAGTCAATGAAAATAGATTTATTTGTTTATAAAGTGCATTTAAGCACATAGAAAAAATGAGAGCCCCTGCCAGAACTGTATCGCGTCGAGTCCGCCATAACAGTAAAACCGGACGGTTGGTCTATAGCACTGGTTATTAACCGGTGGTCCGCGAGTGCCTCCGGAGTGGCCCGCGGAAGAGAAGGGTTCACCAGCACGTATTAAAAAGTGGCTAATAAATGGGGATTTCAAAAACGATGTGCGCTGACGTCCGAATGTATTCGCGGCGATGACTGCCAGTTATTGAATTGAAATAGGAGTATCTTTAAAATAAGTGTTATTGAGGAAGGGTTACAACTGATAAGGTGTATTGGGGGAAGAGGGCGTCCGTAAATGATTCAATTTCAGGCTGAGTGGTCCGCAGACTTCTATGGGTTCAGAACCACTGATCTATAGTAACCAATCGCAACAATGACAATTCAAAAGAAAGAGAATTACCTGAAGCTGTGACGAATTGCACTTTGATTTCTTAAATAACCACAATTTGTTTAAAAAGTGCGTTAAACAAATAAATAAGACGATAGTCCAGCCAGAACCGTGTCGCATTGAGCCCACATAAAAGTAAAGCCAGGCGGGTGGTTTAACACAAACGAGATTTCTCGAACAGACCCTCTAGTAATAAAGAAGACTGGACGTTCCATGGTATACTTCGTTAGTTCATTTTCAGAGCTTGATACATCTTGGTCATCAGGCCAATGTATAAGGGTGTGTTGTGTATCCGTCTGATAACTTGTGTCTCATTTGCTCTACTAGTGTACGTAACTCACAGTTCAATTGTGTGTGTGTGTGAAATCTGTTTGATTACCTGTATTATTGTGATAGCTGCAGAAGTGTGTGTATTTGTAATTTAGGCCAGGATTGTGAAGGAGGCGGCCGTGGCTTTAAGTTAAGATGTATCCCGGAATTTGTCAGGACTAGAATTGGGAAACCACGGAAAATCACTTCAATGAAGGCTGAGGTGGGAATCGAACCTACTCCTTATCAGTTCTGCCTCAGGAGACTGAGTGTAACCTTTCCAACCTTGAGATCAGAATCAGACTTCTTGGAAGACGTGGGAATCGAAGGTGAGCCTCCATGTGAACACTACAACACGAGGCGGACAACACGTTATCTTCCCAGAACTTTCCTGGAGGGAGCTTAGAAAACGGGAAAACCAAACTCGAGAATCGAACCTACGACCTCCGAATTTCCAGCTCATTGCAGTCGTGGTGCGCGAATTAATGAGCGAGGTGACAAGTGACTACTCTGGTCACACGTTGTAACCGGAATACCATTTCACACAAGCACCCCCTACCTGAACACATACACACATACTATAATCATTGGGGATTAAAATGTTCAATGATAATAAATGAAAATTATATGATTCGCTTGATCACATAATGAGCGTGGTGGCGCGCAGTATCAATATACATTACGGCCATCGCGATAGGCCTGGCCTCACTGTCCAGTTTATGAGCAGCACCGCCTGCAACTGTGCGTGTATTTATTTGGAAGCGTGATCATTGTAACATCTAAACCAAACAACTAAATAGAGTGTGGAGTTAATTGACCGCCCCTTTAAAATTGAATTTCCAAATGTAATTTCCAATTCACCCCGCGGCGTAGCAGTTCGGAGATCCGATACTTGAATCCCGGTTGTCTTGAGTGTGGGTTTCCCCCGTTTTTTTTTCACAATTCTTGCAGGAAAATACTCGTATAGTACCTTATTTCAAGTCTCGGTTACAAACACTACTACAGTCATCACAGGAATACAAGTTATTAGACAACTTCAACACACACCCATCTACACGGGGCTGATGACCAAGATATACAAAGCCCCTCAAACGAATTAACAACATCAAAAGTTACATGTAACAAGTTGCATTGTATAAGAGGCAACCAAGAGCCCAACTTCTACACAATGAAAGCATCAATAAGAATTTTCCTCCGGGGTTAATGACTTAGAATGTAATACCCTTTGGCAAGACTGCTTATCGTACACACCGTACTACATGAGAGTAAAGATGACGATGATGATGATTGTTGTTTTAAGGGGCCTAACATCTAGGTTATTAACCTCTAATGATATGATACGAGATGAATTGATAAGATGAAAACACTTCACTGCCAGGGATGGAAACGAAAATTGTTTGTATAAAACATTCAGTGAGTCTCAAAAATTCTGCCTTATTTGGATAAAAGAAGAAAAACCGTTATGAGAAAACAATAAAACAAATTGACTTTTTATAGCTTTTCAGTCGGTCAACACGAATGTGCCCAATGAATTGGCGGGGTACAAGATACAGATATATAAATACAATCCTGGAAAAAATTACATGTATTAGTTAATATTCACAATTAAATGGGGCAATTTAGGATTACGTGTTTCGACCCACAAGTGGCCATCATCAGATCTGATCACTGTGTTCAAATTTTTAATTTTCAATCATGAAAATTCACTTCTGTAGTATGATGAAATTATAATACGATTCGCTTGAATCTTGTCTTACGTTAGTTTTTAGCCTACTTTCGATTTTTGCAACAAAAAAATGAAAGTAGACTTATGAGAGCTACACAGGGCCAAAAAGTGTGTGTCTGTCTGTGTGTGAGTGTGTCTATATTCTGTATGTCTGTCCCCCCCTATCAATTCAAACACGGTGAATCCTAATTGAACGAAATTTGGTAAAGAGGTAGTAGCACTAGCAAAGGGCACCTCAGTGTCATGTTTTATATCGCCGCCATCTTTACCAAAACTCAATGGCGGCCACTCAAACGTTCAAAACGTAAAATCAAATAACGACCAAACTAATCATTCGATCTCTACCAAATTTGGTAACAATATACTGTACCCGATACCTAGTTTAGGCTATCGGCTACGCCAGCAGACATTAAGCCGTAGTTGAGGTTTTGGGAAGAGTTAAGAAAAGATAGCGCCCAGATCGAGTCAAGAGGAATGTCAGGATGACGTAGGAGGTCTAGGATCAAGAAGGCACTGACATCTGTAAGAAGATGGAATTATGGATAGAATTATGAAGCTTTATTAAGATCTGTATGGAATATGGTATTTAAACGTCTTAGAAGAGAAGATATAACATGCATTATATGTGGAAATAATTTTAAGGAAGTTAGATAATCCTTAAGTTATTTTATAACGTAATAGCCGAGATGATGAGGGTTCGAGATTATAATTGTGACGCGAGAGCATAGTGGTGGGGTGAACGCCACGTGTCTGCGCCAGGCAGATAAGGAAGAAGACAGTGCGGACACATTCAGTGGAGCTCTGTCAGCCGAGCAAGCAGGGTCGAGCAGTAGCGCAAGCCAAACGCATGGTGAAGGTCGCGTAGCGAACCGACACTGTCACGGCAAAGTGTAGGCGACAGTTTCAACATCACCGAGCAGCGAACGACAAGCAGGTCATTGATCCAGGCGGACTTGCCGAGCAAGCAAGCATAGACGGCCGGGATGTTAAAACAGCATTTCGAGTAGTTGGAGCTGCATTTCAATGCAGTCTGAACACAGTTTTTAGCCTACTTTCGATTTTTGCAAAAAATGAAAGTAGACTTATGAGATCAACACAGGGCGAAAAAAGTGTGTCTGTCTGTGTGTGTGTATGTGTGTGTGTGAGTCTGTGTGTGTGTATGTGTGTGTGTGAGTCTGTGTGTGTGTGTGTGAGTGTGTGTACTCTGAATGTCTGTCCCCCCCTATCAATTCGAACACGGTGAATGCGAATTGAACGAAATTTGGTACAAAGGTAGCACTAGCAAAGGACACCTCAGTGTCATGTTTTATATCGCCGCCATCTTTACTAAAACTGAATGGCGGCCACTCAAACGTTCAAAACGTAAAATCAAATAACGACTAACCAAATCATCCAATCTCTACCAAATTTGGTAACAACATACCTTCGTATAGGATGCGTCTTGTGACCAAACTACAAGGTCGTCCGCCATACCATTTCAGGATGGCGGCCGTGCGAATTATGCAAACTTTATAATCCATATCATGGGACCCACCAGTTCCGATTATCGAGCCGAGAATCGTTTTAACTGTTCTAAAGGAAGAGGCACGTACGAAATTAAAAGTTTATTTTGTAATACTATAGTGCAGACGTGATTTTAAAAAGCTCAGCTGATTCATTAATAAGACAAGATGGCAGCGGATATCTTGTGCCTGACTTATATTTCACTAATTTGAGTATTGAATGCAATATAGCGTACTGATAAAAAATAAATAAACTTTGTATGAAATGCTTTATATATAAATAATATACTCCAGTGATGAAATCGTTTAGTATAAATCATTATTTGCTAACAAGTTCTATGTAAGTCATTTTAAATAGAACGATATTCGTTGACACAATTAGCTCAGTGGTAGAGCGATAGCCTGTCGCTCAGATTCCTATGGTTCAAACCCGATCAGAGCTAGTTTTTTTGCTTGAAATGTTATATGTTTATTGTTTTGTAATGACTCAGATGTTTTAAAATTAAGCGTTATATTGTGCAAATTATGGTGTAAAATATATATTTAATTAAAACATAATTCGCCAGCAGATTTACTCGAGACATCTAGCTGCCAAAAAGGTAACTTCCAGATTTTATTGAAAAGTTTCTTCTTCTGGCCGCTAGAATGCACTCGCTCTGTTAGGATTATATTGTTCGATATTTCACCACTAGATGTCCCGACTAGTCTACGTGGGGATCCATTGATTACCATACCATTATCATTCTATGCGCATCGAATTTGAAGAATGACAAGTTGATACTACGATACATTTTAACTTTTTATTTTAAAGGGTTTGTAACAGCCTATTTTGCGTTACTTGAAAATGTTATTAAGCGTTATATTGTCCACATTATGGTGTAAAATATATATTTAATTAAAACATAATTCGCCAGCAGATTTACTCGAGACATCTAGCTGCCAAAAAGGTAACTTCCAGATTTTATTGAAAAGTTTCTTATTCTGGCCGCTAGAATGCACTCGCTCTGTTAGGATTATATTATCGAAAATATCCACATAGTTTGTATACACACGTCTCTGTAGGGTCATGGAAAGATTTGTTAATTCAATTAGGGTTGTGAAAGCCATGCACAACCAGACGTGTAAAGACATGCCTCAACTCAAAGTTGGATGTTGCCCACGGCAGGTCGTAATAATAATAATAATAATAATGTTATTGGTTATACATCCCTTTTAACTACTGCTGCTTTTAGAGACACCGGGGTGCCGGAATTTTGGCCCGAAGGGGATCTTTAACGTGCCAGTAAATGTACTGACACGGCTCCCTCGCATTTGTGCACCCTCAAATGCCAGCTGACTGCGCCAGGATACGAACCTGCAACCTAGGGCCCAGCAAGCGAGAACTTTACCGCTGAGCCACGCCGCCAGTCCGGTCGATTATGTCTCCAGATCCATAACATTCTTGATATACTTCTTATCTTTCTTTCTTTCTTCAATGATGGTAGCAGTTTTTATCTAGGTCGTGGCGTTTGGTAGAGGTAAATCGTTTCTAAGGTCTTCAACAAAGAATAGTTCTATTATACTCTTTGATAATAACAACGAGTTATAACTATACTCATACATTTAGGAGAAAGTAGGCTATATGTTCTTTACTGAACATCTTGTTCTGAATAACATTACGACAATGCATTTCATAACGCATTCCAAGTAACATTAACAATTTCAAGCAAACGGAATATTGTAAGCATATGCACTAATGAACATCAGCTCGTGCATTAATGCATTTATTTCTTATGCAGTTTTATAAATTACCGAGTATGAACACAACTACAGGGTGTTTCATAAACTTAGACACTCTCATGTAAAATTTTATTTTACGAAAGTGAGACTTAACAGTTATTGGAGATTAAACTTTCAACACTAAAACTGAACATTTAATGGAACAGTGGCGTAACGTAGAAGAGGAATAGGGGGTCCGCTGTTTCCATGAACTGTTTCGAGAGGATTTGGACAATATCCGCTATGGGTAACCAGAAGTTCATCATGTTGGAGTGAACGCAGATAGAGACGCGATGGCACCGCAGAGCGATGGATTCGATTCCTGACGAGAGGAGGTCCACCAGCTGATTCACTTGGGATTCGAAGGCAATCGTCATTGCATGGATGGAATGATATTCACGCCGATCTTTCGAGAAATTCATTACATAGGGAAAATCGACGATCTTTGAAATTTAATAACAGCTGATTATGAGAAGGTACTGTAAGAGTTACAACTTATTGATACGATTATTTTCATGAATACTGGGCACACATGTATATTTTTCTAATAGGAGTGATACGATTGTTAAGACATGGCTTTGACTTTATATGCTTCAAATTTTGCTAGAATATGGCGTGACCATATGATATGGCAGGCATCATTATACGAAATTCTCACCATTGGTTGGCTTTATTAAGCAGATGTTAGGTCTTTTAGACATTTTTCCAGCAAGGATATTTTTCATGAATAGTTTTTTTTGTGTAACGAGTATTTCGAACTCGTGATCTGCAATTGATTATCTAAATTACTTCGTCAGTTCATTGCATACTAGCGAGTGTGTATTATTCATCAGTAGGGATTTTTTTCCATTGGATTGTTTGGAGATATTAAGATGTTATTCACTTTAGTGAATGAATATCGCTTTTATATGACAACTAGAGACTTGTTGATTCCTATCTGGTACATTCACTCATTTTAGTCGTCGAGATGGGGTCTTTCGTATTTATACGATTGTATGGTGGTTACTCATCTTACCCATCGTTTAGGGCACTATCATCATTAGTCGACGAGGCGAGGTCTTTCGTATTTATACGATTGTACGGTGGTTACTCATCTTACTTGCCATAGAGGGACTCATTTTTATCATCCGAGTGTACATGAGATTGTAAGAGAATCAAACAAGGAACTACTAGTCACATATCAGTCGAAATTTTGTTAAATAAAGTAACGATAAATGACAGCAGGATTGCGTTTAGTAATTCTTGTTTGCCAATCCAATATTTTGTGGCTATACTCTTTTGAGAGTAATTTCAGTTTAACAGCTGTCACAGCTGATGCTTTTGATGATTTTTATAATTGTGTTGGATACCTTTGAGAAGGATTTAAAGTAATTGAATCTTGTAAGATGAATCATTAATGGTCAGATTTATTTTAAGGCAGATCAGTATTGCAGATTTTGATTTGAGAGATTATAGCACATTGGTGTTTTTCTGTGATGTGAATTATGAGAATTGTAAGAGAATTTATGCTATTTGAAAGCAAATCTTGAATTACTAAGGTAATATTTTTCCAATTGTTTAAGAAGTTGTCTAGATGTGATCATATTAATTACAGTTATTGGAGATTGTGTGCGTTGATAATTTGAAGCCAGTTATATATTTTTTGTAGATCATGCAACATGGTTAAGTGAAGTTTGTGATAGGCATTTTGTGGAAGTTGCCAAGTGATAGTTGCAATGTTGCTAATGCATTTTGAAGCAGACATGAGGTTGTTGAACCCAGTCTAGCGTAATTGTTGACATTCATGCTGTATGTGCAGAATATTTATGAAGTTTTGTGGAATAATTGTTGTATTCAAATGTGATATTTGAAGAATTGAGGATATATAATGTAGTTGTGGATAGTCAGATCCAACGTGATGTCGTGAAGGCAATAATATTTTTGGCATGAAAATTAAATACGAGATATAACTTGGAAGTGATAAAACTGTAAGACAACGTTCTATAACCCATATTAAACAATTTGTTAGGAAATTAAACAAATAAATAAAGTTGATAAGACAAGATTTTCTGAGAATAATAATTAATGAAATAATAATCTGAAAATTAAGCATATTAATGATCTGACCTAATGAAATAAAAATCAGAATGACTAGATGAAATAATGAAAATCTAAATAACCAGAAGAGTAAAATTTAAATAAATTGATAAATTAAATTTTGGAATAAATCAATGAATTAAATAAATGGATGAATTAAAGATTGGATGAATAAACTGATTTAAATAAATTAATAGATGATTGGATAGACGATGAATAACTGAATTAGAAGGTGATAATTACTTAAAGAAGCTGATGATTAATGAATTTATATGGAATTAAAATGAATTTAATTGATATATAATTTGAGGAATTGCAACTTTAGTTGAGGAATTAAACAATTTGTATTGATGATTTAAGATGATTTAATCTGAAGTAGATGATAAAATAAGAGTGTGTGAATAATTAGAAAGCATAATGAAGTGATGATAATAATTTTCATTTCAATGATTTAATGGTGATGAGTTGATGATTCTGACAGGAATATGTTGAATTTTGAGATGAGAATTTATGTGAGAAATATTTAATTTTGATGATGATGATAATGATGACCAATGAGAAGTGAATTTTCAATAATTCACAAACAAGTAATTATGAATGACAATGTAAATAGTGTAAATTAATTATTCAATGTTTAGGAGCATTTGACTAACGTGTTCAACATTTAAATTATGCCATGCAAGCCATAAAATACGTGATATTTAAAATATGTGATTATAATATGTGTATGTTTAGACAGATTAATAACTTTTTCAAATCCACATTTATGATGTTAAATTAAAGAGAAATTAGATCTCAGGTATCACAAATGTCAGTGACGAAAGACATAGTGCTACAGTGATCCTGAGAACCCAAGAGAACTTTAGAGATTTTTCTGTTTTATGTGGATGGAATATTTTTGATTAGAAAAGAGATGGTTCGATTTTTTGGACAATGACAATTTAACGTTGGCATTCGACCATACTCTCAGGTAGGAGGTATATTTAAAATGTCTGTCTGACTATCAAAGTGAAATAAATTTGTTTTTATCTTAGTTGTGATCTGATGACGGTGTGATTTTCCTTTTCTTTCCTTGTCTTGAGTAAGGCTTAACCGGAAAGGAAGTGGTTTGCTAGGAATTCAGTTGATGGCGCCCATTTATATTTGCATTATTTCTATTAAACTTAAGCCCGTAACGACCCTAGAGATACTTTGTCTCGTGTTACCTACTGCTTTTTCGATAACTCAGCTGAATTTCCGACACATTCCTTATTTGACTAGTGGTTCATTTAACTCCGCTCTGTCCTGGAACTCCAGGAATGCGATGTTATAGCAGATGGGTCATCGCATCCCCAGGACGAACGGGTACAGAGAGAGAGGGAGAATTGGTTTGATCCAACTTGTGGGGCTTCGATTTTGTTTATTCTATGAAATCACATCAGATTTAGATTACTGAGAGATTGATCTCAAGTTCATTTAATTGTGTTACAAAATTTATTGAACTTAGTCAGACAATGTACTTGTGTGCCCATTCCAGTGTTCATGTTAATCGTATTAGTATTATATCATGTTAGTTATAAGACATTTTTTTTCCTATACCCAAGTGAATGCAGGAATTGAGACATTGTGATGTGTTGTTGTCTAACGTCTCTGAATAAAACGTATATTGAAAATATAATTATGTTGCCGGAAGATTTAGCTAAGGTGTTAGGAGAGTTACAGACGGGTATGTCTGGTATTGCAGAAACTATTTCTAAAATGGAAACGGAAGTTAAAGAACAGATAAATAGTTCAGAAGCTAGGTTAGAAGCTAGATGTAAAGAAAATGTGCAATCATTACAGACTAGTAATGAAGAAAATTTAAAATCATTAGAGACTAGGCTACAGTCAAATAGTGAAGCTAACTTGAAGGACAATTTTAAATCATTAGAAGAAAGATTACAGTCAAATAGCAAAGATGAGTTGATGTTATTAGAGACTAGGTTACAGTCAAATAGTGAAGACAATTTTAAATCATTAGAAGAAAAACTACAGTCAAATAGTGAGGATAATTTTAAATCATTGGAAGAGAAATTACAAGCTCGTAGTGAAGAAACTAACACTGAATTAGAAAACAAGTTAACTAGATTAGAGAATAGATTAACTTTAAAGAATAATGAGATGCTTAAGACTTTACAATTAGACATAATTGCAGTAAATATGAAAGGAGAGGAAAATGTTCAAATATTAAGAAAGAATATTATTGAAATAAAAAGTAGAGAAGAAAACATTTTTACTTTAAGAACAGACGTTATGTCCATACAGAAAGACATTAAATCGGATGTATCGAAGTTGAGATTCGACATCGATGGTTTAGTGGCAGATGTAGGCAAAATTCAAGAGTGGTCTACCGAAGTATCTTTCAAGACTAAAATCAAAGGTCTAGAAATGAATCTAGGTAATGAGATTAAGGATTTAAAGTCAGTAACTGGGACCATTAAAGAGGAAGTCTTAGGAGAGGTTAATTCTAATTTAAAATCATTAGAGAATCAATTGCAGAAAGATATTAGGAAGATGGATGATGATATAGAGCAAAAGGTTAATGAAAACTTAGCTTTATTCAAAAATAGAGTCGGTGCAATCGTGGAAGAACGGTATAGTGAGGTCGATGCCGAAGCAAAAGAAAAACGAGCAGGATTAGATGAAAAATTAATCGCAGGTATGGCGAACTTAGAAGCGAGGTTTACGGAGAACAAGGAAGCGATGAAGATAGATTCAACTCTATTTAGGACAGATGTTGATCTGTTTAAGGAACAAGTCGCGTCAGTAAAGAATACATGCGAAGACAAGATTGACAAGTTGAAAAAAGATTAAGACGAGAGTAACAAAACGCAGAATGTTACATCGCTAGATGAGTTGAAGACTCAGGTCAAGATCGTGGAGAAATTAGCAGAAGATAGGATGACCAAACTAGAATCTATGTTTAACAGTTTCACCAGTCAGAATATAACATCAGGGGAAACATTGATAAATCAGACAGCGATAGATCGCAGTATGAGTAATCAAGAAGTTAGCATGGGAGAAGACCGTCAAACGCAACCGAATGTGACATTCGAAAGGGCAAGTTCAACCCCTCAGGATAATCCGAGTTCGAATAGGAGTACGTTGGGTACAAGCGAACGATACTCAGGTCCAGTTACCATTATAAGAAATCTGGATGACAAGCCGAGGAAGTTTTCTGGAAATACAGGGGTCACACCAGTCGAATTTCTGCGAGATATTCGAGACTACATGGCGGAGCATAGAGTAGCCAAGGAAAGAGAGCTAAGGATAGTCGAACGCGCCTTAGACGGGTCTGCGCTTACTTGGTTTAGAGCATTCAGAAGCAATTTTGCGAATATGGAGCAATTTGCAATAGCATTCCTAAGGAGATTTTGGAGTGCAGAGGATCAACTGAACGTGAGAGCAGAAATGTACTCGAAGCGTTATTCTACGTCACATCTGACGCATTATGCCAATTATTTTACGTCACAGCTGGCTAAATTACAGTTTCTGATTCCTCCATTGCCAGAAGAAGAGCTTTTGCAAGCTATAGCGAGACAGTTACCGATTGAGGTACAGCGATCACTAATAGCGTCGGGAGCCAACACACTTGAGCACTATGACGACATTTTACGCCGATTGGACTATACAAGCGCTCAAGTTACGCCTAGAAATACAAGAAACGACAATAGAAACACGCAAGAGGTGAATGCGGTAGTCGTTGACAACGCAGCTCAAACGGACAGAAGAGATTCCTGGGAAAACAGAAGGAACGAAGGAAATCGAGGAAACATCCGTAACGTTCGAGGAAATGATCGGTATAGAGGACCATATGAGAGGCCATACGATCAGGAAGCAAGAGATAGCCGATATAGAAATTATAACCAGAATTCCAGATATCAAGACAGGAATCGATACAACAGTAGATACCGTGGTAGAAATAACTGGAGCCAAGGTCAACAGTATAAAGGGAACGACAGGCAGGATGGCCGAAGAAACGATCCTAATGAAGGACGAGATAATCGTGGATATGAGAGGTCGAGGCAAGAAGATAGACAGCCTAATACACCACTCGAGGAGACAGTCAGAGATGTCAATCGAGCAAGCACGAGTAGTGAAGGAAGAAACAGACGTCAAAGCAATACAGAATCGAGATGCTAATCATTGGAAGTCAATCATCATTATTGAGAGTCAGAAAATACCATCATGCTGAGTAAGGGAATTGTAGAGCTATCGTGTACATGTATTATATATAGAATGCCTGAGGGTGTATTTTTTTCTCAATCCTGATTAAAAAAAGGAGATGTACGGGAGAGATGTACCCGATACCTAGTTTAGGCTATCGGCTACGCCAGCAGACATTAAGCCGTAGTTGAGGTTTTGGGAAGAGTTAAGAAAAGATAGCGCCCAGATCGAGTCAAGAGGAATGTCAGGATGACGTAGGAGGTCTAGGATCAAGAAGGCACTGACATCTGTAAGAAGATGGAATTATGGATAGAATTATGAAGCTTTATTAAGATCTGTATGGAATATGGTATTTAAACGTCTTAGAAGAGAAGATATAACATGCATTATATGTGGAAATAATTTTAAGGAAGTTAGATAATCCTTAAGTTATTTTATAACGTAATAGCCGAGATGATGAGGGTTCGAGATTATAATTGTGACGCGAGAGCATAGTGGTGGGGTGAACGCCACGTGTCTGCGCCAGGCAGATAAGGAAGAAGACAGTGCGGACACATTCAGTGGAGCTCTGTCAGCCGAGCAAGCAGGGTCGAGCAGTAGCGCAAGCCAAACGCATGGTGAAGGTCGCGTAGCGAACCGACACTGTCACGGCAAAGTGTAGGCGACAGTTTCAACATCACCGAGCAGCGAACGACAAGCAGGTCATTGATCCAGGCGGACTTGCCGAGCAAGCAAGCATAGACGGCCGGGATGTTAAAACAGCATTGCGAGTAGTTGGAGAACTTTATTCTAAGCTGCATTTCAACGCAGTCTGAACACAGTTTTTCTGAATAACATTACGACAATGCATGTCATAACACATTCCAAGTAACATTAACAATTTCAAGCAAACGGAATGTTGTAAGCATATGCACTAATGAACATTAGCTCGTGCATTAATGCATTTATTTCTTATGCAGTTTTATAAATTACCGAGTATGAACACAACTACAGGGTGTTTCATAAACTTAGACACTCTCATGTAAAATTTTATTTTACGAAAGTGAGACTTAACAGTTATTGGAGATTAAACTTTCAACACTCAAACTGAACATTTAATGGAACAGTGGCGTAACGTAGAAGAGGAATAGGGGGGGTCCGCTGTTTCCATGAACTTTTTCGAGAGGATTTGGACAATATCCGCTATGGGTAACCAGAAGTTCATCATGTTGGAGTGAACGCAGATAGAGACGCGATGGCACCGCAGAGCGATGGATTCGATTCCTGACGAGAGGAGGTCCACCAGCTGATTCACTTGGGATTCGAAGGCAATCGTCATTGCATGGATGGAATGATATTCACGCCGATCTTTCGAGAAATTCATTACATAGGGAAAATCGACGATCTTTGAAATTTAATAACAGCTGATTATGAGAAGGTACTGTAAGAGTTACAACTTATTGATACGATTATTTTCATGAATACTGGGCACACATGTATATTTTTCTAATAGGAGTGATACGATTGTTAAGACATGGCTTTGACTTTATATGCTTCAAATTTTGCTAGAATATGGCGTGACCATATGATATGGCAGGCATCATTATACGAAATTCTCACCATTGGTTGGCTTTATTAAGCAGATGTTAGGTCTTTTAGACATTTTTCCAGCAAGGATATTTTTCATGAATAGTTTTTTTTTTGTGTAACGAGTATTTCGAACTCGTGATCTGCAATTGATTATCTAAATTACTTCGTCAGTTCATTGCATACTAGCGAGTGTGTATTATTCATCAGTAGGGATTTTTTTCCATTGGATTGTTTGGAGATATTAAGATGTTATTCACTTTAGTGAATGAATATCGCTTTTATATGACAACTAGAGACTTGTTGATTCCTATCTGGTACATTCACTCATTTTAGTCGTCGAGATGGGGTCTTTCGTATTTATACGATTGTATGGTGGTTACTCATCTTACCCATCGTTTAGGGCACTATCATCATTAGTCGACGAGGCGAGGTCTTTCGTATTTATACGATTGTACGGTGGTTACTCATCTTACTTGCCATAGAGGGACTCATTTTTATCATCCGAGTGTACATGAGATTGTAAGTGAATCAAACAAGGAACTACTAGTCACATATCAGTCGAAATTTTGTTAAATAAAGTAACGATAAATGTCAGCAGGATTGCGTTTAGTAATTCTTGTTTGCCAATCCAATATTTTGTGGCTATACTCTTTTGAGAGTAATTTCAGTTTAACAGCTGTCACAGCTGATGCTTTTGATGATTTTTATAATTGTGTTGGATACCTTTGAGAAGGATTTAAAGTAATTGAATCTTGTAAGATGAATCATTAATGGTCAGATTTATTTTAAGGCAGATCAGTATTGCAGATTTTGATTTGAGAGATTATAGCACATTGGTGTTTTTCTGTGATGTGAATTATGAGAATTGTAAGAGAATTTATGCTATTTGAAAGCAAATCTTGAATTACTAAGGTAATATTTTTCCAATTGTTTAAGAAGTTGTCTAGATGTGATCATATTAATTACAGTTATTGGAGATTGTGTGCGTTGATAATTTGAAGCCAGTTATATATTTTTTGTAGATCATGCAACATGGTTAAGTGAAGTTTGTGATAGGCATTTTGTGGAAGTTGCCAAGTGATAGTTGCAATGTTGCTAATGCATTTTGAAGCAGACATGAGGTTGTTGAACCCAGTCTAGCGTAATTGTTGACATTCATGCTGTATGTGCAGAATATTTATGAAGTTTTGTGGAATAATTGTTGTATTCAAATGTGATATTTGAAGAATTGAGGATATATAATGTAGTTGTGGATAGTCAGATCCAACGTGATGTCGTGAAGGCAATAATATTTTTGGCATGAAAATTAAATACGAGATATAACTTGGAAGTGATAAAACTGTAAGACAACGTTCTATAACCCATATTAAACAATTTGTTAGGAAATTAAACAAATAAATAAAGTTGATAAGACAAGATTTTCTGAGAATAATAATTAATGAAATAATAATCTGAAAATTAAGCATATTAATGATCTGACCTAATGAAATAAAAATCAGAATGACTAGATGAAATAATGAAAATCTAAATAACCAGAAGAGTAAAATTTAAATAAATTGATAAATTAAATTTTGGAATAAATCAATGAATTAAATAAATGGATGAATTAAAGATTGGATGAATAAACTGATTTAAATAAATTAATAGATGATTGGATAGACGATGAATAACTGAATTAGAAGGTGATAATTACTTAAAGAAGCTGATGATTAATGAATTTATATGGAATTAAAATAAATTTAATTGATATATAATTTGAGGAATTGCAACTTTAGTTGAGGAATTAAACAATTTGTATTGATGATTTAAGATGATTTAATCTGAAGTAGATGATAAAATAAGAGTGTGTGAATAATTAGAAAGCATAATGAAGTGATGATAATAATTTTCATTTCAATGATTTAATGGTGATGAGTTGATGATTCTGACAGGAATATGTTGAATTTTGAGATGAGAATTTATGTGAGAAATATTTAATTTTGATGATGATGATAATGATGACCAATGAGAAGTGAATTTTCTATAATTCACAAACAAGTAATTATGAATGACAATGTAAATAGTGTAAATTAATTATTCAATGTTTAGGAGCATTTGACTAACGTGTTCAACATTTAAATTATGCCATGCAAGCCATAAAATACGTGATATTTAAAATATGTGATTATAATATGTGTATGTTTAGACAGATTAATAACTTTTTCAAATCCACATTTATGATGTTAAATTAAAGAGAAATTAGATCTCAGGTATCACAAATGTCAGTGACGAAAGACATAGTGCTACAGTGATCCTGAGAACCCAAGAGAACTTTAGAGATTTTTCTGTTTTATGTGGATGGAATATTTTTGATTAGAAAAGAGATGGTTCGATTTTTTGGACAATGACAATTTAACGTTGGCATTCGACCATACTCTCAGGTAGGAGGTATATTTAAAATGTCTGTCTGACTATCAAAGTGAAATAAATTTGTTTTTATCTTAGTTGTGATCTGATGATGGTGTGATTTTCCTTTTCTTTCCTTGTCTTGAGTAAGGCTTAACCGGAAAGGAAGTGGTTTGCTAGGAATTCAGTTGATGGCGCCCATTTATATTTGCATTATTTCTATTAAACTTAAGCCCGTAACGACCCTAGAGATACTTTGTCTCGTGTTACCCACTGCTTTTTCGATAACTCAGCTGAATTTCCGACACATTCCTTATTTGACTAGTGGTTCATTTAACTCCGCTCTGTCCTGGAACTCCAGGAATGCGATGTTATAGCAGATGGGTCATCGCATCCCCAGGACGAACGGGTACAATACCTTCATAAGGGACAGGTCTTGTGGCCAAACTACAAGGTCATCCATCACCTGTACCATTTCAGGATGGCGGCCGTGTGAATTTTGTAAACTTTATAATCCATAACATGTGACCCACCAGTTTCGATTATCGAACCGAGAATCGTTTAAACTGTTCTAAAGGACGTGTCCCGTTCAAATTAAAGGTTTATCTTGTGCCTGACCAATGTTTCACTAGTTTGAGTATTTCATGCAATATAGCCCACTGATAGAAATAATATATTCATTCTATGAAATGCTTTATATATAAAAAGAATACTCCACTGAAGAAATCGTTTAGTCTAAATCATAGGTGGGCAATGAGAAAGCGCAGCTCCTGGAGCCAACTGCATGAGCGCGAGTGGAGCCAAGGAGCAGGGACCAGCTGACTGCTCGCTAATAGTTTGTGCTGGAACGACTAGATGGCAATATACGCAGTCAAGGCGCAAGCATAGGTACAGCATTGTGCCGGGCTGAGTAGGCCTATATTATGTGTACGGCTGAACGCTAAATATGAATCACGAACAAGCTTAGCACATTTTTATGAACAGTTTTTGCTAACAGATTTCCCAAACATGCACAAAATGACTGCCAAACTTCTATCAATGTTTGGTTCAACGTATCTGTGTGAGAAACTGTTCTCTCGAATGAAGTTAAATAAATCTCCAAGAAGAGCCACTCCTGACGCACATCTCACTGCCGTTCTTCGAATTGCAAGTGCAAGATCGATAGCTCCAAATGTAACCCGTCTGCTTCAGCGAAAGGCTACGCACACTTCCTCATCATCTGCAGAATGACAGTTCAGATATGTAAGAACACATAGGCCTATATTTTGGTTTATGGTGAATGATATTTATTCATGTATTGATTTCTGTACTCGTACTGCAAGTTTTCGTTCCTTGTGTTCCAAACAAGTTGTTTGCTGTGCAAGCAACTACAATGTTAATTTCGGTGAGTGCGCATACTCGGCTCTTTCTCCTGCCGGAGCGGGAGTGCTCCTCAATGAGCCGAATTGTGCCCACCTCTGGTCTCAATCATTATTTGCTAAGACGTTGTATGTAATTCAATTGATATCGGCGAATTTTGGTTGACTTGTTTGGCTGCGTGGTAAACCGTTAGCCTTTCACCCGTATGACTGGGGTTCTAATCCTACCAGAGTTGGGTTTTCTTTCTTGTTCTTTTTATATTTATTGTTTTGTAAGCCATCAACATAAGCCACAACATAAGCCATCAACATAAGCCACCAATATAAGCCACCAACATAAGCCACCAATATAAGCCACCAACATAAGCCACCAACATAATCCACCAACATAAGCCATCAACATAAGCCACCAGCATAAGCCACCAACATAAGGCACCAACATAAGCCACCAATATAAGCCACCAACATAAACCACCAACATAAGCCATCAACATAAGCCACCAATATAAGCCACCAACATAAGCCATCAACATAAGCCACCAATATAAGCCACCAACATAAGCCACCAACATAAGCCACCATCATAGCCACCAATATAAGCCACCAACATAAGCCACCAACATAAGCCACCAACATAATCCACCAACATAAGCCATCAAAATAAGCCACCAAAATAAGCCACCAACATAAACCATCAACATAAGCCACCAAAATAAGCCACCAACATAAGCCACCAAAATAAGCCACCAAACTAAGCCATCAAAATAAGCCACCAACATAAACCATCAACATAAGCCACCAAAATAAGCCACCAACATAAGCCACCAACATCATCCTATATAAAACGTCAACACAAAATCACACTTTCACCTGAATTGTTCTGACCTTTGTAGTAGGTAGATCAACTTTACAAGTCAGTTACTACTATGGAATATACTATAACCAATAAAGGCAAACCACGTGCACTGTATCATGGCTACTCCTATAACTATAAGCGGCAAAATGTGAATGGAATCATATTTTGGCAGTGCTCAAAACAAAGGACAACAAAATGTTTAGGTCATCTAAAAAGTAAGAATGGTAAGGTCTTAAGTGTGGGTAATCATCAATGTAGTGTACCAGATAAAACACTGTTGCTGTCAACAAAATATCATGAAAATGCTAAAAAGCAAGTTCAAGAAAATGATATTGCTGCTTAAGACAGTGCATTGTTTGTTGAAAAGCAATTATCATCTCCTCACAAAGTCATGTTAGGACAGTTGTCAACGTTCAAAAAAACCTTAACACTATCAAAAGCAACACAGACTCTTCAAGAGGTCCCTTTTGAAAAGGAAAAAAAGAATTGGATAGTTCTAGTGATGTTGAGGATGATAATGATGATGATGATAATGATAATGTTGGTGACAATGACTACAATAATTATGATGATAATATGTATAATGATGATGATGATGATGAAAAAGAAGAGGATGAGGGTTTAATGTCTATAAAACCATTGCGGCTTCCCCAGTTTTTAAGAACAAGAGTACCTGGAGAATGTTATAAAAGGATCTACAAAAAGCGTTGTGTTTAAAATCTATATCAAACAGTGATAAAAAGATAAAAAGTTGTTTTCAGTGTGTAACTATTGTAAAAAAAATGAATAAAATATTGTATGGGTATTGGCTGTTTTTCTTAATTGCTATCCCCATGTCCCACAATTAATGCAATTGTTAACCATCAACAGTCTCTGACTATGTTCTTAAAGAGAGTGCCTTAAACAATACACTCTGTCTATGGTTTGTGTAGCAAGTATCATAATAATTCAGTGTGGACAAGCCATGTTAAAGCAATAGTTATGTCAGGTAAGGGATTCGAACCTTTGCTTCCTTGTACAGGAAATTTGATCTTAAGTCAAACACCTTAACCACTCGGCCAACCTGACAGTTGCTAATTTAATTAGTCTTGTGGACTTGAGTGTTTACAAAACTTTTCCCAGTATACATTGACTAAACCACTTGCTTGTTTTGAAATATAGATTTTGTTTTGTTTTACCGTAACATTGCAGTTATGAATATTGTGAACTGGGTGTTTAATATAGGGTTAAAGGCATTTTAAAATAACTTTAGAAAAGCTCTTGGGTATCGTGTCATGGGCTTTAGAAATGCATTACTGTTCGTTGACTAACATTTACCGTTACACAACATTATTTTGGTGAGCTTGCATGTTGTTGTTTGAGTCTTTAGTCGTTTGACTGGTTTGCTGCAAATCTCAATGCCCCTGTCCCAAGCTAATCGTTTCATCTCTATATAGCTACCACACCCTACAATTAAGACTATCTGTTTAACATATTCTAACCTTGGTCTCCCCCTACAAGCTCTTGGGTTCAATTCCTAGCTTTAACACAAAATTTTAAAAGTGGTATTAGGACTAAAACAAGTATACTCAGTCTCGGATGGTCCAAAATAAGTAGAGAGGGTTTGATTCACACCTCAACCATACAGCACCGTGTTTTTTGTTTTTTTTTTTAGTTTTTAAAATAATGATAGCCATTTGTTCAATTTCACATTTCACACATTGCAATTTGTCAGTTTTCCATTTGCATTTTTTAAATGACAGTTTGATGTTTTTTCAATTTCATGATATGGAAACATGGATTTTCCATTTTCATATTTACGCATTTGTCAATTTCCCATTTGTATATATTTTTTAAATGTTCGTTTAAGGTTTTTAAATTTTGTCTATATGGAAACATGGATTTTCCATTTTGCTGTTTACACATTCTTTATTTATTTTGTGTCTGCTGAAAAACGATATTTCCAAAACAAGATTTTTTATTTTTCATTTTATGTTTTTGTAAATGATCTTAAAGTGAGTGCTTGACCATGGCACTAGTACAGTCTGTCTATGTGTGTTAGCGGAACCGTAGAGGCTTATTACTACTGCAAGTAAGAATGTTTTACAAAATAACGGCTATCTACCACTGCATTTGAAAACCAAAACTATTGAAAAAAAAATACTATTTACCATTCATTCATATATAAGTGTTAATTCTCCCTCTCCCGACCCTCTCCCGTATTTTCTCTGGTCAAACAATCAATGCTACCCATACATACACAAGCTTTCTATATATCTCTCTCTCTATATATATGTTTTCTCTGTTCCACAAGATAAAAATTATGGTTGCTGGATTGTATCCTGCACTGTTTATGCGGCATACCTTTGCCAGTTCATAAAACCGTTAGGTAGTTCTCTACACATAGCGATTTTACCACTGCTCTACCTACGCCTTTTGCTTGTTTGGCTTTCTTACAGGCTAGTATGCGATAGGCAGCATTAACTGTATATCAAACCCAGTCCACCTTTGTATTTGTAATCTAAGTTATAATTTGAAAAGAGACAAGTGTAATCAGTTTTAAACATTATCTCTGCTTTTTTGTTTGTTTGTTTGTTTGTTTGTTTATGACATGTATATTAACCTGGTCCTGTCAGTCTGCCCCATCAAGTTTGTTTTCTATACTCACTTCAAGCAACATATAACCAAGTTCTGTTTGTTCTATCTAAAGCCAACTTCATCTGATCAAGGAATTATCATTTGTCATGTCACTCATAATCGTTTACATGTTAAAGACCCCCTTCAGGGGGTTTAGGAATTAAGAATTCCATCATAGGAAAAATCGGAAAACGAACCCTCGACCCGCCGTCTCATCGAAATAGCGAATACTGTATTGGTATATCACCACCGTGGCCAGTAATAGCCTCGTTGAAACACGTGCCCAGTGGTATCGTCTCTTTCTATCTACAACCACTCTTCATGAACATTTTAGACAGATTTAAAAAAAAGTTTTAAAAACTAAAATGTTTTCAACAAAAGTGTCGTTAGACCCTTTCGCAATATTTTTTTAAAACATAAATACTAATATTCGAAAGGGGGGTCACCCCGAGTCCTACGAACCCTCGTATACGTCTCTGGCGTTATTGGTTTGTGAGATATAACAGAAAGTCTAAAATCACAGTTTTACACCAAAAAATTATGTTTCCCTCATTCTCAAAAACTTTAACCTATTACCAAAATAAAGAGGGTTTCGAGACAAGCTATTTGACACGTCATAGGACCAAATCCGACCATGCATTCGTGAGATATCGGAAAAAACTAAAATCATGGTTTTACCCCCAAAAAGTCTGTTTCCCTCATTCTCAAAACTTTAACCTATTAATAATATATATAGGGCTTCGAGACAAGCGATTTGACACGTCACACGTCCAAATCCGACCTTGCGTTCGAGAGATATCGGCAAACTTCCTAGGAAAGTAGGCGACTATCTGGTTCTCTCCTCACCACCAAAACCCCTTCTTATAAATCATTTTTTCAAAGAGCTCGCCCTCTTACAAAAATCCCAAGTGCGCATGCGTAAAAAACAAAAACAAAATTGTTCATTCATAGCGGCATCCAGCAAAACGTATGCGCTATATGAGCAACAACATTCAAGTTCATTTTAGCAGCGCACCTTATACATGTCGCATTTGAAAAGAGACTTTCACAAAAAAATTACAATTTCACCCCCTAGTAGGGGTAGGTTTTATTTAGGGGTTGAAATGAGTAGTCCATTGGAAAGAGGGTGTCAGCCCGAGTCCAACGACACCTCATTTGTCAACATCCGACCATGGGTTGGCCAGATATTAACAAATATTACATGGCTGAGGCTTAGTAGTAAGGGCATGTATGTTCTGGAGTGGGGCAGAAGCACCACTACTCCACTACTGACTTATGAAAGTGAATAAATATAAAACAAATACGGCATATTGAACAATAAAGATAGATATGTACATAATAAAACATAAAACAGACTAAAGACAAACTGAAAGCCTTAAACTACATTTAGACTTTCAAGTGTAGCCACTGTCCCTCACGAATCGGATGACGAAGTCTGCTGACGGCCCGTCATCTGAGAGTAATGAGCTATTGATCAGGATCATTGATTTACGGCTTCACTTAATTCAGCGTAGGG
This sequence comes from Meconema thalassinum, assembly GCA_946902985.2. Lineage (NCBI taxonomy): Eukaryota > Metazoa > Arthropoda > Insecta > Orthoptera > Tettigoniidae > Meconema > Meconema thalassinum. The sequence goes on from OX336390.1 coordinate 422,864,510, forward strand.
TTGTCTGTTCTTTCTCCCAGTTTGACGGTAATTAAATGTTCAATTGGTTAGAACAAGTAGCTCGAGTAAATAAATTACATTTCTTGCCTGCACAGTGTGCTGAGCTAATCCATGTGATTACTGGCGTCCTGTTCGTACAAATCCGATACTACTGTACATTTAGCGATTGAATTGCTTTCTTTATTCTGTAGTGCTTTGCTATAAGCTTCCTTTAATCCGCGGACATGTACTGTACGGCTTGCCTGGAGCGGTGTATTATCTCCGAAAGTACTGTACGTCTCGCTTTTGTAATTAGCATATGCAGTATGTGCGATTTATTATTTTGTTGTTATGGACCTGACTACGCCTATACGGTGAACCTTCCATAAAATCATACCACAATGCTGGAACCACTGCAAGAGATGGTGATTCAGTGGTGGCCGAAGTTATTTGTAGTTATCTCGTCGAAAGTGGTTTATCCAATTTACCGGCCGAGCGGTCAATTGATAGTAAATGGGTATGAGTCCTGGGAACTCAATGAATTATCAGTGTAGTTGTTCGTTGTCCGTAGTAACTGCTTTTTATTGTGTTGACCATAACATACAATATACTGTATACATATTCACAAGTAGAGTACATGTTCTATTCGAAGAGGCTGGTCTGTTGGTCAGTTCAAGTATATACCGCGAAAGGTACGTGTCTATGAGACATTTTAGTGTAGTCGATGACGTCATGGATGACGTGCAGACGTTGTTGTTTGTTTGTTTGTTTGTTTGTTTGTTTGTTTGTTTGTTTGTTTGATGCTTTGGCTTGAATTGCCGCCATTTTTGTAAGCTGTGTGAGATTTCAAACAGTGCGTCGTTAATGCCCATGTATTGACATGTGTTCAAGTGAGAGATGTGGTGGTGAGTAACGAATGTTCATAAAATACTTTTAGTTGTTCAGTTTAATTGAAAAGTTTTACTGTACATTTCTCAAGCCATGGTGAGAGAAAGCCATCCGACGCTACTTGGTTAGATGACAGCTTGTACTATAAGTAAGGAAGTCCGGGGCGTTAGCCTCACATTTGGGTTGTGTTTGTATGTAAAGCCTTAATAACACACAGAATTGTACATGTATGCATCGTTTAAACCTTTACTGTCTTACATGACCTCATGGATGCCGCCATTTTGTGTCTAGAGGAATTTCGTAGCGTAATGTATCGCGTACTAAACTACTCTCGGTTGCTCAAACAATCTTCATTCTTCCCTGGCTAAGCTAAAATAATCTCTCATCTCGCTGAAGTCCGTTGCTTGCACTATCTTGCTCTCAAAACCTAACCCCTACATCCCGTCTTATCCTGGAGACTGTTTCTTAAGTTGCGCCATGCCACTTTCACATCTCGGATGATTGTCCCTGATGCTAGCTGAATCTCATTTATAGCTCGCATATCCTCCCACCATGGAACATCATGAATTTATTCTGGACGGGTATTGTCTTAACCAATCCAAATGGTTAACATAATATTCCTAACTAGCGGACTCGTGCAAGAACTCTCTCATAATGGGTTGTGTGCGCCCCATGTGTACAGACTACCCGCCCGACCAAGTGCTATGTTGGCTGGACGCGAAACAGGTCTGCCAGGGGCTATCGTCTTGTTTATTTGTTTAAAAGCCCTTTATAAACAAGTAAATATATTTCCGTTGACATTTCAAGAAATGCAAGATTTTTCCTGTACTATTGAGACGATTTGGAAGATTTTGGTACAAACCACACCTTCTAACTGCCTCTGGTTTAAGAGCTTGAGTTTTGGCAAACATACACCTTAGCGTATTATATAATAAGATAGTAATTGGTTCTGTTGTCGGAGAATCCCTATGACTCGAGCCCTGTAGTCGCCCTGGACTGGACTCGTAACTCATGATAATGTATGAACATTGAAACTTCCCATGAAGCAAGTATTTACTCTCATCGTCTACAAGCTGATATTGGGAGCCAACAGCAAACATGATAAAGCACTCCTCTTACACACCCTCGTAACTCCAAGAGACATTCCATGGCTGCCTGGAGCCAAGGCTTTCCCAGCACGAACCACAGCGTTGTCAACTTTCCACCGTAGCCACTAAAATCAAGCAGCGAGACTGGACAGAACTACATGCAGATGTGCAACACTGGACACCTGACACCTGTGTGAAACGTGAGCTGGCCGCCAGGGCGGAACTTTGGAGTACACGTGGAGTGATAGAGGAAGCATTCTATTGGTCAACAAAACCATCAGCTATTGGTCAATAGCGAACAATGGTTATTGTCGGCGTGTGCTTCTGCCTTACGTTTGAGCTGCCGCTCGTTAACCAGAAAAAATGAGGGAACTAAGCAAGTCAACATATAACTCGAAAAATCAAATACTCAAAGATAATTTCATTTAACTCCAACCAATAAGAGCCAAGCCTCCGTGGCTTAGGCGGCAGCACGCCGGCCTCTCACCGCTGGGTCCGTGGTTCAAATCCCGGTCACTCCATGTGAGATCTGTGCTGGACAAAACGGAGGCAGACAGGTTTTTCTCCGGGTACTCCGGTTTTCCCTGTCAAAAATTTCATTCCAGCAACACTCTCCACTATCATTTCATTTCATATGTCATTCATTTAATCATTGCCCCAGAGGAGTGCGTCAGGCCTCGGCAGCCGGCACAGTCCATATCCTCGCCGCTAGATCGGGGCTTCATTCATTCCATTCCTGACCCGGTCGGAGACTGGAAGCAGGCTGTGGATTTTCATTTTCATTTTTCCAACCAATAAGAGAAAAGTTATATTATTACTTCACCTTTCAATTTCGCTAACACGTCAATTTCTGGTATTCTGTTTCAAGTAATTTGAAGTTAATCCTAAAGTATTCAAATCGCATGTACTGCTGATTGTACCATACTACAATGCCCTAGCCCGTAAATTAAATAACAACACAATGGTAAAGCAAGGCTCAACATAGAACTAGAAGCTCCATTTGCTTTGCTTAGTCTTGGTGAAATAATAGGCACAAAGGGTTAACATTACAACAAAGCAATGCCAACATCCACTATTGATGTTACAAATGGTAATGGAGTTCTCGCTATTTATTCCTTTGAGGCATTATCATACGGCACTGTAACGATGAATATTAAAAGACCAGTATTTACGGGTATTAGAGAGCTAGGCTATCTTTATAAAGCCTTATCTCTAAACTATATCACTCACATTGAACCTGCAGCCGAGATTATGTAAATATGATAGCTCAATGAAAAAATAAATGTTTAACTTGTATCTCTTTTTTCATTTCTCCATTAACTTATCATTTGACGTAAAACCCTTGTGTTGTGTACGCCGCTTGAATAGAAATGTACATACACACACTGAACGAAGAATTAGGCTTTGGTCCAAATGATACGCAGTTGGCTTTGCAACTACAAAACACTTGTTATATGTAATGATCCACACTTGCACAAGAGTGTGATGGTGGTGTGCACGATTTTAAGGGAGAACCATCGAGGTCATCTGTCCCACTCTCACAACAGGTTGTAGGTACATATCAGGGACTTGTAATACCGTGGTCAACAGTCCCATGTAATTAGGTGTGTTTAAGAGTCTGGGTTCTTGTGATATCTGTCATAGTGTGCGTATTTTTAATTGACTCTATGTTAGAGAAGGAGACGGTCGTGGCCTTAACTTAGGCATTTGCCTTGAGTAAAAGAGGAAAACCACAAAAAAAACGAGTGTGTCTAAGTTGGGAATCAAACTGAGGACCTATGGGACCCAAGTCTAAATACGTACCAGATTTGTTCAATATACAAGGTATGATGGATGGCGATCTCAACTCACTTAGGATCGAGAGAGTATTCACCTAAATTAGACAAACTTTTTTTTCTACAATCGCCGAAATTGCAACAGGAAAAGATACAAAGATTAAAAAGCTAATATTTATCAAATATATTTATTGAATTAAGCACAATGTGTAAAGTAAATCTAGACGATAAGTCATTTTCATTCGTTCTTTGCATGATGTATGATTGGCAGAGTTCTTTGGGTACATTCGAAGCGGTGATACTGTGCGCAGTCTCGGTTGCAGAGTTCACGAACACATCCACTGTCGGCGTTGTAGAAACCTTCCCAGCTGCAGATTCTGTGGTGGAATCAATGTAATGCCCCTCTGGTGCAGAAGTGGTGAGGTTCGTAACCAGCTGTATTGTACTCCTCTTCTTTAATGGTTGATGTGCGGTAGAAGGCGGGGTCGATTTCTGCTAGGAATCGAACCCACCTTTTCTCAGTTTTGCCTCACGAGGATGAGTGTACCCATTCTAGCCCTCAGACCAGAATTAAATTCCTTAGCAGACCCGTGATTCAAACCTGGACCTTCTGGGCGACAGCCAATAATGCTAGCCACTTCACCACGAGGTGGTCCACCCAATGAGTGAGTAGGGTTAAAGGAGGCCCTTAATTGTTTTCGCTCTTTTCTTCAAAATAAATGGTTTAACTGTGATATTGTAAAATTTCTGTCGGTCTACCGTTTACAAACCCAATTATTGGGATATGCTAGACAACCAGAAGAAAAAAACCGACGTGAGATTCAAAGTTATTTGTAAGGATTACAAGAAGATAACTTTCTATAACATGCCATTTTTCTTCAAATTGCTTCACATTTCCTATTAATAGGGATTGTAAACAAGATGACTGAAAACTTACAATATCAATTGCTAATAAGACTACACCGAAAGAATGGTTTCAAAACTAGAAAACTTTGTAAATGTATAGATCAAAAGTCATTGTAAATTAATGAAAATTGTAATCAAAATACCTCATTGATCGTACAAACCTTAACCAGCCCCGTGGTTGATTGGTTATCCTGCCAGCCTTTGGCCCGAGCTTGATTGCCGATTGGGCCAAGGGAGTTTCAATCTCCTTTGGTTGATTATTTCCCCAGGTTTGGGGACTGGGTGTTTGTGACGACTTCAAAGAAAGAAATGCCGTAAATAACGTTAACATGAAGATAGATATATGATGAAAAAAAAATGTAAGAAAGATCCTCGCTGATATAGTGCAAAAATATATGTCCAGAGTCGGATTATTTAGCAGACTTGATGACGTCAACGACCAGTAATCTAAGCTAGTTTAGTTATTAAAAAAATAAAAAACGAATGAATTTGTTAATATCAGCTTGAGATATTGATTAATTGATTATTTTAGGATTATACGCATACGAGTAAGAAGCCGACGTTTGTTGCATGTAATTCGCCATTTTACAGTAAATAGCATTGCATTACAATACTTGACATACACTTGTAGCACATGTGAGAAGTCATTTGCACGGCGGACAGAGCTAATGGAACATTTTGTCGTTCACTCAAGGAAGAGACTGCATTGTCTGTTTGTTGCGCCCAAAGCGATTCAGCTAGCGCTCTTAATTTGAGGAAACATCATAGTGTTCACTAGGGAAGAAATAACCTTACTGCATCACCTGTTACAAGGAATTCAAAAGGTTCGACTATCTTGCTAAACACTTGTTAATTCGTTCCGGGACCACATGTGCACAACGTAGTGAATGATTTGTGGGATGTTAAAGAACGTGTATAGGTATCTGCATCCAAACTAGATGTTAAAACTCCACCGGTAAGTTTTTGTATTGCATTTTAAAAACACCTTCCATTTGAAACGGTTCAATATACAGTACGTAGATTTTACTGAAGAGTGAAGACTTGGCAGTTTCTGTCATTGTTCAAGAGCTTAGACAGGGTAAGCTTTGTGCTTAGTGGCAATGGGAAGCTCCCAGATATTGGTTGATGGCTATTATGATTTTCGTAATACTAATGGATATTTGAGGCCTTGATATCGCCAGACTCAGAAATGAAGATTGTTGTAGCGAATGTTATACCAGCGAAATATAATTTACTTAATCTTTAATCAGCTGCACATCTATATGGAAGGCCCAATCAGAAAGAATAACCCCGAATGCTCCTCAGGACTTGCTCACCTGATGAGTTAAAACTGAGCAATTCCCTGCAAAGCAGGAGGCCATAGCCCTTATGGGATTTGTAAGGCTATTTATTATTATTATTATTATTACTTGACATTACATAACTATAGTTAAAATAATTACTTAATAAAACAAGTATTAAATCTCATGATGCGCTTGCAAAGACCCTGTATCCATTTAAAAATATATTTCATAACCATCCAATACTGAATCCGTTTAGTTTAGTTTCGTTTCGTTTCGTTTGGTTTAATCAAGGATTACATACATAGGGCTAAGATAAAGTCCCATTAGATGCACATACTCCGCTCTCTTACATAAAGAACAGCATAAGCAACAATCATTAGAATTAACATTGTATATTTTACACTAAAACTACACTATCATTACCTTCGAAAATCCATTCCTTGCCACGATCGCGCAATTTTCTTTAATTGATACTGAATCTTTTCAGTCGGTCAACATGATGACAATCGCAATAATTGAAAAATGAACGGCTTCGGTGGCGTAGTTGGTAGCATGCTGAGCTTCTATGCTGAAGATCGCGGGTTCAAACCCGGCCGAAGTCGTCGGATTTTTAAGAGCGTTAAAAACGCTCAGTATGCCTTCCTTCGGAGGGGAAGTAAAGCCGGCGGTCCATATCATAGAATTATGGCGTGTAAAAGAACCTTACACTAATTATACTTGTGGAATCAAAAATGTGTAGGTTAGTTAGATAACGCTCTATTAGTTCCAACGTTAGCCACCGGATGCTGACTGCGTTGGCATTTGGTAGCCACGTCCGCAGCTAGGTGTCGTGGATGGTGGCATTTGGTAGCAAAAGTAGGAACTACTTGAAAAAATTAATCGTCTGCAGTCCTACCTGAATCACAGATAACACACACTAATACAGCCATCAAAATTAACAGCGGTTATCAGACAAATTCTACACATACCCAAAGTACACGGGGCTACATGACCGCGTTGTCGCAACCCCTAAACTAAGGAACCAACCAACCAACCAATTGAAAAATTCGAAAGAGACTGAAAAGATTGCATGTTATTGGAAGTTACAAGAGAGACGGGGAAGTCTCGAAACCATTAATACCGTGATTAGCCTTTTTTAAGTCTCGGAAACTTAAAACATATAAACTGAGACAGTTTATCGCTTTCAAAAGTCTGTTTCATCTTTTACATTCGTGCCAAGTCACGGCATTTCAACCGGCAAATAACTTTGACTGCACTAAATGAAAGATTCATCAAGAGTCTGTCTAAATGGGTCACTTCCGGTCTCAACTTATAAATATACTAGGAGAACTTCTCCGTCTTACTTTCCTTCCCAATAACTCCCAAGTGAGATACTTAATGTACAACTTCTAACGATACTTTCTCTCCGAATCTTGATGGTGTATATGTCAGCCAACATTGCCAACTTTTCGGACAGACTTCACGCTTAAATTAACAGGTGCATGGCTCATATCGGGAGAGCGTGGGTTCGAATCCCACCTGAAAAAGGTTTTCATGGTTTATCATCTTCACCACCAGGCAAATGCCGGGACGGTTCCTTTCAATAGGTCCACGGCCGATTTCCTTCCCAAATCCCTAAGGGATTAATAAAATGACTCGAATCTCATGTATCATTTTCAGGGTTAGTGCATAACACCCAATACAAATGGGCACAATCGTGTTTACCGACTGAAAAGGATAAATGTTGACAACTATTTAAGAGCTGGGAGTTTCCCTTGTTACAAACAACCCAAGTTCGAGCAGAGCCTCATGGAGGAAAACATTTGGCTTAAAATCTTATTTTTTAAATAGATTTCAGGGCAAATTTAACAACGTTTTAGCGTTGTGTGGTGGGGGGATGGTTTATGAGTTGGTAACACTGGTGTGAGGGTGTTGCCTTGTTGAGTGTCGGCTCTATTTGGAGCACGACACCGAGCAGGAACGCTAATTACTAAATCGTGTTGAGCAACGAACGAGTATTGTGCTATATGTTTATAGCGCTAAACTAATAATACCCAATCGCGCAAACACAATAACTCCCGGGCACACAAAGAAAATTGTTATGACTATCGGAAACATAAATGTATTTTAGCCACAGAGCAATGCTTTTATTCTTTCTTTTTGCTGCTTGTTTCACGTGGTATTGAAGAACAAAGCCAAGTCACGAGCCAGGTCCTTGAACTAAGTAGTCGAGGTCTATACGGAGTACATTAACATCTGCACACTTGCAGAAAAAATATAATGAAAGCAAAATCTTTTATCTAAAAGCAGGTGAGTTTACGCCAATTGTGGAAATAAGACCCCTACAGACCCCGCTTTGTCGAGATACAACATTATAGGGCAGAGGTCCTCATAGGGGTGGTTTGGAGCCGGTTCTGATTGAAATATTTATGTTTCATATTCTGTAACAAGCCTCCGTGGCTTAGGTGGCAGCAAGCCGGCTTCTCACCGCTGGGGTACGTGGTTCAAATCCCGGTCACTCCGTGTGAGATTTGTGCTGGACAAAGTGGAGGCAGACAGATTTTTCTCCGGGTACTCCGGTTTTCCCTGCCAATATTGCATTCCAGCAACACTCTCCACTACCATTTAATCTGTCATTCATTTAATCATTGCCCCAGAGGAGTGCGACAGGCTTCAGCAGCCGGCACAGTTCATATCCTCGCCGCTAGACGGGGACTTCATTCATTTCATTCGTGACCCGGGCGGTGGACTGGAAACAGGCTGTGGATTTTTTTAAGTCTGTAACAAATATTGCTATCCTCACATCCATGAACCTATCATAGGCAGGTAGCTTCCACCACCATTCAAGACTAATAAACTCGTACGTTTGCTGTCTTATTTAACGAGAACTGACCAGTATATCCTGCCAGCAGGAATTCTAAGAAACGGTGTAGAGTAACATTTCCCACACATCACCCTTATTAGTGGCTTATTAGCAGTGGTAAAAAGAGACCCCATGAAAGTGATAGTGGTTGCCCTCCTTCGGAAATATTCAGTCCTAACAAATAACAAGAAGAAAAATGGATAGGGGGGGGGGGGGGGCAGATATTTTATGTTTCAGAAGAGGGCCGCAACAGAAAAAGTTTGAGAACCCCTGTTCTAGATCCCAAAAAACCATCCCATATGCAGTCAATAATAATAATGGATTGTGTTCTATGGTCATTTAACAAGACTGAGCCCAATGCGATTGTCGAACAAAATCTTTATTTACTTTCTGGGTAATAAAACCAAGGGAGAGTGGTTCACAGAGGTAGAAAAGGATTTCAAAGAAGTAGGCATACATCAGGGGTTCCCAACCTGGGGGCGTGGGGCTTTATCAAGGGGGGCGTGAAGTGATTCCGAATTAAGTTTTTTAACTCGAATATTACAATTTTGTAACATAAACATTTTTCGAATCTCTCCAAGTGATTGTCGCACCAAGCCAATCGTTCAAAAGCACTGGTAATTGCCAACTGACTGCACAAACCTCTGCGGAGCCGCGAGGTTGGAGGTGAAATAAGGAATTTGCTGTGTTGTAAGGAGCAAAATCATGCCAATTGTATCGTCTCGTTGGCACATCTTTGTGATTTCTTTGAAGCTTTGAACAGTTTGAACTTAAAGCTCCAAGGCAAAAGCTCCATTATTATGCATTCCTGGAAAAAATACGGTTATGGAAACACCGGCTTCAGTTGAACAACTTCTCATCCTTTCACCGCCTTAATGAAATTTTGCCGGAAAATGAACGTGATCGTAATAAACTTTGGTGCAGTCACATTTGGATTCCCTAGCACAAGAATTTAACTTCTACTTTCCTGATATCTAGTCGGAAGAATGGTCCTGGATGTTAACAAGAAATTCGCTTGCCATTGACATAGAAGCACTGCCAGCACAGCTTCAAGAAGAAGCCATAGATTTGAAGTGTGAATCAAAGCTAAAAGATGATTCTAAAATATTAGTACTGGGTGACTTTTGGGTAAACTGTCTTGCAGTGTATCCTGCAATAGCCAAATTTTCATTGCGTGTCACTGTCCCATTCTAAAGACATGTTTATGCGAGTCAGGATTTTCATCGCTGAGTGTCATAGAAACAAAGCAGCGCTGTCGGCTTGATGTTGCAAGTGATCTCCGCTGTGCTCTGTCAAATATCAAACCAAATATACCGAATCTTACCAAGAGAAAACAGTGTCATCCCTCTCACTGACATGTGTTGACTAATTTAAGGATTTGTTGTAAAAGTGTATTCTTTGTATTATGCTAAAATGAAGTTAGTAGGTAATATGTAGGCCTATTCCATTTTTTAGTGTTATTAGGTTTAGTCTATATCCTCCACGTCAATCTAAAAGGTTATAGAAGCGAAGAGTAATGGGTATGGGGGGGGGGGGATGAACTCCCGTGTCTGAAAAGGGGGGCATAAGCTAACAAAGGTTGGGAACCACTGGCCTACATAGAACGATATTCAGATGCCTACGTCCCTTAAGATGAAACTAAAAGAACACCAGTTTCCAGGAAAAGCCTAAACTAACAACAGGCAAGACGTGGTCTGAAGCCAGGAAACAGCAGCATCGAGAGCACACGAGGCGTTACTGGGCGAATGTTAGAGCTCGAGTAAGAGAGCAGTTGAATTAACGTGGTCCATAGTTGGCCGAAACGTCAAACAGAAGAAGGAGGAGGAGGAGGAGGAGGAAACTGAAGTCTCGAAAGCCTTATCAGCATTATGAAAAGCTCTCTGACACCTTCACGGAAATGCGATTAGGTTCTACGGCCACATACTCAGAATATAAAATGGCAGGCAGACGAAAGGGATTTTCAACTTTGCTCTCTCAAAGAAAGTCAAAAACAACGGGCCTAGTGAAATTATTATTTTTAGCCTACTTTTCACATTTTGCAAAAATGAGGAAAAAGTAGACATGAGATCGGGCAAATGTGTGTCGGTCTGTCTGTGTCTGTCTGTCTGTCTGTGTCTGTCTGTCCTTCTGTCTGTCTGTCTGGCTGTGTGTGTCCCCCCCCCCCCCCTATAAACTCCTAAACGGCTGCAGCAATCGAAACAAAATTTGGTAGGAGTAAAGATCTATACCTGAATATCTCACGGCCATATTTGAAAATGATGTCAGTGCTACCAACTGCTAAAAAATCGCAATTGAAATTTGAGCTCCATGTTGGATATCTTGGAAAGTATGAATGGGAGCGATTTCAAAATTGGCACACGTACAGATCATAATATTTCAGTTTAATTTCCAGGAGGCTAAACATGGCAGTGTTGCCAAAATGATTATAAGCCTCCTGATAGGTCCAATTTTTAAATGCATATAACTTCTATACTATCAATTGGAATTCAACCAAATTTCGTATGTTGTATGTGTACATAACCAGATATGACTGAGCATATTCTTAAGACCTACCAGGGCTGCCAACTGTTAATAAATGCTCCTATTTTTATCCAAATACAAATATATCAGAAAGTATGCAAGCCGACAGCTTTAAACTATGCACACGTATAGTACCTGATATTCTATATTAATTTGGAGTAACTTATATACGTCAGTGCTACCAACATGATTCTAAGCCTGCTGACAGGTCCAACTTTAAATACATGTAACTTCCATACTATCATTTGGATTTCAACCAAATTTCGTATGTGCTATGTGTACCATAACAGATATGACTATGCGTATTCTAAGGAGCAACCAGTGCTGCCAACTGTTAATATGTGCTGTCCCTATTTTTGTTACCCTAATATCAATATATCAGAAAGTATGCAAGCCAATAGCTCTAAACTTTGCACACGTATAGTACCTGGCATTCTAGACGAATTTGGAGTAACTAATATACATCAGTGCTGCCAACATGATTCTAAGCCTGCTGATAGGTCCAATTTTAAAATGCATGTAACTTCTATACTAACTAATGGATTTCATTCAAAATTGGGACAACAATAGATCATATTATTTCAGATTATTTCTGACCAATACATGCATGACATTGTTGCCAACATGATTTTACGCGCGCTGTTAGATCCAATGTTTAACTAAATGTAACGTCCATGCTATTCATTGGACTTCAACCAAATGTTGTATTTTGTACCTTAAGAGACGGAACTAAGAATATATTCAGTCATCAGGGCTGCCAACTGTAGTGCTCTATTAGGATACATTATGCCAGGTATACAGTATTTCGAACTAATTGGAAATTTCGATATTAGCAACTTAATTTCGTCATTATTCTAGATAGGTTCATATTCTGTAGAATAATCATTGGCATGAAAAGTAGGCTGTATAGTTCTTCACGGAACTTCTTGTTTACTTAAGAAATTGGCATCACAGAGGAAATTATACAAGAGAGACTCGAATTCAAAATAATCATCATCATCTTGCCGAAAAAAAATTGAAGGTCCAATAAATCATGGACTGGAGAACGGAAGGAATTTCTCAGTGCCCAGATGAAGAGATTTTGGGAGAATAAGATATTAAAATCATCAGCTAAGTTAGTTCAATCGCGTTCCACAGATGGGTATAACGATGTAAAACTAATAATAATAATAATTACAGTACAATCTTGTCCATAAGACACTGCAGGAGTACTACAGTGACTTTCGTAAACTTTAAAAAAGCCTATGACTCCATAGACCGAGATACACTATTCCAAACTCTGATAAAGGGGATGAATGTAGACATTAAATCCGAGATACCCTCACTTATTCCGTCTCAAAGGTCAAATTTATGTGAGAATTATCCGAGCCCTTTCAAATCAGAAACGGCGTCAGACAAGGCGATGGGCTCTCACCCATCCTATTCAATGAAGTTTTAGAGAAAATAATTCGTACATGGGAACACAAAGTCAAAGGAATTCAACTAGGTAAAAAAGGATAACATAACCCATATAAAATGCAGATGACATCGCCATACTAACACATACTAAAACAGAAGCACACCGCGCCTTAGAAAAACTCCACGAGATTGTCACGAAAACAGGGCTCCAAATTTTATATGGAAAAAACGCAGTTTTTCGATACAAAATCCTCAGACTAACTCCCCCTCCAAAAAAACGGAGAAATTGTACAAGTCAATGACTTCAAATATTTAGGAGAAATCATGCAGAAATCTGGTCTGAACACAAAGGCTAACGGAGAAAGAGTCTCAAAATGACAGAAAGCTTACAAACTTAGCAGGTCCCACTACAATTAAAAAATGCATCTCCACGGCTGCGAAATTACATTACAAAACGGTAGTCTTGCCGGAAGCCTTATACGCATCAGAAACCACAAGCACTAAGGGATGACCAAAATTAAATACATTGAAAAACAAGAAAGAAAGGAAAATACTGAGAAAAATTTACGGCACCGTTTTCAGAGATAATTTCTGGCAAAAAGAACCCACAGAAGAATTATACAGAAATACTGAATCTATCACGACACTCATCAGAAAAACGTTGAGTGAAGTTCTTTACACATATCGCCAGAACGAACGACACCAGACTGACTAAAGTAATATTCAACATAATTTCTACGTCTAAATTGGGTACTTCTTGGTACAAAAAAAAATCCTCTCGGCACGCCGGAAGGCGGAGGTAGATTTCACCGGGCAAACTAGGGGATAGGCTATAATAGGCAAAATATGCAGGTTTTCGTAGGAGGATGAGACCTCATTTATTGCGAGAAAGTATTTTACAATTGGACGTTAGTTAACATTTTGTCGTCTTTCTATGCATATTTTTAACATTTTACTGTCTTACGGGGATGGTAACCTTCTTGTCATTTGGGGTTCATTTTTAGCCTATTTTCAATTTTGAAAAAATAGGCTTATGAGATCACCTTTTGTCCGTGTGTGTGTGCGTGTGTGTGTGTGTGTGTGTGTGTGTGTGTGTGTGTGTGTGATTCGTGTGTGTGTGTCCCCCTAATAAAATCTAAACGGCTGGAGCGATTTCAATGAAACTCGGAAAGTTCATAGCACTATTCCCAGCGACCTCGACCGTGCCCTTCGAATTTTGTTACGACTCACCAATCCAACATGGCGACTGTGCGAATTATTTCACCAGCATTCAATATCTCCGAAACTATTACCGATATTACCCTGACATTTTCTATGGTGATAGAGGGAACTACTATAAGTTCACTTATGTGACTTTTGAAAATCTGGTTACAACAAAACCAACATGGCGTCCAAGCGAATTTGCGACTTTTAAATAAACGTTTCTCGCGATTTGACCAACCAAACGCAATGAAACTTGGTACAGTATATGTTTATATACATTGTAATGCACCGACATCTAACTTCGTTCAATTGTTTACATAATCACAAGATGGCGGATGTGCGAAATATTTCACCGGCATTCTATATCTCTGAAACTATTACCGGTATCACCATGACATTTTGTACGGAGATAAAGGGCACTACTGGAAGTCCATCTATAAGAATTTCAAAAACCGGTTAACTACAAAACGAACATGGCGGCCAAGCGAATTTGAAAATTTTAAATAGACCTTTCTCGCGATTTAATGTTCCAAGCGCACTGAAACCTGGCACAGGAAATATTTATACACATTGTAATCCACTGGTATCTAATTTAGTTCAATTGTTTACATAACCTCAAGATGGCGGCAGTGCGACTTTAAAATTAAGATTTTATTTATTGTGATGTAGTCATGCGATCGAAGTGAAAGTTTGAATAATGAACCTACGCAATAATTTTCCATTAATGGTACATGACTCTATGGCCTATACATTTAACAATCCAACATGGCGACCATCCGAAATATTTAGACGATACTGAATATCTACGAATCTATTTTAGCAATCAAACTGCATTTTTTAATGTTCATAGGGGCTATGAACTTAAGTTCACCTATAAGACTTTAAATAACCTGGTGATCACAAATCCAACATGGCGGTGACGCGAATTATAAATATTCACATGGACGTTTCTCGCAATTTAACCATCCGCGTGCAGTGAAACTTGGTACAGTAAATCCTTATACGAATGTTAATCCACTGGCATCTAATTTATTTCAATTGTTTCCATAACCTCAAGATAGCAGCTGTGAAAAATTTTAAAATCTCCTTGTTTTTTCTTGTGTCCTAATTATGCGATTGAAGTTTGAATACTACACGTTCACAATAATCTGCATGTAACAGTACATAACTCTAGGACCTACATATATAAAATCCAACATGGCAACCATCCGAAATATTTAGTCGGTTTTCAATATCTACGAATCTATTACAGCAATCAAACTGAAATTGTGTATGTTGATAGTGGCAATTAACATAAGTAGGATATATGAAAATAGGCTGTATAGTTCTTCACGGAACTACTTGTTATACTTGTGATCACACTGTCCTTATGCAAGGTTTGGAACTAATGTGTAACTATCAAACAGTCTGTTACTTCTTCACGCAAAATTTTATCTCCCGCAGAGATGTTGGTTAGTTCCTCAGTTTAGGGACTGCAACAAGGTGGTCATATAACCCCGTGTACATTGGGTGCGTGTAGAATCTGTCTGATAAACGGTGTTATTTGTGATGACTGTATTAGTCTGTAATTCAGGTAAGGTCTGCAGACGGTCAATTTTAAGTAGTAGTACCTAATTTTGTACCAAATACTAACGTCAACGACACCTAGCTGTGAACTTGGCTGCTAGATGCCACCGCAACCAGCAACTTGCAACGAACGTTGTAACTTCCCCTCCGAAGGAAAGCATGCTGACGGATTTTTAGCGCTCTTAGAAAATCCGGCGACTTTGGCCGGCTTTGAACCAGCGACCTTAGGCATAGAAGTTCAGCATGCTACCAGTTAGCCGCTTCCCTAATAGTCAGATGGAACAAGAAGTTCCGTGACGAACTAAAGAGCCTACTTTTCTTAAAATTAAGATTCATGCCATAGATTAATCTACAGTATATGAAACTATCTAGAATAATGACGAAATTAAGTGGGTAATATCGAAATGTCTTAATTAGTTCGAAATAAGGTATACTAGGCATAATGTAGCCTAATAGAGCAATACAGTTGGCAGCTCTGGTGACTGAATATATTCTCACTTCCATCTCCTAAGGTACAGAATACAAAATGTGGTTGAAGTTCAAAGGACGTTACATGGATTTAGACATTGGATCTATTAGTACACGTAAAAGCATGTTGGAAACAATGTCATGCGAGTGCTGGTCAGAAATAATCTGAAATATTATATCTTTTTGTACCAATTTTGGATGAAATCCATTTGTTGGTATAGAAGTTACATGTATTTAAAAATTGGTCCTATCAGCAGGCTTAGAATCATGTTGGTAGAACTGACGTATATAAGTTACTCCAAATTAATGTAAAATGTCAGGTACTTTACGTGTGCATAGTTTAAACCTGTCGGCTTGCATACTTTCAGATATATTGGTATTTAGATAAAGTAATAGACATAACATTTATTGACAGTTGGCAGCCCTGGTGGCTCTTACGAATACACTCAGTCATACCTGTTTATGTACACATATTACATACAAAATTTGGTTGAAATCCAATTGATAGTGTAGAAGTTATATGCATTTAAATATTGGACTTATAAGAAGGCTTAAAAATATTTCGGCAACGCTGTCATGTATGGCCACCTGGAAATTAAACTGAAATAGTATTATCTACATGTGTGCCAATTTTATAATAGCTCCCATGTATACCTTCCATGATATCCAACATGGAGCTCAAATTTCTAGTGCGTTTTTTTTAGCAGTTGGTAGCACTGGCATCTTTTTCAAATATGGGCCTGAGATATTCCGGTATACATCTTTACTCATACTAAATTTGGTTTCGATTGCTGCAGCCGTTTAGGAGTTGATAGGGGGGGGGGGACACACACACAGCCAGCCAGACAGAAGGACTGACAGACAGACAGAAGGACAGACACATTTTCCCGGATCGATCTCATAGGTCTACTTTTTCCTCATTTTTGAAAAGTGTGAAAAGTAGGCTAAAAATGAATGTGATCTCGTCAATGGCGTTGTCTTGGCAACCTCTGATAGATCATCCCTTATCAATTTAAAAGCGTTGTTATGGTAACCTCTGATGGCACTTGGCATTTTTTTAAATTCCGAAATCATTTTTCTCATCCCTTGGCGTAATGGTGGGTCATATCAAAAATTCTTTCAGACAAAAGGTTTAGGTAATTATTAGGGGAATATTTTCCATTTTGTACGGTTTTGATATTGTGCCTATTGAGAGAGATATGATTAATGTTTCCCGAAAAACCCACTTTTTTCCACCCCTTTGGTCAATGGTTGGTGCTATCAAAAAACGTATTTGACATAAATTTTTGGCACTTATCCGACACATATTATGAACACTGAATGGATTCGATATTTCACGTATTAAGAGAGTTATAGCGAAATTTCACTTTTTCGAAAAATGCCCCCCATTTTCACCCCCTTCGACCGATTTTGCCCATTAACGAACTCGACCGAGATTTTATAGGGATACATATTATGTAAAACATTAAAAGTGATTGGTACAAAATTACGGCAGTTATCGTGTCCACAAGAAACTGATATATATATATATATATATATATATATATAGAGAGAGAGAGAGAGAGATAGATAGATAGATAGATAGATAGATAGATAGATAGATAGATACATATATACATAAATTATATATAAACTTTTGAACTGACGGTGGTTTTGGGGTCTGGGGGATGTGAAACGCGAAGATATGTCGAAATTTTCCGGAAGTCGAAACATGGTACCCATTGCAATAGTTAGCTTTCTAATGAAATCTACCTTAAACTATGGAAGACTTACAACAATAACCATAGAAGACATTCACGACCGCAGCATTTGTAGAGGAAAATCAGAAACCAAATTTATAATTTAGATCACAACCCAAAAGAAATAGGCGTAAATGGACATATGAAGAGAAGGCACACAGTGAACGGATGAAAGGTTTTTGGAAAGATAAATAGAAGAAAAGAGCTACCACCAAAAGTTAGATTTTTGCTCAGCATAAGACACGGCACAAACCTAGAAGAATTGCTGAGTTTTAATTCACCGGCCGTGAAAGCCAATATACCATCTTTTTGGAAGCCTGGGTAGGGAGGTTAAGGCTGCTTGAGCTTTTAGTTCTCGCAGTCAAGTGGTGCAGTTGCACCTAATATAAAGGGAGGTGGCGCGCAGTTCGTCACTCCTGTGGGGGTCCGGGCGGGGACACCAAGAGCCCGCCGATGAGCCTAGCTTGGTGTCCTAGGCGAAACCCCACACAAGACACGGCACAAACCTAGAAGAATTGCTGAGTTTTAATTCACCGGCCGTGAAAGCCAATATACCATCTTTTTGGAAGCCTTCATAGGGAGGTTAAGGCTGCTTGAGCTTTTAGTTCTCGTAGTCAAGTGGTGCAGTTGCACCTTATATAAAGGGAGGTGGCGCGCAGTTCGTCACTCCTGTGGGGGTCCGGGCGGGGACACCAAGAGCCGCCGATGAGCCAGCTTGGTGTCCCAGGCTAAACCCCACACAAGACACGGCACAAACCTAGAAGAATTGCTGAGTTTTAATTCACCGGCCGTGAAAGCCAATATACCATCTTTTTGGAAGCCTGGGTAGGGAAGTTCAGGCTGCTTGAGCTTTTAGTTCTCGCAGTCAAGTGGTGCAGTTGCACCTAATATAAAGGGAGGTGGCGCGCAGTTCGTCACTCCTGTGGGGGTCCGGGCGGGGACACCAAGAGCCCGCCGATGAGCCAGTTTGGTGTCCCAGGCTAAACCCCACACAAGACACGGCACAAACCTAGAAGAATTGCTGAGTTTTAATTCACTGGCCGTAAAAGCCAATATACCATCTTTTTTGAAGCCTGGGTAGGGAAGTTCAGGCTGCTTGAGCTTTTAGTTCTCGCAGTCAAGTGGTGCAGTTGCACCTAATATAAAGAGAGGTGGCGCGCAGTTCGTCACTTCTGTGGGGGTCCGGGCGGGGACACCAAGAGCCCGCCGATGAGCCAGCTTGGTGTCCTAGGCGAAACCCCACACAAGACACGGCACAAACCTAGAAGAATTGCTGAGTTTTAATTCACCGGCCGTGAAAGCCAATATACCATCTTTTTAGATATTCGTGTTTTAGCGCTCTCCTTAAAGGGGAATGTACGAAATAATAATAGAAATAATAGTAATAATAATTATAACAATAATAATAACTACAATAATAGCCATAATAACATTAATATGGGATTAACGTCCAATTTAAGTGTTGTGACTTCAGAGATATCCAAATATTAGAATTTTGCTTTAGAGAGGATCTTCTACATGCCAGTAAATCTGCTAAATGCGATCGCCAACTACGTTTACTTTAAAAGTGAACAATATAGCGGCATCAGCACCACAAATGCAAGGTAGATCGGTTAATCCCGTCATCAATTAATCGGCTTGTTACGATAAAACATGAAAAAAAAACAATGTTTAAAATTGGAAGTGTTCAAGTTGTAAATTAGACCACTATAAGTACTCAAACCCTACTGTCCAGCCAGGTGTGCCAACCCACTACACCATGGCAGGTCGCATCCGAAAGAATTTCATTTACAACTCTTGACGTTAAGGTTGAAGGTGCAAAGCGATACGTGGGTAAAATTGAGAACTCAACAGCTTGCTCAAGCACCTGGGATATACAGTCTGAAGTAGGCATCTGTATTTACGGTTTATAGTAATGGTTTAGGCGTGTAGACTCTCTTCAATTGGACGCCTCAACCAGGTGCTACATGAAGTATTCACAATGAATGTATTCACTTACCGATGATGACTACAGTGCCTTCCTTCCCTCCAAAAGAATCACACACATTGGTTATAATTAATTATTAAACATGGTTAACATAAATTTAACATACATTCGTAATACCTCCTCATGGTGTAGTGGAAAACGTTGTTGCCTGCCACTCACGAGGTCCTGAGTTCTATTGGTATGGTTTGATACAGTCTCTCTCAGCCTTGCGATGCCAAATAGGAAAATGTCGGATTCTGTGGCAGGGAGAGGACGGAAAGGAACTGGCCACCCTACCGCACGTAAACTCCGAACTAGGATATCTGGTTAGTAACCCCTCGTCATAGTCAAGGACTCTGATCGATACATCTACGTCTATTGTGATTTTGGCCTTCATATTACTGTTATTTATATACATATTATTATTATTAGTTTATTTTACGCACTATTACTTTGTGTATGCTCCATGTTGTACATCATAAAATAAATAAATAAATAAATAAATAAATAAATAAATAAATAAATAAATGGGTGAATAAATGAATAAATAAATAAATAAATAATCTCTGCTCTGCCGAGAAATTTAATTCTGGTTTGAGGGCTGGATCGGGGCGCACTCTTGAGGCAAAACTAAGAAGAGCAAGGTTTGATTCCTATTTGAACAATATTGGATGTGGATTTCCATGAACGTGCAGGGATTTGATCCACGAACCCCCAGACTATGAGCCCAAGTCGCTACCATTACGCCACGTATGCGCTACGATAATACTTGATAAACAACTAGTTTAGTATAACTGTATCATATTCAGTGTAGTACATCAATATCTTATATATAAAAATTCCTCTCGGCACGCCGGAAGGCGGAGGTAGATTTCACCGGGCAAACTAGGGGATAGGCAATAATAGGCAAAATATGCAGGTTTTCGTAGGAGGATGAGACCTCATTTATTGCGAGAAAGTATTTTACAATTGGACGTTAGTTAATATTTTGTCGTCTTTCTATGCATATTTTTAACATTTTACTGTCTTATGGGGATGGTAACCTTCTTGTCATTTGGGGTTCATTTTTATATTTGTGATCACACTGTCCTTATGCAAGGTTTGGAACTAATGTGTAACTATCTAACAGTCTGTTACTTCTTCACGCAAAATTTTATCTCCCGCAGAGATGTTGGTTAGTTCCTCAGTTTAGGGACTGCGACAAGGTGGTCATGTAACCCCGTGTACATTGGGTGTGTGTAGAATCTGTCTGATAAACGGTATTATTTATGATGACTGTATTAGTCTGTAATTCAGGTAAGGTCTGCAGACGGTCAATTTTAAGTAGTAGTACCTAATTTTGTACCAAATACTAACGTCAACGACACCTAGCTGTGAACTTGGCTGCTAGATGCCACCGCAACCAGCAACTTGCAACGGACGTTGTAACTTCCCCTCCGAAGGAAAGCATGCTGACGGATTTTTAGCGCTCTTAGAAAATCCGGCGACTTTGGCCGGCTTTGAACCAGCGACTTAGGCATAGAAGTTCAGCATGCTACAAGTTAGCCGCTTCCCTAATAGTCAGATGGAACAAGAAGTTCCGTGACGAACTAAAGAGCCTACTTTTCTTAAAATTAAGATTCATGCCATAGATTAATCTACAGTATATGAAACTATCTAGAATAATGACGAAATTAAGTGGGTAATATCGAAATGTCTTAATTAGTTCGAAATAAGGTATACTAGGCATAATGTAGCCTAATAGAGCAATACAGTTGGCAGCTCTGGTGACTGAATATATTCTCACTTCCATCTCCTAAGGTACAGAATACAAAATGTGGTTGAAGTTCAAAGGACGTTACATGGATTTAGACATTGGATCTATTAGTACACGTAAAAGCATGTTGGAAACAATGTCATGCGAGTGCTGGTCAGAAATAATCTGAAATATTATATCTTTTTGTACCAATTTTGGATGAAATCCATTTGTTGGTATAGAAGTTACATGTATTTAAAAATTGGTCCTATCAGCAGGCTTAGAATCATGTTGGTAGAACTGACGTATATAAGTTACTCCAAATTAATGTAAAATGTCAGATACTTTACGTGTGCATAGTTTAAACCTGTCGGCTTGCATACTTTCAGATATATTGGTATTTAGATAAAATAATAGAGATAACATTTATTGACAGTTGGCAGCCCTGGTGGCTCTTAAGAATACACTCAGTAATACCTGTTTATGTACACATATTACATACAAAATTTGGTTGAAATCCAATTGATAGTGTAGAAGTTATATGCATTTAAATATTGGACTTATCAGAAGGCTTAAAAATATTTCGGCAACGCTGTCATGTATGGCCACCTGGAAATTAAACTGAAATAGTATTATCTATATGTGTGCCAATTTTATAATAGCTCCCATGTATACCTTCCAAGATATCCAACATGGAGCTCAAATTTCTAGTGCGTTTTTTTTAGCAGTTGGTAGCACTGGCATCTTTTTCAAATATGGGCCTGAGATATTCCGGTATACAACTTTACTCATACTAAATTTGGTTTCGATTGCTGCAGCCGTTTAGGAGTTGATAGGGGGGACACACACACACAGACAGACAGACAGACAGAAGGACTGACAGACAGACAGAAGGACAGACACATTTTCCCGGATCGATCTCATAAGACTACTTTTTCCTCATTTTTGAAAAGTGTGAAAAGTAGGCTAAAAATGAATGTGATCTCGTCAATGGCGTTGTCTTGGCAACCTCTGATAGATCATCCCTTATCAATTTAAAAGCGTTGTTATGGTAAACTCTGATGGCACTAGGGATTTTTTTTAAATTCCGAAATCATTTTTCTCATCCCTTGGCGTAATGGTGGGTCATATCAAAAATTCTTTCAGACAAAAGGTTTAGGTAATTATTAGGGGAATATTTTCCATTTTGTACGGTTTTGATATTGTGCCTATTGAGAGAGATATGATTAATGTTTCCCGAAAAACCCACTTTTTTCCACCCCTTTGGTCAATGGTTGGTGCTATCAAAAAACTTATTTGACATACATTTTTGGCACTTATCCGACACATATTATGAACTTTGAATGGATTCGATATTTCAGGTATTAAGAGAGTTATAGCGAGATTTCACTTTTTCGAAAAAAGCCCCCCATTTTCACCCCCTTCGACCGATTTTGCCCATTAACGAACTCGACCGAGATTTTATAGGGATACATATTATGTAAAAAATTCAAAGTGATTGGTACAAAATTACGGCAGTTATCGTGTCCACAAGAAACTGATATAAATATATATATATTGAACCCTTGGGCCATCGGGTCCATGACGGTCGAATCCATGTCCTTAAGGAAGAAATGAAAGAAACGTATAGTTTCTTAAAGGAACGGAGAGAGATTTTAAGCCAGGAATATAGCTTAACATTGTGCAAGCGACTAGGGACAGATGTTCCTTAGATGAGATCACCCCACTCGACATTTCAGAGAGGGCTGGTCACGAGTATTAATAACTGAGTGGAACTTTCCACCGTGTTAGACAGAGAAGCCTGAATCGGAATTCAAGCTGACGTTGCTGGAATTTGACAACGCCGCATATGCGCCAGAAGAGGAATAATTAAAATTAACACGTTTACGAGCATAATAATGAGTAAACAAGCACAGTACAGTGAATCATTTTGAATGAGAGATTTTTCAGTATAGAGAAACCATGTAATAATTGTGCAGAAATAAACTGCCGACGTAAGACGACGTCATAGGGGAATTACCTAAGCCTCTGTGGAGGGGAGAGAGCAAAAGGAATGCACCACCCACACAATTGAGGACGAGAAATTAATTAATATCTCCGAATTGCACGATCGATTCTTAGGTGCAATAAGATCATTAGACATTGAGAAGACGAGCTTTCGGAAGGTATAATTTTTATATTTGTGGCACCATTATTTTAGAAGTTGACCACAGAAAAGGCTTGAGTCTTATTTTTTTGTAGTAAAACAGTATAAAGCTTCAGGCGTTTCCAAGCCAATCATGCAGTATTCAGACAGCCAGAGGGCACGTCACTGTGTCACATCGCATGCAGTCCTACGAGCATTCCGTAAGGGGAAGTGCTGCTCCACGACGTAGAAGTAATCATTCCGACAGTCCGTGAGGGGACGTAACTCTGCGTTACATCGAAAAACAGCTACCAGTACTCCTTGAGGGGAGAAACGCCGTTTTACATCGCCGAAGTAAGATCCGATAGCCACAGGCGTCACAGTAGTAACGACTTGCTTGCCTCCATAAGGAGCATTCAAGGCGAAATTTTAAGGTATCGCCGTAGTGAAGTATTAGGAAAATCCTAATTATAGGATTTAGGCCCGACTGTATACAAGTTAAAGTGAAAATTCGCAAGATATAGTCATAGCAGGCTGCGAACGTCGGACTTAAAGGCGATAGGTCGTTAAATGTACGAACGAATAGATCATAACGTACGGAAGTATCGTACCAGACAGATAAACTGTTATTTAAATTGAAGAAACCTAAAAAGGAAGAACAGAATAAGGTTCGAACGTAGGAGTGTTAAAACAGTTCAAATAAATAGAATAGGAGACTATAAACATTAGCTCCAGAAAGCAGGCGAACAATTCTAATAGTACTAGAATCGAGAAGTGCTAGCTGCTATAAACTGAATCTATAGGTCTTAGAGGAGACCTCGATCCATATAGACTTTCGTTAGGATCAATAGACAGATCTACAAAGAAGCCGTCCAAGCTAGATAAATAGCCGGTTATCCAGGATAGGAATAGCAGAATTGAACTCCAGGGAACAGTAGATGTTTCGGGACTTTCGCATTCTTCAGAATAGGAAGCCGACATCGGATAAAATTTCACCCTTGGAAACGGGAATTTAAGAAGATCACGTGTGAAAGGCTCAGAAATACGGCCTAGTGATCGAGTCATTGTGAAGTGTAAAATAATCAAGATAGTGTGTTAAATAATATTTTTAGTGTTTATTATGTGTTCAAAAGGGACACATCAGTATTTTTGAGTGAAAGGGATGTGTTTTAATGAATAAATACTGAATAATCAAGAACACGGTCTGAACAATAATATAAAATAAATAGAGAAATTATGAATAATTATGTAAAGAATAAATCCCGTAGAGGATATATGTGAATAAAGGGTTAATGTATTTAACAAATGTCATAAGAGCAAGCGAAATATCATTTAATTATCATGAAAGACATTGAAATAAAGTAAAGTTGAGATATGAAAGAAATAGCTTTTGAGCTTGTATAAAGAATAAAGATAATAATAATAATTAAATATGGAAATGTTAAATAAAAATCAAATAAATTGATATGAACATAAGAACGTTAAGCCTTAACGTATGTGTGAAATGAGGTTCAATGGAATATTTTAAAACAGGGAGCGATTTATCGACCACGGAAAGATTAATATGTGAATTAAAATAATATGAATTGTTACTAAAGAGATTTTATCAGTTCTTGGGAAGACCTTTTCGGCTTAAAATAATGCATAGCGCATAATGAGCGCAAATATAATATTAAAGTGTCACGCTAGGAACGCGTAGTGGTTAAATACTTGGTACATTACTTATGGATGGTAGTTGATTGCAGTGAATTGATAATTGTGTAAGTCCTCTATTAGTGACATAGTATCACGAGGCATTGTGTATGTATTTAAAAAAGGGAGCTAATATATGGTATTATTGAGCGTATGTCATATGGGCCACGGCCGACTCTAAATCGCATTTTGTATAAGCCCTCTGTACGGGATTTGTTCCCGAGGCACCTGAAGAGATTCGAATGCAGGATCTTCTTATGATAAAAGCCCCTGTAATTCTCCGTCGTCGTATGTGTATTAATCTTCCCAATCAATGAGGACCCTCTCATAATTAATAAATGCCAAGGATATGAAAATGGTCTTTGAACCAAAGAATAGTTGTTTGAATGTTACGGAACAGTAAAGCCCGGTCTCCCCAGAACTGGATAGAATGAGAAGGTTTGTTTTAAAAGCCTTGAAAATAAGCTACTAATGTTGGGTCAGACAGGATGTCGCCGCCACCCTAACGTGTCATAAATCGCACCCCATGTAGTAGAGTCTAGCTTTCTTAAAGCGAGGGGGAACAGAGACCGTCTCGTAAGCTGTTGTAAAGAGAAATAAATACACCAGGAGTGTTTAAAGTTGTAAACGACCCGGGCGTTGAACCGAGGTACTTATAGATGGATATTTCGTTTGCCGGTTCAGATCGTAGTTTCTTATATGATAATGGTCTATTAAGACATAAGAGATAAATAACAATCCCTATGGTAATAATGTATGGACGTGGGATTCCACGAGTTGATTGAAGGCAACTGAGTTCGGGAGTAACTATAGTTTTTTGACTGTGTCAAGTACCTTCACGCTCTGGAGTACACAATTGATTTTCTGATTACCTTAATATATTTGTGGAATAAAGAGAAATGATAACAACTGAATGTGTGGACATGCCCAAAATATTGAATTAGATAATTAACATAGATTTTAAATATAATTATATATTTGTTTTTGAGAAATAAGAAAATATAAAAGCTAATGTTTGAGGTGTACAAGAATGACACCCTAATAATGTAAAATGCATGGAGCCAAAGAGCTCGGAGTTATGTAAACTTAATGTTAGTGCTTTATGGAAGTGAGACTAAGTAAGAATTGATGGTTTATGTGGAAACCACAGGTTTTGAATACAATATTTGTTTATTTTATTTTGTGATCCCTTGTTCATTTGGAACAAGCAGTTGATATTTGGGGTCAGTAATTAAATTGTTTAAATGTTTGTAGCGCCATTAATTTTATTAATTAAATGTGTTTAAATAGGAGTTGATTTTGTTGTTATTTTTGCAAGTGTATCCTCTAATTAATCCAAATATGTGAGTCACAGAGTGGGGGAACTTACCGCTGCCCCGAAATCCCGAATTGAGCTACGCTGGTACACTGTGATTGGCATATTTCTTGCTCAATGGGCACAGGGGGATATATAAATACTGTGCTGGATTAATAACTAGAGGAACACTTAAGTCGGTCATATCATGTAAAATTAAAGTAATGATAGGAAAAGCTACAACGTAAAATATTAACTGACCGCATGGGTCCCTGGAAACTCATACCGAGCAGCCCTGAATATATTATATTATAAACCCCCTAGCAAATCATCTAATAAACATGGCGCCCAGTACGCAGGGCTGAGTTTTCCTAGGGAAAACCCGAGTTTTTCTCGAAAAATCAAAATTTTCATTTTTTGAAAAAAAATGGTTTTTCGAAATTTTGAATTTTAAACACTTCCATAAAGGTTTATGAAATTGAATAAAAGTAGTAAAAGGGTACGTTGTAAGTGAATACCCGTACCAAAGTAATATTTTAAAGAAATTGGGACACACGACTTCAGAGTATCATCTCTCAAGCATGTACTAGTGTGGTGGCATTTGTGGCCCACTGTATTCTCATAAGATGGCATTTAGTGAGGAAGTGCAAAGGCTTTTGGAGGCCATGAACAATAAATTGGGAACAATAGACAATACATTGGGTCTCCAAAAGGATGAAAATAACAAAGTGTTCGAATCCATAAATGAGAGTTTGAGTAAGTTGGACAGCCAACAGGAGAAGAATAACCAAAAGTTAGGATCCATGAATGAGAGTTTAGAGTCACTAAAAACTGAGAGTGCTAATATGGGGATTAAATTAGAAGCTATCGGAGTTAAAAGTAATACCATGGAAACTAAGTTAGAAGCTATCGAGGCTAACTGTGTAAAAATGAACAATGAAGTAAAGGCTGAGATAGATAAAGTGAATGACAAGTTCAAAGTAAACTTTGAAAATTTAGAAGATAATTTTAAGGCTATAAAAACTAAGTTAAATAAGATGGAAACAACATGTCAAAAGAATGTAGACGATTGTAAAAACGAACTTGTAACCCAGATCCAAGGTGTGCAGAAAGAATTGAAAGATCAGATAAAATCTAACAGCGATATTTGTGAGGCCTCCCGGGAGGAAATAAAACAAAGCGTGAACAAGCTAGGAAATAGATTTGGAAAGGTTGAGGAGAAAGTAGGGACCCTCGAGAACAAAATCAGTGCAGTTCAGACTGAAGTAACTGAGATGAAAAATCAAAATATAAAGGATGTTCAGGAGATGAAAGGTCAGATTGATCATTTTACCGGGCAGGTAGATGAGAATCTGAAGACATACGAAACGAAAATAGATCAAAGATTAGGTGCATACGAGGGGCATCTCCAGAGTGAAAGAAAACAACGAGAGAACGAAAGTAAGGAAAGTACCCATAAAATAAATGAAATAAGTCAGGGTATTATTGAGGTTCAGGAAACCATCGGAACATTAAAGGTTCATGTAGGAAAAACCAATAAGGAAATTAATCAGGTCCAAGATGAAATGATGAAGTTGTATAAGAGTCAAGAGAAGACTGAGGGAAGGCTTGAAGGAATGAAAATAGATATGGTCAAAGGACGAAAAGAAGTGGAGAAGCAAATAAAGGAGATACGAGAGGGCCTGGAGACCATAGGTGACGTTAAGCCAGAAATTATAGACCAAAGGGTCATGATCTTTAAGAAAGAGGTAGAAGAACAACTAAAGGAATTCAGGGATAGTTACAGGGATGAGAAATTCCAATCCAAAAAGGTAGAGGAAGATATTAAAAGGAATCAAGAAAGAATTCAAAATGAATTAAGATCCCGATTGGAGAGGACGGAACTTAAGAACAGTCAAATGGAAATCCAACTCATGGCAAATGAAGAAAGTGCCCGAAGAGAAAGGAAGTTAGAATTCGAAAATCAGGAGGAGTTTCCAAAGACAGGATGGGTAGATTCCCGTGAACAAGGCACTGATACGGAGAGGGACTTAGGAGGGGAGAGCCCTTATAAGATCCCAGGATATCCAATGGCGATGTCAACCCCGTACACGAATCAGACAAATGGCCAAATAATAAACATTATTAAATCCAATGAGGATAGACCAGTAAAGTTTACGGGTAATAACATGTCTATTACTCCAAAATACTGGCTAAAAGAAGTGGCAGAGTATCTAAATGAAATGAAGGTTCCTCAGGATCGGAGACTGAGAGCTATTGAAAAGCTGTTGGCAGGTGATTGTCTCACCTGGTTCAGAAGCTTCAGATACACTTTTGATACGGTGGAAGGCTTTAGGGAAGCATTTTTAAAGCGATATTGGGCAGCAGATGTCCAAGAAAACTTAAGGCTAGATCTGTACTCTAGGAAGTACAGCACCAATGCACCTACTAAATACTCGGAATTTTTCACCGCTCAGCTGTGTAAATTCCGCGAACTGGATATTGCTCCGGCAGAAAACGACCTGTGTGCCGCCATTGCAAGACAGCTTCCATATGAGATTCAGAGGCTGCTAATCTCATCCAAAGCCAGAAGTGCTGTGGAAGTGGAAAGCGTATTACGTCAGTTAGATATGACGACTTCGCACGTAACACCTCGGCATCAGAGACAAACTGAGCAAGTACACATGGCCAGCAGTCAGGAAACTGGAGAAAAACCAGCGACCAGGAATCAGTCCACCAGTACGGATACTCAAGGACGAGATCGAGAGTATGGGCACCAGGAGCCTAGAAGGATACAGCCATATTACAGGGGAGGATATCGAGGAAGAAATCCTAGAACGACGGGTTATAGGCAACAGGAAAGCCGACCCTATAACAATAACCAGCAAAGGCCGGACAACAGAAAGAAATGGGAGAATTATCCCAGGAGAAATGTAAGGCCAGACGATAGGGATGATGAATATCGGGCCGAAATAGAAGAAAGATATCAGGAGAGTCTTCGTTATATGAACGAAAGACCAGATGAACCTGATAGGCAAAAAGTCCGTTGGAGTGAGGCAATCAAGAACAGGAAATCACCCGACCGACTAGACGGAGCTCAAAGCTTGGAACTACAAGCTCAGCTAAAGAATGAGGGAAAAGGGAGCCCTCAGGATTAAAAAAAACTCCAAATTTAAATTGTCAAAAGTGGAAACATACCAGGAGCTGGGAGGAGGTAGAAATTGTAAATTGGATAGCCAGACCAGATGAATTAATTAACGAGGATGTGGAAGGAATCCCACCTGTTAAAAGAGAACTACCTATAATTATGCTTAGGATAGAAGGATTACTGGTCAGAGCATTGATTGATACTGGATCCACAATAAGTCTAATTACACAAACCCTTTTAAATGAATTGGAAACAAGGGGCCGAGTACTAAAGATTCCCACATCAAGTGTAAAGATTAAGGGAATTATCCCTGAAAAATCTTTGACATGTAAATTTCAGGTATACATTGATTTAATCATGGGTAACGCTGAAATTTCGCAGTGCTTTTTGCTGGTAAATCAATTACCGTATAATGTCATATTAGGTATTGATTTTATCCGTGAGAACAAGGTCATTATAGACCTAGCGCAAAACTGCATTAGAATTCAAAGAGAGGATGTGGATGAGCAAAACATTAACTTACAGGATCAGGAGGCGAAAATAGCAGAACAGGTATGGCATATGGAAGAAGTGATTGAGGAAGATTATAAGGACATAGAAAAGATATTTGAAGTCCTCAACATAGAACTCGAAGATAATGTGGAAAATGAGTTCGAGACCAACCTGTCAGGAAAAGTGGAGGAAGCTAAAGTCAGCCTCGAAATTAAGGAACAGTTAAAGAAATTATTATTGGATTATAGGGACGTATTTGATTCCAAGCCAGGGAAGATTGAAAATTTTAAATACGCGTTCCAAGTCAACGATTGGGCACCGTTCAAACAAAAACCATACCCGGTTGCGGAAAAACATTACCCACAAACCAAGAAGACACTGCAGGAGATGATGAATGCAGGTGTTATAGAAAAGATGGCGACACCATATGTTAGTCCATTAGTGATTGTGAGTAAACCGGATGGCTCAGTAAGGGTGTGTTTAGAGGCCAGAAATTTAAATGCAAAAATCATACCTGAAAATGATTCGGCACCACCCATAAAAGAAATACTGAGGAAATTTAAAGGCAAGAAGATTTTTACAAATATTGACATGACTTCTTCGTATCATCATCTCGAACTGGAAGAGAAAACCAGCTTGTTGACTGGATTTCAGTTCGATCAACAAACATACTGCTTTAGAAGATGTCCGTTTGGATTAAAGACTGCAGGATCGGCATTAATAAGAGCGCTGGATCGAAACCTGTCAGAGGAAGTGAAAGAGTGCACTATCCGATACGTAGATGACATTTTGCTTACCTCGGAGAACATTGAGGAACATTTAGTTAATTTGAAGAAATTATTAGAAGACCTAAGAAGGGCAAATTTTAAGATAAATTTAAAGAAGTCGAACTTCTGTCAAAGGCAAGTGACATTTTTAGGGCATGTGATTGACAAGGATGGTGTTAAACCAACTCCATGCAAATTGGAATCGATAAGGGATTTTCCAAGGCCTTTGAAAGTGAAGAACGTTCGCCAGTTTTTGGGATTGATTGGGTTCTTCTCAGGACATTGTCCATCATACACCAAAACTGTTGCACCACTACAGGACCTTCTGAAGAAGGGGGGCAAGTGGAAATGGACGGAGGAAGCAGAAAAAGCATTCGTGGAGGCCAAGGAAATGCTCTTAAATTATGTGAAGCTAGGATATCCTGATTTTAATCAGAGATTTATCATTCAGACAGACGCATCCCAGATTGGAATAGGGGCAATGCTATATCAGGAGAACCCGGAAAACCCTGATAAGAAGAACTATCTAGCTTTCACAAGTAGGAGACTGAAACCACACGAGAAAAATTATACGATCAGCGAGATCGAGCTGTTAGCGATATTGCACGCGTTGCAATATTGGCGGAAGATCGTATATGGGTTTCAGGTCATTCTAAGGACGGATCATAAAGCCTTAACCTTTTTGATGAAGACTGATTTATCCAGTCAAAGGTTGATGCGTTGGGCTTTATATATTCAACAATTTGATGTCAAGATAGAGTACTGCCCAGGAAAGGAAAACATAGTTCCAGACTACTTAAGTAGACAGCCAGAGTCCATAGAAGAGGAAGTAATGGCTATAGATTTGGAAGACAGGGATCAGCGTACTCTTAATGAGTTAAGAAGCATTAGTCAAAGACAACGGGAGGATCCATGGATGAACATGCTCATATCATTCCTTGAGGGAAGCTTGATAAGAGGAACACCAGCGTACACGGAAGCTGAGAAGATAGCACAAGACTACACGTTTTATAATGGGTTATTATATAAGTTTGTGGACTCTGACCATACGAAATTAAGGATTGTTGTACCTGCAATTTTGCAGAGGAAAATAGTATGGTTAGCCCATAGATCGTTCGGACATATGGGAGTCGACAAAACAGTCTCGATGCTGAAAGAAGCATTTATATGGCCGAGACTGAGAGAAACTGTAAGGGACACGCTAAAGACATGTGATTTATGTCAAAGGATCAAACCTAATGCATTTCTGATGAGACAGAAGCCTATACCATTGTTGCCCGAAAGGCCCGGCCAAATCATATCTATTGATAATTTTGGACCTTTGCCAAAGGCAAGAAGAGGAAATCGACACATAATGGTGGCTATGGATGTCTTCACTAAAATGGTTGTCCTTGCTCCCATACAGAAGACTAGTACCAAACAGGTGTTAAAACGACTTAAAGAAAAAGTGATACCGATTCTGGGGAAACCTGAGAACTTGTTGTCGGATCACGGCAGTTGTTTCACCAGTGTAGAGTTCAGACGAGAATTAGAAAGACTTGGGATACGCCAAATTTTGTCAAGTATTCGCCATCCTGAGGCAAACCCTGTAGAGAGAGTTATGAGAGAAACGGCCAAGTACTGTAGAATATACTGTGCCGAAGAAAATTGGAAGTGGATAGATATTTTGGATATTATTGAATTTTGTATAAATAATACAATCCATGAATCCACAGGAGAGATACCCATAACGTTACATCGGAATGAGCAACCAGAAAGACCTTGGAATCTGGTAATTCCTAGGCCAGCAGACGCTCAGCCGGGAAGAGATGTACGAATTAGGAGAGCCTTTGAGCATCTAAAAGCTCAAGCCGACAGGAGGCAGAGAAGAAATAGGCATAAGAGGTATCATCGACCATTATTAGCAGGAGAAATGGTGTTAGTGAAAAGACCAGCCATTTCGGATCCAGGGAACCGTGTGTACAAGAAGTTCCAGAAAATGTACCACGGACCATATCAGATAATCAGAGATTTGAGGAATAACGCATATAGAATTCGGCACTGTGAAACGGATCACGAAGTGACCATGAATTCGGCAAATTTGAAATTATATTACCCTCCCGAAGATTTTGATGAAGAAAATGAACAAGCCCTGGTCATGGAAACATTTAGAGATGAATCCGCTTTTGACATAAACAAGAATGAGGAAGAAATAGAAAATAGAGTTCAAGCATTCGAGTGCGAATGCGAATTGGAGAAAGTATATTGGGAAATTAAAGAAATAATTGAATTTATTGAAGAAGAAAATTCCAATTTAAGAAAGGAAAATGATGAAATAAGGAAACGGGTAGGGATAGACCAAACCCGTAAGGGAGAATGAAGTTCTGGGAACTTAAAGTCCAGACAAACAAAGAAAGAAAGAAAGGGTAGGGACAGAGCATACCCGACCTACACAATTACCGGATACGACTTAAAAGAAGTAAAAACAACAGTAAATACGGATGACGTTATGATGGATTCGACGGAAAGGAAATATAAATAAAATTGAAATAAATTTCCTCAAAATTTTCGAAAATTTATTTACCTAAGGAGGGGAGAGATGAACCCTTGGGCCATCGGGTCCATGACGGTCGAATCCATGTCCTTAAGGAAGAAATGAAAGAAACGTATAGTTTCTTAAAGGAACGGAGAGAGATTTTAAGCCAGGAATATAGCTTAACATTGTGCAAGCGACTAGGGACAGATGTTCCTTAGATGAGATCACCCCACTCGACATTTCAGAGAGGGCTGGTCACGAGTATTAATAACTGAGTGGAACTTTCCACCGTGTTAGACAGAGAAGCCTGAATCGGAATTCAAGCTGACGTTGCTGGAATTTGACAACGCCGCATATGCGCCAGAAGAGGAATAATTAAAATTAACACGTTTACGAGCATAATAATGAGTAAACAAGCACAGTACAGTGAATCATTTTGAATGAGAGATTTTTCAGTATAGAGAAACCATGTAATAATTGTGCAGAAATAAACTGCCGACGTAAGACGACGTCATAGGGGAATTACCTAAGCCTCTGTGGAGGGGAGAGAGCAAAAGGAATGCACCACCCACACAATTGAGGACGAGAAATTAATTAATATCTCCGAATTGCACGATCGATTCTTAGGTGCAATAAGATCATTAGACATTGAGAAGACGAGCTTTCGGAAGGTATAATTTTTATATTTGTGGCACCATTATTTTAGAAGTTGACCACAGAAAAGGCTTGAGTCTTATTTTTTTGTAGTAAAACAGTATAAAGCTTCAGGCGTTTCCAAGCCAATCATGCAGTATTCAGACAGCCAGAGGGCACGTCACTGTGTCACATCGCATGCAGTCCTACGAGCATTCCGTAAGGGGAAGTGCTGCTCCACGACGTAGAAGTAATCATTCCGACAGTCCGTGAGGGGACGTAACTCTGCGTTACATCGAAAAACAGCTACCAGTACTCCTTGAGGGGAGAAACGCCGTTTTACATCGCCGAAGTAAGATCCGATAGCCACAGGCGTCACAGTAGTAACGACTTGCTTGCCTCCATAAGGAGCATTCAAGGCGAAATTTTAAGGTATCGCCGTAGTGAAGTATTAGGAAAATCCTAATTATAGGATTTAGGCCCGACTGTATACAAGTTAAAGTGAAAATTCGCAAGATATAGTCATAGCAGGCTGCGAACGTCGGACTTAAAGGCGATAGGTCGTTAAATGTACGAACGAATAGATCATAACGTACGGAAGTATCGTACCAGACAGATAAACTGTTATTTAAATTGAAGAAACCTAAAAAGGAAGAACAGAATAAGGTTCGAACGTAGGAGTGTTAAAACAGTTCAAATAAATAGAATAGGAGACTATAAACATTAGCTCCAGAAAGCAGGCGAACAATTCTAATAGTACTAGAATCGAGAAGTGCTAGCTGCTATAAACTGAATCTATAGGTCTTAGAGGAGACCTCGATCCATATAGACTTTCGTTAGGATCAATAGACAGATCTACAAAGAAGCCGTCCAAGCTAGATAAATAGCCGGTTATCCAGGATAGGAATAGCAGAATTGAACTCCAGGGAACAGTAGATGTTTCGGGACTTTCGCATTCTTCAGAATAGGAAGCCGACATCGGATAAAATTTCACCCTTGGAAACGGGAATTTAAGAAGATCACGTGTGAAAGGCTCAGAAATACGGCCTAGTGATCGAGTCATTGTGAAGTGTAAAATAATCAAGATAGTGTGTTAAATAATATTTTTAGTGTTTATTATGTGTTCAAAAGGGACACATCAGTATATAAAAATGTCGTCAATATTAAGTGTTTTAGATATATGTTTATTTGTGTTTTTACGTAAGATGAATACCTTCAATATGGTGTAAAAAGTTCAAAGTGGGCCCAAAAATGAAACACCGCACCAGATTTAAGATCATGGGATGATCTGAAAATATGTGAGTACAAAATTCATTTTTTTTATTTTGGTGTCAGAAATTGATTGTGTACAACTCACCGGAGTTTTTGAGTGAAAGGGATGTGTTTTAATGAATAAATACTGAATAATCAAGAACACGGTCTGAACAATAATATAAAATAAATAGAGAAATTATGAATAATTATGTAAAGAATAAATCCCGTAGAGGATATATGTGAATAAAGGGTTAATGTATTTAACAAATGTCATAAGAGCAAGCGAAATATCATTTAATTATCATGAAAGACATTGAAATAAAGTAAAGTTGAGATATGAAAGAAATAGCTTTTGAGCTTGTATAAAGAATAAAGATAATAATAATAATTAAATATGGAAATGTTAAATAAAAATCAAATAAATTGATATGAACATAAGAACGTTAAGCCTTAACGTATGTGTGAAATGAGGTTCAATGGAATATTTTAAAACAGGGAGCGATTTATCGACCACGGAAAGATTAATATGTGAATTAAAATAATATGAATTGTTACTAAAGAGGTTTTATCAGTTCTTGGGAAGACCTTTTCGGCTTAAAATAATGCATAGCGCATAATGAGCGCAAATATAATATTAAAGTGTCACGCTAGGAACGCGTAGTGGTTAAATACTTGGTACATTACTTATGGAGGGTAGTTGATTGCAGTGAATTGATAATTGTGTAAGTCCTCTATTAGTGACATAGTATCACGAGGCATTGTGTATGTATTTAAAAAAGGGAGCTAATATATGGTATTATTGAGCGTATGTCATATGGGCCACGGCCGACTCTAAATCGCATTTTGTATAAGCCCTCTGTACGGGATTTGTTCCCGAGGCACCTGAAGAGATTCGAATGCAGGATCTTCTTATGATAAAAGCCCCTGTAATTCTCCGTCGTCGTATGTGTATTAATCTTCCCAATCAATGAGGACCCTCTCATAATTAATAAATGCCAAGGATATGAAAATGGTCTTTGAACCAAAGAATAGTTGTTTGAATGTTACGGAACAGTAAAGCCCGGTCTCCCCAGAACTGGATAGAATGAGAAGGTTTGTTTTAAAAGCCTTGAAAATAAGCTACTAATGTTGGGTCAGACAGGATGTCGCCGCCACCCTAACGTGTCATAAATCGCACCCCATGTAGTAGAGTCTAGCTTTCTTAAAGCGAGGGGGAACAGAGACCGTCTCGTAAGCTGTTGTAAAGAGAAATAAATACACCAGGAGTGTTTAAAGTTGTAAACGACCCGGGCGTTGAACCGAGGTCCTTATAGATGGATATTTCGTTTGCCGGTTCAGATCGTAGTTTCTTATATGATAATGGTCTATTAAGACATAAGAGATAAATAACAATCCCTATGGTAATAATGTATGGACGTGGGATTCCACGAGTTGATTGAAGGCAACTGAGTTCGGGAGTAACTATAGTTTTTTGACTGTGTCAAGTACCTTCACGCTCTGGAGTACACAATTGATTTTCTGATTACCTTAATATATTTGTGGAATAAAGAGAAATGATAACAACTGAATGTGTGGACATGCCCAAAATATTGAATTAGATAATTAACATAGATTTTAAATATAATTATATATTTGTTTTTGAGAAATAAGAAAATATAAAAGCTAATGTTTGAGGTGTACAAGAATGACACCCTAATAATGTAAAATGCATGGAGCCAAAGAGCTCGGAGTTATGTAAACTTAATGTTAGTGCTTTATGGAAGTGAGACTAAGTAAGAATTGATGGTTTATGTGGAAACCACAGGTTTTGAATACAATATTTGTTTATTTTATTTTGTGATCCCTTGTTCATTTGGAACAAGCAGTTGATATTTGGGGTCAGTAATTAAATTGTTTAAATGTTTGTAGCGCCATTAATTTTATTAATTAAATGTGTTTAAATAGGAGTTGATTTTGTTGTTATTTTTGCAAGTGTATCCTCTAATTAATCCAAATATGTGAGTCACAGAGTGGGGGAACTTACCGCTGCCCCGAAATCCCGAATTGAGCTACGCTGGTACACTGTGATTGGCATATTTCTTGCTAAATGGGCACAATATATATATATATATAGATACATACAGTATATACATAAATTATATATAAACTTTTGAACTGACGGTGGTTTTGGGGTCTGGGGGATGTGAAACGCGAATATATGTCGACATTTTCCGGAAGTCGAAACATGGTACCCATTGCAATAGTTAGCTTTCTAATGAAATCTACCTAAAAGTGAAAGTCTGTATGTATGTATGTGGGTGGGGTGGTTCCGTATACAAATCTACACCGTTCCACCAACCTCAACCAAATTTTGCATACACATAGTTTAGGACCCAGAAGGAACCGCTGGCTACATGAATTTTCGATAGCCTTTCTCATTCTTCTGATTTCGGCCCTTTTGCACTCAAGCACAGGCTAATCAAATCATAAAATATACTCATGAAGGAATGGCAAGATTGATAGTTTCCATGGCAACATAGATCAAGTCGAGACACGCCCGTCTGGATGCCAGTTGCGCTCTGCACTACCGGTATAGAAAATGAGCATCTTTACTTGAAATCCCGTTAGTTACTCACCTACTCACACAGCACTGTCAACCGAGTTTAGCATAACAAAGACTTGACACTATCTTCTACTATATATTTGTCAAATACCACTCACTCACTCACTCACTCATTCATCACGAAACCTCAGAAACCACCGAACGGATTGGAATGAAATTTGGTATGCTGCTTCTACAAGGGCCACAAATGCCCACTAAGAGAGGATTTTTTGTATATTCAGGTTCTAAAGGGGTGTTAAGGGGGTAGACCTGCATTTCATTGAATAGCAATATCTCCCGATTGGTTTCATTGGGGGATGAGATACTCGGTACATAAACTCATCATAAGAAGACACGAGTCTGAGGGTTTTTCGAAGTGGTGTATATAATGAGGTGAAAGGGGGGTGAAAAGTGGGGATTGAAAGATTCCTAACGGAGCGTGTATCTCTTAAACGACATAGGCGAGGAGTTTGAAACTCAGCGGAAAAAATCAGCATGAAAGTAAGTAAATATGTGTTTGATCGTTTTTTTTAATAAATCCAATTTAAGGGGCCCATGGGGAGAGGTGAAATTCTGGGGGGGGGGGGGGGGGGGGGGCAGGAAAGAAAGTGTCCTAACTGATTGACTGACTGACTCACTCATCAAACTCAGGGGGGAAAAACTGCTTTAAGGTAAGTAAATAGCTGTTCGACAGTTTTTTTTTTCATAAATCAAATTTAAGGGGTTCATGGGGAGGGCTGAAATTCTGAAAAAAGAAAATTGAAAGAAAATGTCCTGACTAACTCACTCACTCACTCATCATCGCCCAGCCAAAAGTATTGAAGTTAGAAACATGACAGTTTGGGGATATGTTCATTGTATGTCAAAACCGTCTACTAAGGGAGGATTTTCGGATATTCAGGTTTTAAAGGGGTCTTAAGGGGGTTAAACCTGCATTTCATTGAATAACAATATCTCCCGATTGGTTTCATTGGGGGATGTAATACACGGCATATAAACTCATCATTAAAAAGTATGAAGGCACGTTTCTGAAGGTTTTTCGATGTGGTGTATATTATGAGGTGAAAGGGGTGAAAAGTAGGGATTGAAAGATTCCTAATGGAGCGTGTATCTCTTAAACAACATAGGCTAGGAATTTGATACTCAGCGGGAAAAAAATCAGCATAGAAAATAAGTAAATCTGTTTGACCGTTTTTTTCATAAATCCAATTTAAGGGGCACATGGGGAGGGGTGAAATTCTGGGGGGGGGGGGGGGAACAGGAAAGAAAGTGTCCTAACTGATTGACTGACTGACTCACTCATCAAACTCAGGGGGAAAAACTGCTTTAAAGTAAGTAAATAGCCATTCGACAGTTTTTTTTCATCAATCAAATTGAAGGGGTTCATCGGGAGGGGTGATATTCTGAAGAAAAACAAATGAAAGAAAATGTCCCGACTCATTCACTCACTCATCATCGCCCAGCCAAAAATATTGAAGTTGGAAACATGGCATTTTGGGGATATGTTCATTGTATGTCAAAACCGCGCACTTAGGGAGGATTTTTGGATATTCAGGCTCTAAAGGGGTCTTAAGGGGGTTAAACCTGCATTTCATTGAAAAACAATATCTCACGAGTGGTTTTACTGTATTTGTGGATGTGATACTCGGCATATAAACTAATCATTAAAAATAAGCAGACATGTGTCTAAGGGTTTTTCGATGTGGTGTATTATTATGAGGTGAAAGGGGTGAATAGTGGGGGTTGAAGGATTCCTAACGGAGCGTGTAGGCCTATCTCTTAAACGACATAGACGAGAAATTTGAAACTCAGCGAAAAAAATCAGCTAAATAAATAAGTAAATCGGAGTTCGACGTTTTTTTTTTTTTCATAAATTAATTTAAGGGGCCAATGGTGTGGGATGAAATTCTGGGGGGGGGGGGGGAAAGGAGAGAAAGTGTCCTAACTGACTGACTAACTCACTCATCAAACTCGGAGGAAAAAGACAGCTTAAAAATAAGGTAATAGGTGTTCAAGAGTTTTTTCATCAATCCAATTTAAGGGGCCCATGGGGAGGGGTGAAATTCTGTTAAAAATAATTGAAAGAAAATGTCCTGTCTGACTCACTCACTCATCACGCCCAGCGAAAACTATTAAAGTTGGAAAAATGAAATTTTGGGAATATGTTCTCTGTATGTCGATAACGTCAACTAAGGAATGACTTTTGTTTATTCGGGTTTTAAAGAGATGTTAAGGGGATAAACGTGCATTTCATTGAATAACGATATCTCATGAGTTGTTTCTTTGGGGATGTGATATTCGGTATATAAACTGAATGAAATGAAAATCCACAGCCTGCTTCCAGTCTCCGACCGGGTCAGGAATGGAATGAATGAAGCCCCTATCTAGCGGCGAGGATATGAACTGTGCCGGCTGCCGAGGCCTGACGCACTCCTCTGGGGCAATGATTAAATGAATGACAGATGAAATGAAATGATAGTGGAGAGTGTTGCTGGAATGAAATTTTGACAGGGAAAACCGGAGTACCCGGAGAAAAACCTGTCTGCCTCCGTTTTGTCCAGCACAGATCTC
Organism: Meconema thalassinum; assembly: GCA_946902985.2. Taxonomy (NCBI): domain Eukaryota; kingdom Metazoa; phylum Arthropoda; class Insecta; order Orthoptera; family Tettigoniidae; genus Meconema; species Meconema thalassinum. Next base: position 422,904,917 of record OX336390.1, read on the forward strand.
ACATGGAGTGACCGGGGATTTGAACCACGGACCCAGCGGTGAGAGGCCGGCGTGCTGCCGCCTAAGCCACGGAGGCTCGCGGTATATAAACTAATCATTAAAAATAATCAGACATATATCTAAGGGTTTATCGATGTGGTGTATATTATGAGGTGAAATGGGTGAAAATTGGAGGTTGAGAGGGATTCTTAACGGAGCGTGTATCTCTTAAACGACATAGGCGAGGAGTTTTGAAACTCGGAGGAAATCAATCAGCTTAAAAATAAATAAATAAATAAATAAAATAAATAGGTGTTCGACCTTTTTTTCATAAATCCAATATAAGGGGGCCTATGGGGAGGGGGTGAAATTCTGGAAGAAAACGTCTCACTAAGGAAGGATTTTTGGATGTTCACTCTCATCGACCAACCCAAAACTATTACATATTAGCAGAATGATATTTTGGGGGATATGTTTGTTTGTGTGTCGAAAACGTCTACTAAGGAGGGATTTTTGGATATTCAGGTTCTAAAGGGGTGTTAACGGGGGTTAAACCTGCATTTCATTGAATAACAATATGACACGACTATGACGCGAGCGAAGCGAGGCTAAAAATGAGATGGTGTGTGTCTGTGTATTACTCAATCACGCAAGTAGCCTACCACTGGTCCGATTTTCATGAATTTTTCATGGAAGTAGCTGATTTACCTGGTTAACATATTGGTTACTTTTGATTTCAATACTTTGCATTATTTAAAGATGGCGACCATTTCAGTGACGTCACTACACCCTTTGGTTTAAAACGTTCATATTTCCATTTCAAATAAAAAGAGAACGCTAAGAAATAGCAAACTTTTGATGGCATATACGAGGTTTAAAATTACATTTTCTATCCGAAAGGTATCTCCAACCGTTAGCGAGTAAAACCTAAATTTGTGCTATTAACACGGTCAACGCCGAGCGGTGTAGTTGGACAAAATGTTCCATCCTTAATCTCCCTCTGCGCAGCACCTCGCCTATCCCCTGTTTTAACGGTCACCTTCACATTTTAATTTATTTATGACGCGTGGCGAAGCACGGGTACTTCAGCTAGTAAATCAATAAAAACAACATCAACAACAGCAACTGTTTCAATAGTTAAAGAATGTTCACACCAATAGCCTTGGGATTTATCAGCACTTGCTCCTAATTGTTGAAAACAGTAGAACGCAAATTCACTGCTTTGGCGACTGTGAATTATTCTTACTGTGAATAAATAGGCCTATGTTGTCGTGCAAACATTGTATGGAATTGCCAGTAATGCCACGATCATTTGTTGTTATTTTTTCATCCTCGATACGTGAGGAATGGGTTCTGGAAGTTTTGACATGCCTTTTTGTTACACCCTATGACTTGATACCGAAGGAGAGGTGAGTGTGCAACAGTTGTAATGGTGCTCCTGGTATATAATGACGTCAGCCCCGATAGATGTGTTATTGTATTGTTGTGGCAAGCCACACTTTCATTAGGTAGAGAGCTCTGGAATCTCGCCCTAGGTGTTTCTTCTCCTGTGACGGATGATCTCGTCGCAACAATAGCAAGGTACTTGCTCGCCACTCGACCCGTAATGTAATAATGATCGACTAGGCCTCCGTAACATTAAGTAATTGAAGGCCACTACCCACACCATTGTTTCTTACAAATTTGTTAGCAAATACCAGATTTGTTTAATACTGATTGAAATAGGTAATTACTGTATTTATGTATTTTGTTATAAATAAATTAACTAATTAATGTATGTATGTTTAATGAATAATTAATTAGCTTATTCCTTTAATTAATTAATTAATTAATTAATTAATGTATTCTTTCATTCATTTATAGTATCATAATATATACAATAATCAAGATAATTACTAGATAAAGTTAAACTAAGCTTAAATTTGAATGAAAAAGAAAAGAAAAATTCACAGATATTTTATGACTATTTAAACACAATACCAGATAACGTAAACTTAAGTCACATTAAGAAAACATAAAATCCTTAAATAATTCTTCATTAATCAGACCAAAATGCTAGAATAAGTTGAACTATACAGTACTTAATTTAAAAGAGTCCACCTGGTGGTTTAGCAGTTAACATTGTTGACTGTAGCCTCGTAGGTCCAGATTCGATTTCCGGCTCTGCCAAAGAATTTAATTCTCATTTTGGCATATATCGAAACCTGTTCAGAGGAGTCACAATGGGGTGAATTCAAGATTTATGTAAGTAGGAAAAGATAATTGTGTTCTTCCAATTAGTTCAGTAATGACCATATCCCAGCGGCAGTATTGAAACAAGCCTCTGTGGCAGGGATGGTGAGTCAGCACGTCAGCTAATGGGTTATTGCGGCGTCACCATTCAAGGATTCTTGCCTGATGACCAAGGAACGGTTCTAGGACATGCAATGAGAACGCTGCCTACAGCATGACAACACCATCACTGGTCTTTTGAATCTGAATGTGGCTGCCTATGGATGCAACTTCATCGTGTCTCCACCAAATCTGAATCTGCTCATCCGCATAATGCAAAATGAACTTTCCGGATCAACAAGGCCTTTGTTTAAAATTCGACGTGACTACCCACCATTGTCAGATATTCGAATGTGGTACATACATCGATGCTGTGATACTAGTCATGAAACGTAACTTTCACTTTTCAGGTTAATTAACGTATAGGAAGACATTAGCTCATTTGCTGCAAAAGTGACTTAATATATAATTCAGATTATGATGTTTGTGGGACACTGATTTTAAAGATTTGAAGGCTTTTATTTAACTTTGAATTATTAAATAACTAGCAACCCACCCCGGCTTCGCCCGGTATCTTTAACGGTTTACCCATCGTAAGCTTAAAAGGCACACGGACGGCAGATTCCAGACGCAATTCAGAAAAGCCGAGGTGAACAGCGAAACTCCAAACACATATCCTCTTCTCTGAAGTCTTAACTCGACACGACTCGACAGTTTGATTCTGGCCAAAGCTGGAGTGATAGGCTCGCTCGCTAGATCGTAAACTCGATCCGAAGCTAGTCTTATATATAAAAGTGAAAGTCTGTATGTATGTGGGTGGGTGGGTTGGTTCCGTATACAAATCTACACCGTTCCACCAATCTCAACCAAATTTTGCATACACATAGTTTAGGACCCAGGAGGAACCGCTGGCTACATAATTTTCGATAGTCTTTCTCATTCTTCTGATTTCGGCCCTTTTGCACTCAAGCACAGGCTAATCAAATCATAAAATATACTCATGAAGGGATGGCAAGGCAGATAGTTTCCATGGCAACATAGCTCAAGTCGAGACACAGCCGACTGGATGCCAGTTGCGCTCTGCACTACCGGTATAGAAAATGAGGATCTTTACTTGAAATCCCGTTAGTTACTCAACTGCTCACACAGCACTGTCAAACGAGTATAGCATAACAAAGACTGGACACTATCTACTAGATATTTGTCAAATACCACTCACTCACTCACTCACTCACTCAGTCATCCATTCATCACGAAATCTCAGAAACCACACAACGGATTGAAATGAAATTTGGTATGCAGCGTCCTCAAGGGCCGTAAACGCCCACTGAGAGAGGATTTTTAGCCTACTTTTCACATTTTGCAAAAATGAGGAAAAAGTAGACTTATGAGATCGGGCAAATGTGTGTCTGTCTGTCTGTCTGTCTGTCTGTCTGTCCTTCTGTCTGTCTGTCTGGCTGTGTGTGTGTCCCCCCCCTATCAACTCCTAAACGGCTGCAGCAATCGAAACAAAATTTGGTAGGAGTAAAGATCTATACCTGAATATCTCACGGCCATATTTGAAAATGATGTCAGTGCTACCAACTGCTAAAAAATCGCAATTGAAATTTGAGCTCCATGTTGGATATCTTGGAAAGTATGAATGGGAGCTATTTCAAAATTGGCACGTGTACAGATCATAATATTTCAGTTTAATTTCCAGGAGGCCAAACATGGCAGTGTTGCCAAAATGATTATAAGCCTCCTGATAGGTCCAATTTTTAAATGCATATAACTTCTACACTATCAAGCGGAATTCAACCAAATTTCGTATGTTGTATGTGTACATAACCAGATATGACTGAGCGTATTCTTAAGACCTACCAGGGCTGCCAACTGTTAATAAATGCTCCTAATTTATTTTATCCAAATACCAATATATCAGAAAGTATGCAAGCCGACAGCTTTAAACTATGCACACGTATAGTACCTGACATTCTATATTATTTTTGGAGTAACTTATATACGTCAGTGCTACCAACATGATTCTAAGCCTGCTGACAGGTCCAACTTTAAATACATGTAACTTCCATACTATCATTTGGATTTCAACCAAATTTCGTATGTGCTATGTGTACCATAACAGATATGACTATGCGTATTCTAAGGAGCAACCAGGGCTGCCAACTGTTAATATGTGCTGTCCCTATTTTTGTTACCCTAATATCAATATATCAGAAAGTATGCAAGCCAATAGCTCTAAACTTTGCACACGTATAGTACCTGGCATTCTAGACGAATTTGGAGTAACTAATATACATCAGTGCTGCCAACATGATTCTAAGCCTGCTGATAGGTCCAATTTTAAAATGCATGTAACGTCTACACTAACTAATGGATTTCATTCAAAATTGGCACAACAATAGATAATATTATTTCAGATTATTTCTGACCAATACATGCATGACATTGTTGCCAACATGATTTTACGCGCGCTGTTAGATCCAATGTTTAACTGCATGTAACGTCCATGCTATCCAGCGGACTTCAACCAAATTTCGTATTTAGTACCGTAAGAGACGGAACTAAGAATATATTCAGTCATCAGGGCTGCCAACTGTAGTGCTCTATTAGGATACATTATGGCAGGTATACAGTATTTCGAACTAATTGGAAATTTCGATATTAGCAACTTAATTTCGTCATTATTCTAGATAGGTTCATATTCTGTAGAATAATCATTGGCATGAAAAGTAGGCTGTATAGTTCTTCACGGAACTTCTTGTTGGATATTCAGGTTGTAAAGAGGTGTTAAGGGGGTAGACCTGCATTTCATTGAATAGCAATATCTCCCGATTGGTTTCATTGGGGGATGTGATACTCGGCATATAAACTCATCATTAAAAGTAAAGAGACTCATGTCTGAGGGTCTTTCGATGTGGTGTATATTATGAGGTGAAAGCGGTGAAAAGTGGGGGTTGAAAGATTCCTAACGGAGCCTGTTTCTCTTAAACGACATAGGCGAGGAGTTTGAAACTCAGCGGGAAAAACAGCTTAAAATATAAGTAAATAGGTGTTCGACCGTTTTTTCATAAATCCAATTTAATGGGCCCTTGGAGAGGGGTGAAATTCTGGGGGAAAACAGGAAAGAAAGTGTCCTAACTCACACACTCATCAAACTCAGGGGGAAAGAACAGCTCAAAAATAAGTAAATAGGTGTTCGACCAATTTAAGGGGTTCATGAGAGGGATGAAATTCTGAAAAATAAATGAAAGAAAATGTCCTGACTTATCACTCACACATCATCGCCCAGCCAAAATTATTAAAGTTAGAAACATGACATTTTGGGGCTATGTTCGTTGTATGTCGAAAACGTCCACTAAGGAAGGAATTTTGGATATTCAGGTTCTAAAGGGGTGTTATGGGGGTCGACTTGCATTTAATTGAATAACAATATCTCCCGATTGTTTTCCTTTGGGATGGGATACTCGGCATATAAACAAATCATTAAGAATAAGAAGACACATCTCTGAGGGTTTTTCGATATGGTGTATATTATGAGGTGTATGTGTGAAAAGTGAGTGTTGAAGGATTCTTAACGGACCAAATATCTCTTAAAAGACAGAGGCCAAAAGTATGAATCTCATTGAGAAAAATCAGCTTGAAAAAGTAGTAAATAGGTGTTCGATCGTTTTTTCATAAATCTAATTTAAGGGGCTCATGGAGGGGGGGGGGTGAAATTCTGGGGAAAGAAGTCCGCTAAGGAAGGATTTTTGGATATTCACTCATCATCCCCCAGCAAACCTATTGCAGTTAGAAACTTGGAATTTTGGGGATATGTTCGTTGTATGTCGTTGTATGTCGTATGTTGTGTGTCGAAAAAGTCCACTAAGGATGGATTTTTGGATATTCATGTTCTGAAGGGGTGTTAAGGGGGTTAAACTTGCATTTCATTGAATAACAATATCTCACGAGTTGTTTCATTTGGGGATGTGATATTCGGCATATAAACTAATCATTCAAAATGAGCAGACGTATGTCTAAGGGTTTATCGATATGGTGTATATTATGAGGTGAAAGGGGAGAAAATTGGGGTTTGAGGGATTCTTAACGGAGCATGTACTGTATCTCATATTCAACATAGGCGATCAGTTTGACATTCAGCGGAAAAAGGAGCTTAAAAAATAAGTAAATAGGTGTTCGACCATTTCTTCTTATATCCAATTTAAGGGGCCCATGGCGAGGGGTGAAATTCGGGTGGAAAAAAACAGGAAAGAAAGTGTCCTAACTGATTGACTCACTTACTCACTCATCAAACTCAGGGGGAAAAACAGCTTTAAATAAGTAAATAGGTGTTCGACCGGTTTTTTTTCATAAATCCAATGGGGAGGGGTGAAATTCTGGAAGGAAAACGTCCACTAAGGAAGGATTTTTGGATGTTCACTCTCTTCGACCAATCAAAACTATTAAAGTTAGAAGAAGGGGATATGTTTGTTGTGTGTCGAAAAAGTCTACTAAGGAGGGATTTTTGGATATTCTGGTTCTAAAGGGGTGTTAAGGGGGTTAAACCTGCATGTCATTGAATAACAATATGACACGACTATGACGCGAGCGAAGCGAGGCTAAAAATGAGATCGTGTGTGTCTGTGTATTACACAATCACGCAAGAACCACTGGTCCGATTTACATGAATTTTACATGGAAGTAGCTGATTTACCTGGTTAACATATAGGCTACTTTTGACTTCAATACTTTGCACGATTTAAAGATGACGACCATTTTAGTGACGTCACTACACCCTTTGAATTCAAACTTTCATGTTTCCATTTCAAATAAAAAGTAAACGCTAAGAAATATCAAACTTTTGATGGCATATACGAGGTTTAAAATTACATTTTCTATCCGAAAATTATCTCCAACGATTAGCGAGTAAAATCTAAATTTGTGCTATAAAACACGGTCAAAGCCGAACGGTGTAGTTGGACAAAATGTTCCATCCTTAATCTTCCTCTGCACAGCACCTCGCATATCCCCTGTTTTAACTGTCACTTTCACATTTTAATTTATATATGACGCGTAGCGAAGCACGGGTACTTCAGCTAGTCTTTTATATATATAAAACTCAATGTTGGTTTGTCTGTTTGTTATTTACACAAATCTACACCGTTTCACCGATCTGAACCAAAATTTGTATACTTACCCTTAGGAACCCAGTGGGTAACACTATCTACTTTAAATTTCGGACAGACCACTCCTTTCCCTGCATTTAGGCCCTTTTGCACAAATCTACACCGTTTCACGTATCTAATAACTTGACGGACATATTGTCGCTAGGCGACAACGACTAACACTAGATCATGATAGTCAACGCCGCACCATTGATGGACAGGTGTCACTAGGCAACAATGATTTACTCTGTATCATGATAGTCCGGTAAAATTTGCTAAAGGACACATGAGAAAACTGACCGATTGGCATCTCCTTGCTATCTTATGCACAGTAAATCAGTATATTAGCAAAATGTAAAGTAATGCTATCCTGTCAAAGAAACATAGGGCAAACATTCATTCCTACATTCTCCTATCACTATTTTGCAGTTTTCATGTGTAGACAGTTGATATTTCATTTGCGGGGCTTAGACATCGTGGTCATGTTGCCCCGTGTACATGTGTGTGTGTGTGTAGAATGTTTGTGATATCCTGCGTTATTGTGATGGTTGTACTAGCATGTGTAAATTGGAGATAGGATATGGTATTTGAAGCCATTTTTCAGTGCTGCTCAAGGATTTATCGGACTGTAGCATTCTCTATCCTATCGTATCCACCGTTAATATTTCATTTTCGGGGCTTAGACATCGTGGTCATGTTGTCCCGTATACATGGGTGTGTGTGTAGAATTTTTGTGATAACCTGCGTTATTGTGATTGTTGCATTAGCATGTGTAAATCTATCTTATACAGGGTGTATGTTAATTATACCGACAAAAAAATCAGGGACGCTCTGCGTGTTATGTAAAAGACGATGCCGCAATCGGATAGGCGGAGAAAATTTTTCCCTCCGAGAAAATGAGGTTACTTTGTTACTTCCTGGCGCGCGATTCAAATCTATGAAACAAGGGAAGGGAGTGTGATAGAAGGTGCCAGAGATATGCTGGCGGGCATGTGCAAGTTTCCTCGATCGCCTCGGCTTGCCGCATGCCCGCCAGCATATCTCTGTCTCCTTCTATCACACTCCCTTCCCTTGCCTGATGCACACCAGTGGCCAGCGGCTTGCTGCCTGGTTCAGCAAATACGGTGAGTTCGTAGATTTGAATCGCGCGCCCGGAAGTAACACAGTAACTTCATTTTCTCGGAGGGAAAAATTTTCTCCGCCAATCCGATTGCGGCATCGTCTTTTACATAACACGCAGAGCGTCCCTGATTTTTTTTGTCGGTATAATTAAGATACACCCTGTATATAAAAGTGAAAGTCTGTATGTGGGTGGGTGGGTGGGTATGTGGGTATGTGGGTCTGTTCCGTATACAAATCTACACCGTTCCACCAATCTCAACCAAATTTTGCATACACATAGTTTAGGACCCAGAAGGAACCGCTGGCTACATGAATTTTCGATAGTCTTTCTCATTCATCTGATTTCGGCCCCTTTGCACTCAAGCAAAGGCTAATCAAATCATAAAATATACTCATGAAGGAATGGCAAGGCAGATCATTTCCATGGCAACATAGCTCAAGTCGAGACACGGCCGACTAGATGCCAGTTGCGCTCTGCACTACCGGTATAGAAAATGAGGATCTTTACTTCAAATCCCGTTAGTTACTCAACTGCTCACACAGCACTGTCAACCGAGTTTAGCATAAAAAAGATTTGACACTATCCACTATATATTTGTCAAATACCACTCACTCACTCACTCACTCATTCATTCATCACGGAAATCTCAGAAACCACCGAACTGATTGGAATGAAATTTGGTATGCAGCGTCCTCAAGGGCCGTAAACGCCCACTAAGAGAGGGTTTTTGGATATTCAGGTTGTAAAGAGGTGTTAAGGGGGTAGACCTTCATTTCATTGAATAGCAATATCTCCCGATTGGTTTCATTCGGGGATGTGATACACAGCATATAAACTCATCATTAAAAGTAAAGAGACTCATGTCTGAGGGATTTTCGATGTGGTGTATATTATGAGGTGAAAGGGGTGAAAAGTGGGGATTGAAAGATTCCTAACGGATCGTGTATCTCTTAAACGACATAGGCGAGGAGTTTGAAACTCATCGAAAATACATCAACATAAAAAAGAAGTAAATATGTGTTTGACCGTTTTTTTTTCATAAATCCAATTTAAGGGGCCCATGGGGAGGGGTGAAATTCTGGGGGGGGGGGGACAGGATAGAAAGTGTCCTAACTGACTGACTGACTGACTCACTCATCAAACTCAGGTGGAAAAAAACTGCTTAAAAGTAAGTAGATAGCTGTTCGACAGTTTTTTTTTCATAAATCAAATTTAAGGGGTTCATGGGGAGGGGTGAAATTCTGAAAAAAGAAATGTCCTGACTCACTCACTCACTCACTCACTCATCATCGCCCAGCCAAAATTATTGAAGTTAGAAACATGACAGTTTGGGGATATGTTCATTGTATGTCAAAACCGTCTACTTAGGGAGTATTTTCGGATATTCAGGTTCTAAAGGGGTCTTAAGGGGGTTAAACCTCCATTTCATTGGATAACAATATCTCCCGATTGGTTTCATTGGGGGATGTGATACACGGGATATAAACTAATCATTAAAAAGTAAGAAGACACGTGTCTGAGGGTTTTACGATTTGGTGTATATTATGAGGTGAAAGGGGTGAAACGTGGGGATTGAAAGATTCCTAACGGAGCGTGTATCTCTTAAACGACATAAGCGAGGAGTAAGAAACTCAGCGGGAAAAAATCAGCATAAAAATTAAGCAAATATATGTTTGACCGTTTTTTCATAAATCCAATTTAAGGGGCCCATGGGGAGGGGTGAAATTCTGTGGGGGAGGGGGGGGAACAGGAAAGAAAGTGCCTTAACTGACTGACTCACTCACTCACTCATCAAACTCAGGGGGGGGGGGAACTGCTTTAAAGTAAGTAAATAGCTTTTCGACATTTTTTTATTTGATCAATCAAATTGAAGGGGTTCATCGGGAGGGGTGAAATTCAGAAGAAAAAAAAATTGAAAGAAAATGTCCTGACTCATTCACTCACTCATCATCGCCCAGCCAAAAATATTGTAGTTGGAAACATGGCATTTCGGGGATATGTTCGCTGTATGTCAAAACCGTACACTAAGGGAGGATTTTTTGATATTCAGGTTCTAAAAGGGTCTTAAGGGGGTTAAACCCGCATTTCGTTGAATAACAATATCTCACGAGTGGTTTCATTTGTGGATGTGATACTCGGCATATAAACTAATCATTAAAAATAAGCAGACATGTGTCTAAGATTTTTTCGATGTGGTGTATTATTATGAGGCGAAAGGGGTGAAAAGTGGGGGTTGAAGGATTCCTAACGGAGCGTGTAGGCCTATCTCCTAAACGACATAGGCGAGAAATTCGAAACTCAGCGAAAACAAACAACTTAAAAAGTAAGTAAATCGGTGTTCGACCGTTTTTTCTTAAATTAATTTAAGGGGCCAATGGGGTGGGGTGAAATTCTAGGGGAAAAAAGGAGAGAATGTGTCCTAACTGACTGACTAACTCACTCATCAAACTCAGGGGAAAAAGACAGCTTAAAAAATAAGTTAATAGGTGTTCAAGCGTTTTTTCATCAATCCAATTTAAGGGGCCCATGGGGAGGGGTGAAATTGGTAAAAATAATTGAAAGAAAATGTCCTGTCTGACTCACTCACTCATCACGCCCAGCGAAAACTATTAAAGTTGGAAACATGAAATTTTGGGAATATGTTCGCTGTATGTCGAAATCGTCAACTATGGAATGATTTTTGTTTATTCGGGTTTTAAAGAGGTGTTAAGGGGGTAAACGTGCATTTCATTGAATAACGATATCTCATGAGTTGTTTCTTAGGGGATGTGATATTCGGTATATAAACTGATCATTAATAATAATCAGACATATGTCTAAGGGTTTATCGATGTGGTGTATATTATGAGGTGAAAGGGGTGAAAATTGGGGGTTGAGGGATTTTTAACGGAGCGTGTATCTCTGAAACGACATAGGCAAGAAGTTTGAAATTTGGCGGAAAAAAACAGCTTAAAATACAAGTAAATAGGTGTTCGACCGTTTTTTCATAAATCCAATTTAAGGGGCCCTTGGAGAGGGGTGAAATTCTGGGGGGGGGGGGGACAGGAAAGAAAGTGTCCTAACTGATTGACTCACTTACTCCCTCATCAAACTCAGGGGGAAAACAGCTTTAAATAAGTAAATAGGTGTTCGACCGTTTGTTTCATAAATCCAATTTAAGGGGTTCATGGGGAGGGGTGAAATTATCAAAAATAAATGAAAGAAAATGTCCTGACTGACTCACACACTCATCATCGCCCAGCCAAAATTATTGAAGTTAGAAACATGAAATTTTGGGGATATGTTCATTGTATGTCGAAAACGTCCACTAAGGAAAGAGTTTTGGATATTCAGGTTCTAAAGAGGTGTTAAGCGGGTAAACGGGCATTTTATTAAATAACTATATCTCACGAGTGGTTTCATTTGGGGATGTGATACTAGGCATATATACTAATCATTAAAAATAAGCTGACACATGTCTAATGGTTTTTCGATGTAGTGTATATTATGAGGTGAAAGGGATGAAAAGTGGGGGTTGAAAGATTCCTAACGGAGCGTGTATCTCTTAAACGACATAGGCGAGGAGTTTGAAACTCGGAGGAAATCAATCAGCTTAAGAATAAATAAATAAATAAATAAATAAATAAAATAAATAGATGTTCGACCGTTTTTTCATAAATGCAATTTAAGGGGCCTATGGGGAGGGGTGAAATTCTGGAAGAAAAACGTCCACTAAGGAAGGATTTTTGGATGTTCACTCTCATAGACCAACCAAAACTATTAAAGTTAGAAGAATGATATTTTGGGGATATGTTTGTTGTGTGTCGAAAACGTCTACTAAGGAGGGATTTTTGGATATTCAGGTTCTAAAGGTGTGTTAACGGGATTAAACCTGCATTTCATTGAATAACAATATGACACGACTACGACGCGAGCGAAGCGAGGCTAAAAATGAGATGGTGTGTGTCTGTGTATTACTCAATCACGCAAGTACCACTGGTCCGATTTACATGAATTTTACATGGAAGTAGCTGATTTACCTGGTTAACATATAGGTTAATTTAGATTTCAATACTTTGCACTATTTAAAGATAGCGACCATTTTAGTGACGTCACTACACCCTTTGATTTCAAACTTTCATATTTCCATTTCAAATAAAAAGTAAACGCTAAGAAATAGCAAACTTTTGATGGCATATACGAGGTTTAAAATAACATTTTCTATCCGAAAGGTATCTCCAACGGTTAGCGAGTAAAATCTAAATTTGTGCAATAAAACACGGGCAACGCCGAGCGGTGTAGTTGGACAAAATGTTCCATCCTTAATCTCCCTCTGCGCATCACATCGCCTATCCCCTGATTTAACTGTCACCTTCACATTTTAATTTATTTATGACGCGTAGCGAAGCACGGGTACTTCAGCTAGTATTATATAAAACTCAATGTTGGTTTGTCTGTCTGTCTATTATTTATACAAATCTGCACCGTTTCACCGATCTGAACCAAAATTTGTATACTTCCCCTTTGGAACCCAACGAAAAAACTGTCTACTTTATATTTCGAACAGACCATTCCACTCCCTGCATTTAGGCCCTTTTGCACAAATCTACACAGTTCCACCGATCGGAACCAAAATTTGTATACTTACCTTTTGGAACCCTGGGAATATCACTGTCTACATGAAATTTTGGACAGACCACTCCATTCCCTGCATTTAGGAACTTTGGCACAAATATAAACAGTTTCACCGATCTGAACCAAAATTTGTGAACTTGCCCTTTGGAACTCTGCGAGCAAGTGTTGCTCTGCGTGAAATTTCGGACAGACCACTCCATTCCCTGCATTTAGGCCCTTTGGCACAAATCTACACCGTTTCACCGAATTACAACGAATTTTACATACCGTTTGAAACCCTGCTGGTAACAATGTCCGTTTGATATTTTGGACAACCCTCTCCATTCTCTATATTTAGAATAACAGACAAAAGGAACTTGAGAAACACGTTTTAAGGCCCTAGAACCATTCATGTAAGTAGTAGTGTATCTGTAAGAATATTTTAATAAGTCTATTGTTGACTGATAAAGCGGGCTGCATCACGCCGCCCCTACCCGTGACCTGGTGCAGAATTGCAAAAAATAGTGTTGCATCTTGCGCTGCTTATAAATTGCAGTCACGGGGAGTAATTAGTACAAAAAGATTTCTTAGGACCCTGAAATAAGTTATCATCAAGAATATATTATGCCTCTCTATAAGTGCGATGGTGTTGGTGCAGTATTGAGGTGTAGATCAGCTGCAATAAGCGTTGGTGCTTTCAAATTTACTTTCATTTATTCCGATCCGTATCCTTCAGCACTATGTGGCGCTAAATGACACTGTTGTTATCTCATGAGCTCGGGACAGCTAATGTTTTCCAAAGTGCTCTGATTATTTTCCTACAGTGCTATGTGACAACAGACGACACTATTGGTCTCTACTTTTCTAACAGCCAATGAGATATAGGCCCTAGCAGGTGTCTTTTATTTCACTTACTCCTCTTTCTAATCCTATTTTTCCATTCGTTTGTAAATTACATTGCGTCAGTACTGTAGTTAGTAAATAGCCGTTTCCCTATTCATTATTATCATTACGGGAAAATGACGTGAATGTTTGTCCATTATACCGTACTACGTATCACCCCCACTACCACCACAAAAAGTTATATTTTTACCTTTTTTTTCTGTTAGTTTATGTATAATGTGCCAGTTCTGTAGTAGTATTCATTATCGTCCATAAAACATATAAATCCACCGGGTGGAGCCGGGCACTACTGCTAGTCATAAATTAATAAATGAATAATTAATTAAATAAAGAAGTAAGTAACCCCGCCAACCTGGGCCCAATGGCTGGGAAGCCAGGCTCTGCCTGTCACAAGCCAGGACAAAGTGGTGAGTGATAGAGGAGTAACACATCTTTAAAAAAGCTAGGTCCAGTTGACCCAGCTGGTAGTACCTTGTGAGGGTCCCTTGCCAGGGTTACGGTGAAGTCCTCAACGGTTTTGATAGTGGAGCAGATGTACTGCGGAACAGTGTCAATGGCGGAAGGGGCCTCCTTGTGCTCAGGAGATTACGAGTAAAAGGTATATGGCATACATATATCAGAAGAAAATCCAGAAGTATATGTAAGGTGCGACCACATTTTATACATCTTACCCTCAAAAGTAAGAGGTGAATCCAATTAGCCTCGGCTAATCTCCTAACATATAATCAATATGGAAAGGAAAACCTTATGTAACAAAATTACCCTAGGAAGACAATCTCCCATCATACCCAACGGTACGATGCTCAGTGATCAATTGGATTCTGGGGGATCACAACGTAAGGTGTGTAATGTTTTGGGTGAGTCGGAGCACCCAGTAAGTCACGTAAACAAGATTCGCTTCAAACAACTAAATTTTATAGCAACTTTAAATGTTCAATCATTGATGAAATTGGGGAAATTGAAAACAATTACAGATTTTCTTGATTAAAAAAAACATCATGATAACAGCCATACAGGAAACTCGATGTGTGGATAATGAGCCATTCGAATCAAATGGCTACAGATTATACAAGAGTAAATCTACTAGCAGGATATTAAAAGGTACACCTTTATTTGGCAGTGGATTCATAGTTTCAAAGAAAATAATAGACTCAATATTGAAGTTTGATCCAATCGATGAAAGGACATCTTCTTTAACATTTAAATCTACAAATAAAGTGTACACTCTTTTAAATATACACGCCCCAACGAATGACAAAAACAAGAAGTAAACTAGACATATTGTCGACGAATACTGGGAAAGAATTGATAGTTATTTGAGTAAAGTACCAGCGAATCATACCATTATTTTATTGGATCATTTCAACGCACAAATAGGAAAAGAGAGGAAATACCAAAAAATAGTGGGTTACCATCCAGCTCATTTGCGTACAAATAAGAATGGTGAAAGATTAATAGAACTTGTGCTAAACACAATATAATAGTTAAATCAACGTCTTTTGAAAGAAAACTAACGAAGTTAATGACATGGGTATCGCCAACCCCACTATGTGAGGAGAAACAACTTGATCACACAGCAATAAGCAAGAAGTCGTCTAAAGAAATAATGAATGTACGAGTAATAAAGTCTGCAAATATTGAATCTGATCACTACATTTCGGTAGCTAAATTTAAAATTAAACCTGACATCCGAAAATTTAAAAAACACTCAAAAATTCCTAAATATGATACTAATAAATTGGAGAAAGATAAAATAACAACAGAGATTCAACAACAGAACTTTCAAACATTGAATGATTTGAAAAATGGCATAATTACAGCAGCAATTAAAACAGCACCTCCAACGAACAAGAAAAAACAAATCTGGTGGAATGAACACTGTAATACGGTTCTAGAAGAACGACAAAAAGCGTGGGAGAAATGGAATTCAAACAAAAATCAAGACAACAGAAATAATATATTAGAAAAAAGAAGAATATCCACTCAAACTTTTAAAGGGAAAGAAAATTGTTCTTTCTGAAGGAACTACAACAAATAGAGGATGAATTTAAAAACAACAGTGTGAGAAATTTCTACAAGCTATTTCGAAAACAGTTGAATAAATTTGAAGCCCCCACATTATTACTTATAAATCCAAAGACAAAAAAATATCACATTCTAATCAAGAGAATTGTAATATAATGGCAGAGTATTTTGAAGACCTACACAATTGTCATAAGCCGGAAGACAAGTGTATCACCAACACTACTAACATTCAAAATGAAAATTCTATAGCACCAGATTTGGACGAAATTAAAGAAATTATACACGACTTGAAAAACAATAAAGCCGCTGGTGAAGATGGAATTAGGGCAGAGTTGCTGAAAGCCCTAAATGATGATATAATCATACAATTTAAAGATATAATTGATAAGATTTGGGAAAATGAAAGAGTTCCTGAGGAATGGAAAGTCTCCATAATACACCCTATCCAAAAGAAGGGGTCTAAATCTGACCCGAATAATTATAGAGGCATACCGCTTGTGTCAGTAGCTTATATAATTCTTTCCAAAGCTTTACTCAATCGTGCAGAACCCCAATTAGACTTACAAATAGGAGAATATCAAAATGGCTTTCGTAAACATAGATCTTGTGTTGAACAGATATGGAATCTTAAAACTATTTTGCAAATGAGACAATTAAAAAATAAAGACACGACAGTTACTTTTATAGATTTTGCAAAAGCCTATGATTCCATTGACAGAGAATCTCTCATTAACATTCTAAAAGAATTTGGTTTGGATCCTAAAAAAACTAACATTATTCAGGATACGCTAACAAATACCACGTCCAAAGTCCGATTTCGTGGGGAGTTCCCCAAGGCTTTTGAAATAAACATAGGAGTCAGACAAGGTGATGGATTGTCACCATTACTTTTTAACTGTGCTTTGGAGAAGGTGATCCGAGAGTGGAGGAAAACAGACACCAAAGGGGTATAATTAGGATATCAACGAGATAACATCTATATAGATTGTTTGGCTTTTGCTGACGACATTGCCCTAATTACTGATACACCGGAAAATGCCAAAATACAAATTGATAATTTAATACAACAAGCAAATAAAATAGGTCTACAAATTTCCTTCACAAAGACAGAATTTATATCCAATGTCAAAAACAGTCCTGATAAATTATGTATTGAACAAAACGAAATCAAAACAGTGAATTCTTTCAAATATCTCGGTGAATGGATTACAATAAATAACAAGATGTTCAGTAAAGAACATATAGCCTACTTTCTCCTAAATGTATGAGTATAGTTATAACTCGTTGTTATTATCAAAGAGTATAATAGAACTATTCTTTGTTGAAGGCCATAGAAACGATTTACCTCTACCAAACGCCACAATCTAGATAAAAACTGCTACCATCATTGAAGAAAGAAAGAAAGAAAGAAAGAAAGAAAGAAAGATAAGAAGTATCTCAAGAATGTTATGGATCTGGAGACATAATCGACCGGACTGGCTGCGTGGCTCGGCGGTAACGTTCTCGCTTGCTGGGCCCTAGGTTGCAGGTTCGTATCCTGGCACAGTCAGCTGGCATTTGAGGGTGCACAAATGCGAGGGAGCCGTGTCAGTACATTTACTGGCACGTTAAAGATCCCCTTCGGGCCAAATTTCCGGCACCCCGGTGTCTCTAAAAGCAGCAGTAGTTAAAAGGGATGTAAAACCAATAAAATTATTATTATTATTATTATTATTGTTTTAATGTGCTAAACGGTTCCAGGCTAGTGTTCAGAAGTAAAGGGGAAGTTTTAGTCGGTAGTCTGCTACTCAGCAGCAGGAGCCCGACACTCTGTGCGTAAATGCATTTCTTGCCCTAAAAAAAAAATGAAAAAAAAATATTATTATTATTATTATTATTATTATTATTATTATTATTATTATTATTATTATTATTATTATTATTATTATTATTATTATTATTACATATACGACCTGCCGTGGGCAACATCCAACTTTGAGTTGAGGCATGTCTTTACACGTCTGGTTGTGCAGGGCTTTCACAACCCTAATTGAAAAAAAAGGAAGGAAGATTGTAGTTTTACGTGGCCGTGAATCTTGTGATTATGAGCCACGGGACCTCCTTTTTACGTGGAATCCGAACCACAGGACATGGTATTTCACTTCAAAAATCTCACATGCATTGACCGGGAATCGAAAACCCTAATTGAATTAACAAATCTTTCCATAACCCTACAGAGACGTGTGTATACAAACTATGTGGATATTTTCGATTGCTATTTGCCTGAAATAAAAGTAGTAATTAATACCTGAACTAAGACCAACGGCTTGAACTCAGTTACTATGTGAAATCGTTTTGTTCTTTACTTCAAATAACATTTTCAAGTAACGCAAAATAGGCTGTTACAAACCCTTTAAAATAAAAAGTAAAAATGTATCGTAGTATCATCTTGTCATTCTTCAAATTCGATGCGCATAGAATGCCAATGGTATATTAATCAATGGAGCCCCACGTAGACTAGTCGTGACTTCTAGTGGTGAAATATCGAACAATATAATCCTAACAGAGCGAGTGCATTCTAGCGGCCAGAAGAAGAAACTTTTCAATAAAATCTGCAGTTACCTTTTTGGCAGCTAGATGTCTCGAGTAAATCTGCTGGCGAATTATATTTTAATTAATTATATATTTTACACCATAATATGCACAATATAACGCTTAATTTTAAAACATCTGAGTCATTACAAAACAATAAACATATAACATTTCAAGCAAAAAATCTAGCTCTGATCGGGTTTGATCCATAGGCAGTTGAGCGATAGGCTAACGCTCTACCACTGAGCTAATTGTGTCAACGAATATCGTTCTATATAAAATGACTTACATAGAACTTGTTAGCAAATAATGATTTATACTAAACGATTTCATCACTGGAGTATATTATTTATATATAAAGCATTTCATACAAAGTTTATTTATTTTGTATCAGTACGCTATATTGCATTCAATACTCAAATTAGTGAAATATAAGTCAGGCACAAGATATCCGCTGCCATCTTGTCTTATTACTGAATCAGCTCAGCTTTTTAAAATCACGTCTGCACTATAGTATTACAAAATAAACTTTTAATTTCGAACGTGCCTCTTCCTTTAGAACAGTTAAAACGATTCTCGGCTCGATAATCGGAACTGGTGGGTCCCATGATATGGATTATAAAGTTTGCATAATTCGCACGGCCGCCATCCTGAAATGGTATGGCGGACGCCCTTGTAGTTTGGTCACAAGACGCATCCTATACGAAGGTATGTTGTTACCAAATTTGGTAGAGATCGAATGATTTGGTTAGTCGTTATTTGATTTTACGTTTTGAACGTTTGAGTGGTCGCCATTCAGTTTTAGTAAAGATGGCGGCGATATAAAACATGACACTGAGGTGTCCTTTGCTAGTGCTACCTTTGTACCAAATTTCGTTCAATTCGCATTCACCGTGTTCGAATTGATAGGGGGGGGGCAGACATTCAGAGTACACACACTCACACACACACAGACACAGACACACACAGACTCACACACACACATACACACACACACACAGACTCACACACACACATACACACACACAGACAGACACACTTTTTTCGCCCTGTGTTGATCTCATAAGTCTACTTTCATTTTTTGCAAAAATCGAAAGTAGGCTAATAACGAGAAAAACAGCCTAACTGTTAGAACAAAGAAAATGAATATAGCTTTCCAGCTCACCAGGAACATTTATAAGAAAAAAGCATTACCTAATTCTATTAAAATTAAACATTATAATACTGTTGTGAAACCAGAGGCCTTATATGGATCTGAAACACTCAAATTAATGAATAAAGGCGAAAGTAACAAAATCATGGTCATGGAAAGAAAAATAATTAGAAGTATACTTGGCCCTAGAAAAGTAGGAGCAGATTACAACAGACCTAGACCAAATGTAGAAAACATGCTACATACCATGCAAAGAAGACGATTATCCTTTTATGGACATTTACAAAGAATGAACGATGATAGATTGACAAAGAAAATTTTCAATAAAATTATGAAACTTAAGATACAGCCAGCTTGGTTTCAACAGTCCTTGAATGACCTTAAAGAGGCCAATATACAAATTGAAGACATACCTAATAGACAACTCTTTCGGAACAAAATTAAAACAGTCACCTTCAAGGAGGAACTAGAGAGAAGCAAGAAACAGCCACACAACATTGAGGAGCTCCGGCAACTACAATCTGAAAGAATGAAGCAATTTTGGGTGACCAAGAAGAAATCATATAGCAACACTTGATGTATTGATTTAACGTGCTCTATTAAGGGCTATTCGATTAAATAAATAATAATAAATAAGTAGCCTAAATGAATAAATGAATAGAAAAAGATGCCCAGGATGGATGCGGCAGTGATTCTCCCAAAATTCCATAACACTGCAATCACGACGACGCTACGACAGATTTGTTTTTGGCAGTGCCGAGAATCTAACCCGGATCTCCGTGGCGATAGCGAAGAATGCTAGCAACGCAACGAAGTGGACCTAAGAGGGAAGAAGAACATTAGCGTAGTGGTTCGAAAACATACTCTACAAAAAAAACTGACGGCTGGAACTGGGTACACTCAGCCTCGTGAGGCACAGCTGAGAAGAGTTTGGTTCGATTCCACCTCAGCCATCCAGGAAATGGTTTTCTGTGGTTTCTCACTTCTACTCCAGGCAAATGATGGGCTAGTTCAAAGGTCACGGCCACTTCCTTCCCAATCCCTAACTGAATTACAAATACACACTACAACTTCAGATATAATAATAACGGAGGTTGTCAGAAAAATCTCTCCACAAAACCAAATACACGGGGCTACATGACCACGTTGTCCAAGCTCTTCAAATGAAACAACATAAACAAACGTAATTACTCATAGTAGGCCTAATGGGTTTTCTATTACTGCTTTATGGTAATAAATTCAGCGATAAAATATTGTTCATAATCACTCATTGTAAAATGATGTCAAAATAAACAATATACGTACACACGCGAAGCATTTGCAATTAATAGGAAATGAAAGCTACATTACTCATATCGAGCTGCCATCAAGAGATAAGCCATTAATCGGTTCCATGTAGAATAAATTAAATATAAATTGATAGGAATGATGCATTAAAATGCAAGAAACTCTGATCAATCTTGCTAAATGTTGCCAAGTGATTGATGGCTACATGTCAATAATAAAATAAGCTGGATAATCGACGTTTAACTGCACTACATAAAATTCACCAATATTGTAGGTTTCAATTACCCGACTAGAAATCAGTATTCATTTTTCAATAAGTATGTAAAACATGAAAAAATGACGCTGTTTCGCAGTAATGAATATTTAAAAGTAATCATATTTTGTTGACAGATGAGGAGAAATTATAGCTCAATGTTGGAGCATACAGTGTATCATCCCGCTAAATTATTTTTCTTCCATGTGTAACTGTAGGGGTCACTGCACTGTGAATAATAATAATAATAATAATAATAATAATAATAATAATAATAATAATAATAAATTGATAGGAATGACGCATTAATATGCAAGACATTTTGATCAGTCTTGCTAAATGTTGCCAAGTAATGGATAGCTTCATAGAAATTTACATTACAGAGGAAACTATACATGATCGACTCCACTCCAGAACAGTAATCTACAACCATCATTTCTCTGAGAAATGACTATCAGCACCAAGAAATCATGGAATGAAGAACGGAGGAAGATGTTTAATGCCCAGATGAAGAGATTTTGGGAGAGGAAAAAACAGCATTAGCTAAATAAGTTCCTTTGCGCTTCACAGATGGGCATAAGGATGTGAAATAATAATAATGATAATAATATTAACAATAATAATGATTTTATTGGAATGATGCATTAATATGCAAGATACTCTGATCACTTTTGCGTTGCCAAGTGATGGATGGAATCATATAAAAAGACCTTCAATAAATTGGAATAACAGAGGAAATTATACAAGATTGACTCCAGTTCAGAACAGTAATCAACAACCATCATTTCTCTGAGAAAATGACTATCAGGACCAAGAAGTCATGGACTGAAAAACGGAGGAGGATTTTCGGTGCCCAGACGGGAGAAGAATAAAACATAATTAGCTAAGAAGAGTTCTATCGCGCGCCACAGACGGGCATAACGATATAAAATAATACTGATAATAAAAATAATAATAATTATTATTATTATTATTATTATCGTATGGTGTAGATCCTTTGCGTTGGATCCATTCACGCAATCCACTCTCTCCAACATAGGTGTTCCGATTTCTACACCCATCAGGCAGAAAGTAAGGAAATTTATCGGGCTACCAATGACAGAGATCTTATTCATTATTTTAATCACCAAATATGATTTTAAAAAAAGTATTTGACGAGCTAGCATCGAAAGACTTGCAATGCCGCATTTTTCCTGTATTTCAAAAATCCGACTTCTATAGCCAGGAATCAAACCTGCGAGCATGGCACTAAAACACCGAGGAGCTACTGTACACGCGGACGTGATGTGCAGCTGCGAGGTTGCTCGTTCTGGCTGCTTGTTAGCACGTCAAGGGAAGTTCAGCTGACCACTGTAGCGTACTGTGCCGACAATCCTAGGTCTCATATAAACTTAATCATTTCTTCAACAAAGCGAACTGGATGGAATTTAGAAATAATACAAGCAAATTGTCAGTGTTATTTTCGTAAAGTAATAAAATATGTTAATGCGCCCAATTAAACTCGGCTTGGAGTAGAACTTTTCTGCTCACACCTGCTAGGTCACATGGATCAATAGTATACAATTTTCTAAAGAGGAGGGAGGGGGGTTAATTGGATAACTTATTTCGTCCGTCAGCCAAACATCAACAAGTGCAGCTCCTTGAAACAAAAGCAAGCTCTTCCGCAACACTGAGGAGCATCGATTCATGGATATGATTTTAGATCTGTCTGTCTGTTAGGTAGTCAGCCCGAAGGCTGGTTGGATCCTCAAAAAGTACCGCCGTTACGTTATGTGAGTAGATACCCACAAAAACCCAAGGCAGCGCTATTTTGAGGCGTTCTAGGCAAGAAGAGGAGTGAGGTAGTTTGCCATTGCTTTCCTCACTGAGTCAGAACAGTAGTCCTAACCCTATGAGTTGAACCTTTCACAGCATTCACAGGCACTGACTGTGCCCCGAATGCCATTACTAAGCACCACCCATACCTCAGTAGCTTCCATATAATCACAGCCATGAGTGAGACTGAGACATCGGTGAAAAGCCACCTTTTACTCTAGCCTGTGCCAACTGACAAATGCAAAAGTACTGTATTCATCAAGAGATGGCGAACAGGCCAGATTTTAGATCTAGATGGTGAATACTTCTCGTCAACATTTTTAACCAAGTTATATTGCACTTTCTTGTCAAATTGTTAGTACAATGCACAATAACAGCTCCCACTTGATTTATGGAATCATCCAAGATGTTGGCAACTCTGTTTTGACCTTCAGCTGTTTTGCTTTGAAGGGAGTATCACGCACTGCTCTGTGACTGAAACTAACAGCTTAAGGAACAATGAAAATATGAGGTTATGTTCATTGTTGGTGCAATATATTGTTAGTAGGGAGTTGCTAGGAAAGTGTATCTATTTCTCGCCGTAAATTTCTAAATATTATTATACAATATAATTAAGTCCTTGTTTCCTTCCATCATTTAGCAGCGTGCGTAGTAAAATCGGGTTGTTATTGGATAATGGGGACAGGCTAAGACGTTTCCCCACGTAAAGTTGCACTTGTTAATGCTCTGCTAGTTGACGGGAAGATTTTGTGGGAAAAAGTGTTTGAGTCTAATAATTTGAGCAGATCTGTACATAATAGAACTGGTAGAGCACTCATCATTCCTGATAAAAAATATTAATCATTTATATAATTTCTATTACAATCAAATTAAATTGAAACTAGTTGAAACCCGTCAAAACTTGACAGTCATTGTGAAAATATTTACTGAAGGATTCTCTTGTATGCATTTTTTGAACGAATACTTGTTGACACTGTTGCAACTTTAAGGGCGTCGAAATAACGACTTCGCAACACTTATCTGGCCATGCGTGAAACATTGATGAGGCTAATAGAGACCTACATGTTCAAGAGTTTCCCCTTGAGCCTTATTGATTGTGATAAAGTACGCCAAGCGAATTGGAAATTGGTAAATGAAAGTGTTTTATCGGATGATGTTAAATCAAGTCGAAGGATTATAGCTCTCTGCCCAATATCATTTGCAGTTATTATTTCCAAATCCAAGCAAATTGTATTCATATTTCTTACAAATAATCTGGTTCCATGTAGTAGCCCTTGGGAGACGTACAAATTTCTAAGGAGCATAACTATGACTCAAATTTTAGAGTAAGTATACGTGGAGGCAAATCACTTAATTCCAAGGAATTCAAGAATTCTGTAGGAAACTGAAGACGCTGATTTCATCTTCAGTATTTAATCTGTTAACGCTGGTGTATATTTTTGAACTACTATATATCAGTTCAATGACTTTAAAATTAATTTCATTACAGTGTTCATTTTTTGATGTAAGAATGCAAACTTTCCATAAATGTATTATATCCTTCGCAGAAGTGAATGTTTCGCCGTAAACCTCAGTCACGATATCACCATGCGTTGGAAGTCTGGCTGGTAATTCAATAACATTAGATTCCTCACCATCCACAGACGGGTAATCAAAAAATCAGAATATTCCATTTTATCTGGTCTCGATCGCTTGATTTTACGTAAGGGGCGTATTCTGGAGAAGGGCCAGGGAAAAGAGTATTTACTACAATTGTGAATAACTGTTTGGCGAAAAGGCAAAACCTACTTGAAATCTCCTCCAAGAAAAATAACTTTACCACAGAAAAGAATAATATCTTTTAGAAGTCGATTCACACACATTATTGAATGAATATTTGCCATTGTGGCTTCACTCCATATTATGAGCCATGGAAATCGAATATCGTCAGCTGGATTGCAATTTAATTTTATCTAGACACTGAACTCTCATTTAAGTTGAGAGGTATTTTGAATGCTGAATGTAGGGATTATGCGCTTGCAAAATATTGTCTAAATTGTGAAGTGTGCCCTTCCTGATGCAGGAATCCACTTGTTTTACAGATCTGACTTGATTAGCTTCTGAGGAGTCTAATACAACTGGCCGTTAGAACCGTCGCTTATATTTTTGGAATATAAGGAAGAAATGCAATGGTTTGATATTCCAGAAATTTTAAATCAATATGGACCGTATTCATGTGGCACGGTAACATTGGCACCAAAGGAAACAAAGGACATAGCATTGTTGTACTGCCGAATATTATCTCTGAAATTCTTTGAGATATCATCTCTAGTGAAAAATAGTTTCAGCCTGTCAGGTATTTTATATTCTGGCAGATACATTTTACCATCACAACAGCAAAGGCCAAAGAAACCAAGCGTTGACTTCTCGCAAGAAAAATACAATCCAGAACAATGTTACATTTGTTCATCAAAGACCCTACACTGTACAGCATAATATCGGGAATTACTTCTGAAGTGGCATATTTATATTGGATTTTAAAAGTGGTTTCGTGTTTTCTCCAATGTCTCACTCTATTGCGTCATTTGTTGTTTACCGGCAAATGCTCTTTTTCGCCGAACGAGATTTTCATAGTAGCATCTCTCCCCAAATTAACGTCGTATTCGATAACACCATAGAGTCCTGCATCAACGGAGCCGCTAAGTATTAAATGGCAAATAATACTTCCATTGCCAAAATCAATAAACAATTGGCTTATAGTGTACAATGAAGTTCAACATGACCAGTGTATTCACCGTCCAGAGACTTTCATACTCAAGTTTGTTGCTGAGGAGAATGCGACGAGTCTGATCTCCAATAATAAAATCCTTATAATTATCCCTGCCAGCAACAATTTGTGCAACAGTTTCCAAACGCAGCTCACGATGACGTTCTTTATTTTAATATAAACAGTACGAAACTGCTCTAAATAAGAAATTTCCATCACCTGTTATGGGTACAATCCTTTGGGTTTTCATGACAGTAAATTATGCAGGGGAGCATAGAATCACTTCACCAACTACTGGAATGAGCATAGACTCACTTCGCCAGCCACCTTAATAGTGGCAGTTTTAGAATGCCATGTCCCGTACATTGCAAACAGCGTATACACACAGGGAAGCCCACTCTTAAGGCTACATTCTTGGTTAACGCCTCGGAGATCCGGGTTCGATTCGCTGCTCCTCCAAGAAAATTAATTCTGGCCATGGGGCTGGAACGGGGCGTCCTTAGCCTCGAGAGGTAAAACTGGGGGGAGGTGGGATCGATTCCAACCTCAAACATCTTGGATGTGTTTATTGTGGTTTCCCACTTCCACTGCAGGCAAATACCAGGATGGTTCCTCCTTCCTCCTTCCCAACACCCACCTTAGTTACAGATACACCCAAAATTACAGTCATCACAATAACACCGGTTATAAGAGAGCATATTACACGTACACCAAAGTACATGGGGCTGAGTGACCTCTATGTCAAAGCCCCTCAAATGCTCGCTCTCATGACGAAAGTGATTGTGCGCACGTGCGAGTGCCTGGAATACTACATTTTTCATTAATAATTTAAAAGTATATGGCAACGTAAATCACGGAGAATTCGTTACTTTACGGGAATGATAAAAGTAAAATATGTTTCGACAATGTAATACCAATAGTAAGAAAGAAGAATACAGAAATAAAAAACTATCCGAGGTGGTATTCGAACTCTCTCGACGATGCATAATGCAATTCGCAGACTGTAACGCGAGCCCCTGATCCACCTAGACAATGGGACGGCAGTGTAATATAAAGCTACGTAAACAGCATACAATACTTCAATACTTCCCTTACTTTATAATTCTATTTCAATGTATATCGTGAACATCATAAACAATATTTTCCCCATTTGTAATTCTCATAAACAAAGATCTCAGTAAGACGCGGCGGGATCCACCATTTCTCTCGTGAAAAAAAAAAAAGCCATTGTGCGCAAGCGCGGGAGCGACAAAAATTACATTTTTCTTTAATAATTTAAAAATATACCCTAACATATATTTTCCTTCTAAGACAGTCTGCAAATCTACATGTCAAGAGCTTTTGTTAGAATGCTTTACGAAGTCAATCGATTAAGCCGTTCTCTCAATCTCGCGGTAGCAAAAATCACCTTAGTGTTTTAAATATATAGATAGATGACAACGTAACTCGCGGAGAATTTGTTACTTTACGGGAATTATAAAATTAAAGTGTGATTTGACAATGTAATACCATGACGAATAGAAATAAACAGTGTCATCACTCCGCTACTTAAGCATTGTAGTTCATGGTCCAGCCAGTGTGCGGCGCGGAAGTCGCGACGAACCATAAGCTCGTATGACAGTAACCCACGAGGTTAGTACTGTAATATCCTGTGCGCGAGAAGTCATATTATTCGAGGGAATTTGTTTCTTTGTAATAATTTACGAATGTCTGTGCAGTGCTTGGTGTGTGCAAACAACTAAGTTTTCTGTTGTTTCGGGAAAATGTCGTAAAGTTTTGTTCCTGGAAGTAAATCGGGTTACGAAGAAAATCTGATGGTAGACATTTTTCACACCGCCAAAAGAAACAAATCTGTTTTCGAAATGGGAGAGAGTTTTTCCGTGGAAGGATAAGCAATTGTCGATCAAAAATAGAATCTGTGACGAACGTTTTTCGGAAGATTAACTATTATAAAGGCGGACTCTTTCGTAGTGAACTATGAGAACGTGAAACTTCCTCGCGTGAAGTGGAAATTAAAACCAGGATCAGTACCTCAAATTTTTCAAAATTTACCGAAATATCTATCCACTGATGTAAAATCACGAAAGCCGCCCAGTAGGATACGGAATGAAGGCAGCCTTCCATGGTTACTTGTTCTATTTCGTGCCATCCTTACCTAAAACGAAAAAAAATCCGTCTTAATAATAATAGGCCTAAAATAATAATAGTTGTTGATTCTTTAGGGACTTAACGACATCGTGGCCATGTATCCCCGTGTGTTTGGGTTTGTTTAGAATTCGTCTGATAACCTGTGTCATTATGATGTCTGTAGTAGTGTGTGTATTTGGAATTGAGGTCGGATTTGGGTAGGAAGCGGCCGTGTCCTTCAGTTAGGTACATCCTGGCATTTGCCTGGAGGAGAAGTGGGAAACCACGGAAATCCACTTCCAGGATAGCTGAGGTAGGAATCGAACGCGCCTCTTAACATGTTTGCCTCACGAGGCTGAGTGAACACCGTTCCAGCCCTCAGACCAGTATTAAATTTATTGGCAGAGCTGGGAATCGAACCCGGACTTCCGTGGTGATAGCCAAGTGGCCAAGAATGAGTCGGACATATAATAATGGCCAACCTGCCAATAAAATAAACGGTCATCCAATTCTTCGCTTCCGTTACCGTCCTCCTGATCTTCGGATCTTGTTTCAACTTTGTCTTCAGTATCAGAGTCACAAATTCCTTTGAAATTACTGAATCATGAACTAGCTATTCGTTATCTTTCAGCAGAAGGTGACACGCTTCATCTGCATCCTTAGTTTTTCGTAAGGCGCAGTCTCCTTACTGATATAAACTAAGGCAACATACTAAGCCAAATAATCGTTATAACAGCACACCTGCCACTCACTAACAGAATGTAACATCATTGGGAGCGCTGGTACTATCAATATAACGCTGACAAAGTGTTACACGTGATAACGTTATTTTTAGGCACGCTATTTCACAACTCCAGAAAAATGCTTACTATGGTTTGGTGTAAGATGTCACGAGACGATAAGATCATAACTTGAACTGTTGGCTTGATATTAAAACTAATATAACGAACCATGGAGCTGTCAGACCAATGCGCGACTAACGGAGGGTTTTAAACGATAGTTCTACATGGGGACTGAGAATATTAATGCTAACTTTTTGACAGTGTTATTCATAAGTCATAACACACAATTTGTTGTAATCAGCGTAACCGCAGCCTTCGTAAAGAGGTTTACGTGGCCCAGCGCGTATCCCACTATTGAACAGCTGTCTGTGTAGCGTTGGGGATCAGCGCCGCTAGCGCTAGCAGAGCGGGGCGCGGTTGAACTCGGTGAGTGATAACACTATTTATTTCTATTCGTCATGGTGATACCAAGAAAGAAGAATAAGTAAATAAAAAATATCGGAGGTGGGATTCGAACTCCTTCCATTCCACGATGCATAAATTCAGAATTCCCAACGCTACCACCTGAGCTACAAATCACTGGTAAAGAAGCACAATATTAAGTTAGGTAAACAACATACACACTCAACTGTCAGTTTTAGTTCTTCAACATTTCCCGTCTTCTATAATAATTCCAGTATATATCGTGGAAACATTATAAACAATATTCCCCTTCTTTATACTTCTTATAAATAACAAAAGTCGGTCAACACGATTGTACCCAAATGAGATGGGTTATTCCCTAATCCTGTAAAAATAACTTGAGATTAATAAATACACTTGGATTACCAGTTTCGATCGTCAAGCGATCATCATCAGATCCATTACACTTAGGCTATAAAATCTATGTCTGAAAATATAGGTGAAAATAATAATAATGTTATTGGTTTTACGTCCCTTTTAACTACACTGACTTTTAGAGACGCCGGGGTGCCGGAATTTTTCCCCGAAGGGGATCTTTAACGTGCCAGTAAATGTACTGACACGGCTCCCTCGCATTTGCGCACCCTCAAATGCCAGCTGACTGCGCCATGTTTCGAACCTGCAACCTTGGGCTCAGCAAGCGAGAACGTTACCCCTGAGCCACGCAGCCAGACGATATATATATATATATATATATATATAGGTGAAAATATTTACAATATGAACACTTATTTAGTTGCAGTTTTAGTAATGCATTGTTTTGTTGAGATACTGGAAGTGGTGATTGTCCTCCGGTATTTGCCTGTTTGGAGTGAATATGTGGTTGTTGTATATGGTCAATTCTGATCGTACTGTAATGTACAGGCTACTTATCTGGTTAGGGTCTTGCGCGGTCCTGTTGAGAGCAGTTCACTTGGACAGTTATTAACTCGACTGACTGGACATTCCTGTGTGTGAGGGTCTGTTATCTTGCTGGGCTGTTTCCCCTCCCCGCAGTCCTAATTACAGTGTGATCCTGGTGCAAAAGTGTACCTGTAGTGGGTTGCCAAGTCTAGACTCTAAAATGTGGTGTATGTTACTGTATTCAGGATAATCTTCAACTATTAAAGACCGTGGATTCAATTCTCGCCACGCATAAGCTAGTAGCCATATAAGCACTGCCCGGTCTATGAGAATGTCCCGGCACCTTATAAATAACTATCACATTAAAACGCGGTGGACATCCGCCGTGTCTGTCATGAACTAAGCTAAGGCCAAGAATTTTGAATTTTTCTTTATTAATAAAAATTATATGGTAAGATATTTGTTTATTTTAAAAGACACTCTGCAAATCTACAGGCAGAGTGCTCTACGAAGTCAATCGGTTCAGCCGTTCTCTCAATCTCGTGGTAACAAAAGTCACCTTAGTGTTTTAAATACATAGATACTGATAAAAGTACCCATATAAATCAATATCATCATAAATCTATCACACATTGTAAGCCAAATATCAATTCTACTACAATATACTGTATTTCAAATATTGCAACAGCACAGCAACGTAAAACCAACTATGTGCCTCGCTCTGAATATTTCAGTACTGAAGACTCCAAGTAAACTTCACATATAATTTAATTGTTTTACCAGCAGTTACACGTAAAAGCTTTCACACAGTTATCCTGGTATAATTTCGATTGTAGAAACTATTACAGAGGGAAAGGATACAGGTATAATCACAACGTGAGCTACAATGAGATGAAGTATTTCCTCTCAAATGCCATTAAACCATGTTTCAACTTTAAAATTAATCGTATAAAAGTTTTCCTCCTTTTAGGGCATGTGGATATTAAAAATAAATTTTCTTCCAGAAAGAGCGAAAGAGAAGAACGAAAATAAGAAAACAGTCACAAGTTGTCAGTAAAACCAACAGCTATAATGCTCTTTTTTAATAAGGCGGGAGCCTACAGCACTGCAGAAAGTTTAGGCCGGCCGGCTGGCGAAACAGATGAATCTCATTACCCCGCAGGGAGAGAAAGAGAAGGCAGTGAGTTCCAGCGTCTGGCCCGCCTGCCTGCATTTGTCTCGAGTCAATTGTTCACCATTGTGAGGCTTCATGAGCCCACATTGTCCGTCCGTCCGTCCGTCCGTCGAGACATTTGCATAAAGATGTTTGTACGCAGTCAGAATAAAAAAAAGTGCATGACAAGGAGCCCATGTTTGAGTGACACGGGATTCGACCACAATGCTTGTAAACACTTGTACTATGTCAGAGTAACAGCGTAAATACACGCCTGCACGAGAGAGAGGGGAAATATTCCGCACAAAAATATGAAATACTTCAAGCCTTGTAAAGATGCTATAGTAAAATGCACAGATTTATATCCTGTTGGATGGAGTCCAGAAAACTCTTTCAAAGACTCTTGAGATATCTTTCTCTCTTGTCCTCTTTGCTTTTGTCACTTACATTCATAAAAAAACGTGAACTACAGGACTCGTACATGAATTGGTCAACTGCTCACTCGGAGATGAAGTAGTTTATAAATAAGATATAGAACTGCGGACGAGACGTGGGTTCACACCTCGAGCAAATATACTGTTTTGAAACAGGAAATTGATATTCAATTCTGTGTTGAAACTCATTGACAAATGCAATTTAGGGCTCCATAAAAATCGTTGTAAGTATAATCGTCGGCCATGTTTGGTCACTGTGTAATCACCAGAGATAAGTTCTCGATATCAGCAATCAAGTGTGAAACAAATGCAAGCATCTAAGTCTATTCGCATAAGAAGAAAATGAGAGTATATGTCCAATTCTTTTGAGGGGCTGCGAACATCTTCGTCAACTGACCTGTGAACTTGTCTTTACTACCCTGCGTGGGTATACAGTGTATATAACACTACCCGTATACGCAGAATACATGCATGTTCTATAGCCGTATTCACACAATATGCGCACGTTCTATATCGGTAATCAATATCCACACGTTCTATGTCCACAACTACTCCACTTCCACACGTCCTATATCTGCATTCACTCCACTTCCACACGTCCTATGTCTGCATCCACTCCACTTCCACACATCCTATGTCGTCTGCATACATTCCACTTCCACACGTCCTATATCTGCATCCACTCCACTTCCACACGTCCTATATCTGCATCCACTCCACTTCCACACGTCCTATGCCTGCATCCACTCCACTTCCACACGTCCCATGTCTGCATCCACTCCACTTCCACACGTCCCATGTCTGCATCCACTCCACTTCCACACGTCCTATATCTGCATCCACTCCACTTCCACGCGTCCTATATCTGCACCCACTCCACTTCCACACGTCCTATGTCTGCATCCACTCCACTTCCACACGTCCTATATCATCATCCACTCCACTTCCACACGTCCTATATCTGCATCCACTCCACTTCCACACGTCCTATGCCTGCATCCACTCCACTTCCACACGTCCCATGTCTGCATCCACTCCACTTCAACGCGTCCTATATCTGCATCCACTCAACTTCCACACGTCCTATATCTGCATCCACTCCACTTACACACGTCCTATATATGTATCCACTCCACTTCCACACGTCCTATGTCTGCATCCACTCCACTTCCACACGTCCTATATCTGCATCCACTCCACTGCCACACGTCCTATGTCTGCATCCACTCCACTTACACACGTCCTATGTCTGCATCCACTCCACTTACACACGTCCTATGTCTGCATCCACTCCACTTCCACACGTCCTATATCCGCATCCACCCACTTCCACACGTCCTACACCGGCATCCTATAAACTTTGCTAGAATTGTATTACTTGGACATGAAAGCCAATGTTCCATCTTTCAGTACCTCTATAGGGAGATCATGTCGAGGGAGATCTTACAGTAGTTCTCGCAGCAGAAGTGCAATGTGCTTCACGTATGGGACGGAGTGACGGTTCATTATAGGCCTAGTAGCAGAACCAGGCAGTGTTTATCAAATGTCCGATGATGAGCTTTATTTCATACATCTAGGCTAAACCGTGCAGCAGACACGGCGAAAACCTAGAATATTTGCCGGAATCTTTCATTATATTGCCATGAAAACCAATATTCCAATAACACCGAACGGCAGCAACTCAATCCAGAAATGGAGTATGGTCCCGAGCAGTTTCTCTTTCCCACGCGTATTAGCAATACGAGTATGTTGCAGTGACATTATTCTCTCTTGTGAACGAGGTAAATTCTCTCTCGGCTCAGTCACCACCAATGAGGCGTTCAGTCCTCGTCCCGGGCGAGGGCGCCCTACCAAACGAGCTAAACCCGTGAGTGTATTGGGGGTAAACGAAGCAAACTATGACCCAGTTCCTTCAGCAGTTCATCCACTCAATAGAGCTTCCTCGGAGGTCAGCCTTTTGGCGTCTGTAAAGACCCATAAGAGGGTGACAACGATGACGGCTTTGATCACAAGGGACATAGCACCTAGGTTAACAGCTCCTAATAATGAGAGTAATTAAAAT
This sequence comes from Meconema thalassinum, assembly GCA_946902985.2. Taxonomy (NCBI): domain Eukaryota; kingdom Metazoa; phylum Arthropoda; class Insecta; order Orthoptera; family Tettigoniidae; genus Meconema; species Meconema thalassinum. The sequence goes on from OX336390.1 coordinate 422,938,646, forward strand.
TGAACTTGAATTTTTACAACACCGTTAAACTAATCGTGTGATCGTCCACTTGCCCGTGTAACGGCTAGAATTCTTGGCTGTCAGGATGATTCCCAGCTTAGCCAAGAAATTTAATTCTGGTCTGGGGGATGGAACGGGGTACACTCAGTCTCGTGAGGCAAAACTGAGAAGAAGTGAGTTCAATTCCTACTTCAGCCATCTTGGAAGTGATTTTCCTTACTTTCCCACTTCTACTCCAGGAAAATGCCGGGATGGTACCTACCTTTAGGCCACGGCCGCTTCCTTACCAATGCTCACCTGAATTACAAATGCAAACACTACTACAGACATCACAATAACGAAGGTTATCAAGCAAATCATACATACACCCAAGTACACGGGGCTGAATGATTACGATGCCCAAGCTCCTTAAATTAAACATCAAACTTGTGACCACAAACCACTGGGCCTTCTCATTGTACGCAACCCGAACTACCAAACGTGATATGTCACATTGAAAATTCCACATGCATTAACCGGGTATCGAACCCGAACCGCATTGGTGAAAGACAAACAGATTAACCGCAGTGCCAACACACCCCGAATGAGAATGACTGTGGCAATCGTTAGAACTACTCTTACTACTAATAACAACTACAAAGAGAGGAGCCAGCAAGGAAGTAATTCTGGACTCAGCTGGGGCCCCACGGTCGCCAACCCACAGGTTAATGTCAGAGTACACAAACCGCACACTTTCCAGGGAAGTATTTTCTTTCATTTGCTGCACCCCTCGAGAAAAAATCAGTGTTGTTTCATTTAGGGCCATAGACATCGTGGTCATCATCCCCGTGTGCATTGGTATTCGTAGAATTTTTCTGATAGCCTGTGTTATTGTAGTGTGTATTAGTCTACTGTATTTATAATTGAGGCTGGGTTTGGGAGGGAGGCGACCGTGGTATTTCATCAAAAACCACTCTGGCATGTGGCAGGAGTAAACGTAAGCAACCACGGAAAGCCACGTAAAAATGTCTGAGGTGACCATCGAAACCATCTCTTGTCAACTTTGCCTCGCTCGACTGAGTCTCAATGATATTTATGTCATATACAGCCTATTTCTGCTTTGAGCCGTACTGAAATACAGTATTTTTCTGCCCAGGACCACGCATTTCAGGCTGCGCACTCTTCTGTTGCACCCTAAAAATATGAAAGGAATTTTACGCTAGAGTGCCCTGCCAAATCACAAGCGGAAGCGAAGCTTAACACAACGTTCTAAGTGACTGAGTGATAGAAAGTGTGATCTGAATGCCTTCGACGAAAGGAAATAGGATTCCAATACTCATGGTGGGCAGGGTTAGCTCGCTTTTATATCCACTTTCACGCATATCTCCCTCGCTTTATATCACAGTGTCTCTCCTGCGTGGCAAATACAGTGAATCAATGTGGAGCCACATTTGAAAGCAATCACTCGGATGCTCAGACCGGCTAAAAGAATGCTCTATTAAATTCGTCCTTTATGTGCATGCCATCCAGAAACCGTGAACAAACATATGATGATGAAAGATTTAAGAGCCATAGGTTCTGGTTTTCGAACTCCCATATTTCTAGAGGCAGATGACCTCGTAGTTCCGCCCCTTAAAACAACAATAACTTACATAACTCCCATATTTCTGAACAGAATTTCCGAAAAATGTTGATCGCTAATTGTATGGTTAGAAATTAACACGTATAACAAAATCCATTGTAATAATTCAATTAATTTTCAATGTGCACGTATTTTTCATGAAAAACACCATTTATGCAAAAATCGAAACAATCCACATGCATTAGCATTAAAATTGAAATTCATTATCTTGAAACTCAGCAATTCTTCTAGGTTTGTGCCGTGTCTTGTGTGGGGCTTCGCCTAGGACACCAAGCTAGGCTCATCGGCGGGCTCTTGGTGTCCCCGCCCGGACCCCCACAGGAGTGACGAACTGCGCGCCACCTCCCTTTATATAAGGTGCAACTGCACCACTTGACTACGAGAACTAAAAGCTCAAGCAGCCTTAACCTCCCTATGAAGGCTTCCAAAAAGATGGTATATTGGCTTTCACGGCCGGTGAATTAAAACTCAGCAATTCTTCTAGATTTGTGCCGTGTCTTGTGTAGGGTTTCGCCTAGGACACCAAGCTAGGCTCATCGGCGGGCTCTTGGTGTCCCCGCCCGGACCCCCACAGGAGTGACGAACTGCGCGCCACCTCCCTTTATATAAGGTGCAACTGCACCACTTGACTACGAGAACTAAAAGCTCAAGCAGCCTTAACCTCCCTATGAAGGCTTCCAAAAAGATGGTATATTGGCTTTCACGGCCGGTGAATTAAAACTCAGCAATTCTTCTAGGTTTGTGCCGTGTCTTGTGTGGGGTTTCACCTAGGACACCAAGCTAGGCTCATTGGCGGGCTCTTGGTGTCCCCACCCGGACACCCACAGGAGTGACGAACTGCGCGCCACCTCCCTTTATATAAGGTGCAACTGCACCACTTGACTACGAGAACTAAAAGCTCAAGCAGCCTTAACCTCCCTATGAAGGCTTCCAAAAAGATGGTATATTGGCTTTCACGGCCGGTGAATTAAAACTCAGCAATTCTTCTAGGTTTGTGCCGTGTCTTGTGTGGGGTTTCGCCTAGGACACCAAGCTAGGCTCATCGGCGGGCTCTTGGTGTCCCCGCCCGGACCCCCACAGGAGTGACGAACTGCGCGCCACCTCCCTTTATATAAGGTGCAACTGCACCACTTGACTACGAGAACTAAAAGCTCAAGCAGCCTTAACCTCCCTATGAAGGCTTCCAAAAAGATGGTATATTGGCTTTCACGGCCGGTGAATTAAAACTCAGCAATTCTTCTAGGTTTGTGCCGTGTCTTGTGTGGGGTTTCGCCTAGGACACCAAGCTAGGCTCATCGGCGGGCTCTTGGTGTCCCCGCCCGGATTCCCACAGGAGTGACGAACTGCGCGCCACCTCCCTTTATATAAGGTGCAACTGCACCACTTGACTACGAGAACTAAAAGCTCAAGCAGCCTTAACATCCCTATGAAGGCTTCCAAAAAGATGGTATATTGGTCCGGGCGGGGACTCCGAGAGCCCGCCGATGAGCCTAGCTTGGTGTCCTAGGCGAAACCCCACACAAGACACGGCACAAACCTAGAAGAATTGCTGAGTTTTAATTCACCGGCCGTGAAAGTCAATATACCATCTTTTTGGAAGCCTTCATAGGGAGGTTAAGGCTGCTTGAGCTTTTAGTTCTCGTAGTCAAGTGGTGCAGTTGCACCTTATATAAAGGGAGGTGGCGCGCAGTTCGTCACTCCTGTGGGGGTCCGGGCGGGGACACCAAGAGCCCGCCGATGAGCCTAGCTTGGTGTCCTAGGCGAAACCCCACACAAGACACGGCACAAACCTAGAAGAATTGCTGAGTTTTAATTCACCGGCCGTGAAAGCCAATATACCATCTTTTTGGAAGCCTTCATAGGAAGGTTAAGGCTGCTTGAGCTTTTAGTTCTCGTAGTCAAGTGGTGCAGTTGCACCTTATATAAAGGGAGGTGGCGCGCGGTTCGTCACTCCTGTGGGGGTCCGGGCGGGGACACCAAGAGCCCGCCGATGAGCCTAGCTTGGTGTCCTAGGCGAAACCCCACACAAGACACGGCACAAACCTAGAAGAATTGCTGAGTTTTAATTCACCGGCCGTGAAAGCCAATATACCATCTCATTATCTTGATTTGAAATACCCTCAACAATTTAAACAATTTTACAGAATGATATCTCAAAGTAACTTCAGAAAATAATAATAACGTCAACAAAATCTGCATAACAGTATGTAGAGAGTAGTTATTTTAGAGACCTGCTCCATAGTTCGTTCCTCAACCTAACGATGTACAGAACTCCACTCCATCTTGCAACAAATGCCGATGAAATTGTGAATTGTACCCAATGACATAGTGAACATATGAATAGAATAATAATATAGGTCCACGTACTATATTCCGTTGAATTTTGTAGCTTTCTTTCCTGCAAGATATTCTGCTCTTGCCTCAGAACAATGAAACCTGAATGTTTACCCTTTAGCATTGTTCATTGTGTGTTTCTGAACAAAAATGGAACATTTCATTAAATTAAGAATAAATAAGATGTGTATGGAACATTTCGAAAATAAGGAAATAGTTTATAGAAAGCGCCATTTCCTAACAAATTTGATTTTTCTAACAGGCCTATATTCAATGCATCTGAGTCCAGTAAACAGGCAACAAAACACAAGGAAGGGGGAAAAATTGTGAGTAGCCATTATAATTTCACTGCCAGAGAAATAGCAACTTTCTAAAGCTGTCAATCCTTTATAGGGTGGAACATTTCTATATTGGAGAAAGAATTCGCATAGAACAATATCAAAAAATAAAATAAAAATAATGTTGCTCGTTATTTTCTATTCAGGTGGCTTGAACAATGTTCTTGTTGTTGTTGTTAATTCGTTTTAGGGGGGGCATCTAGGTCATCAGCCCCAAGCTCGTGTCCATAGGTGTGTGCACATTATTCTTAATAATCTGCGTGTCTTATGGCATGTAAAAGAACTTTCCACTAACTACTATTGTATGAAGCTTAATTTGGAGGTTAGATTCGATTAACGCTCTATTAAAGTTCCAACGTTCGCCGGCAGGTGATGGTTGCGGTTGCATCTAGTAGCCAAGTTCGAGGCTGGCTGTCGTTGACATTAGCATTTGGTAGCAAAAGTAGGAACTACTTGAAATTGATCGTCTGCAGTCCTTGCCTGATTTGCAGATAACACACACTATTACAGCCATCACAATTAACATCGGTTATCAGACAGATTCTACACACACACACACACACACAAAGTACACGAGGCTACATGACCGCGTTGTCGCAGCCCCTAATCTGAGGAACCAATCAATCTGAATTTCTGGGGTGACTGCAGAAGTGGGTGTAACTGCAATTTTTTGGGGTCGGGGATGGGGTACGTGCTCTGGAACTTGAAATAAGGTACTATACCGGCATTCGCTTGAAGGAAGTACGGAATAACACAGGGAAAATTGTCTTAAGGGAGAAAGAGCGAGGTAATCTGTAATATCATGTATGTACTGTAGATACTGCTACTGTCAAAGGCTAAACCCAAAAGTAAGTTAGAGGACAACAAACAGTAAAATGTGCATCCAAACATTTAATTTACGTGGTTAAGATCTCAAAATTTATTGAAATTACAGGAGCACTCAATCAAGTTTTAAAGTCATCTCAGGTAAGACAAACTAGACTGAGAGTATATTCAACTCTTGCTAGACCAGTTCTTGCATATGGAAGTAACGCCTGGACCATCAGGAAGGCAGATGAAAAACTACTAACAGCAGCAGAAATTAGATTCATGAGACAAACTTCTGGTTACTCCTTACTCGATCATCGGAGGAGTGAAGACATCCTGAAAAAAACTAAAATCCACCCCGGTTGTACAGCTTATAGAAAGCATAGGGAACAAGTATTTCTGTGAAGTACTATACAGCCTATTTTCATATATCCTACTCATGTTAACTGCCTCTATCAAGAAACAAAATTTCAGTTTGATTGTTGTGATAGATTCGTAGATATTGAGAACCGTCTAAATATTTCAGATGGTCGCCAGGTTGGATTTTTATTTATGTACTATTACATGAAGATTGTACGTGTGGTATTCAGACTTCAATCGCATGATTAGGACACAAGAACTAAAAACGAGATCTTAAAATTTCGCACAGCTGCCATCTTGTAGTTATGAAAACAATTGAAATGCATTAGATGCCAGTGGATTAACATTTGTATAAGCATTAAACGTGCGAAATTTCACTGAACTCGGATGGTTAAATCACGAGAAATGTACATTTAAATATTTATAATTCGCGCCGCCGCCATGTTGGATTTGTGTTCACCAGGTTACTGAAAGTCATACAGATGAACTTATGCTCATAGCCCCTATGAACATAAAGAAATTCAGTTTGATTCCTATAATAGATTCGTAGATATTCAGAGCCGTTTAAATATTTCGGATGGTCGCCATGTAGGATTGTTAAATGTATAGGCCATAGAGTCATGCACCATTAGAGGAAAAATATTACGTAGCTTCATTATTCAACCTTTCACTTCGATCCCATGATTACAACACAAGAAATAAAAACTTAATTTTAAAATTTGGCACAGCCGCCATCTTGAGGTTATGTGAACAATTGAACTAAATAAGATGCCAGTGCATTACAATATGTATAATCATTTACTGTGCCCACATTTCACTGCGCTCAGATTGTTAAATCACGATAAAAGTCTATTAAAATGTTTCATCTTCGCTTGGCCGCCATGCTCGTTTTGTACTTTACAGGTTTTTAAAAGTTGCATAGATACACTTGTAGCAGTGCCCTTTATCACCGTACACAATTTCAGGGTGATATTATAAATAGTTTCGTGGATATTGAATGCCAGTGAAATATTTTGCACAGCCGCCATTTCGAGGTTATGTAAACAATTGAAGTAAATTAGACGCCAGTGCATTACAATGTGTATAAAGATTATCTGTACCACGTATCATTACGTTTGGATGGTTATATCGCGAGAAAAGTCTATTTAAAAGTCTCAAATTTACTTGGCCGCCATGTTGGTTTTGTAGTTACCACGTGTTTGAAAGTCTCATAGGTGAACTTCTTGTAGTACCCTTTACCACCGTACAAAATTTCAGGGTGATATCGGTAATCGTTTCGGAGATACTGAATGCTGGTGAAATATTTCGCACAGCCGCCATGTTGTATTGGTGAAACAAAACAAAATATTAAGGGCTCGGTCGCTGTCGGCCGGAATGGTGCTATGATCTTACCGAGTTTCATTGAAATCGCTCCAGCCATTTAGAATTTATTAGGGACACACACACCATCACACACACACACACACACACACGCACGCACGCACGCACAGACACACGGACAAAAGGTGATCTCATAAGCCTTTTTTTTTTTTCATAAAATGAAAATAGGCTAAAAATGGAAAGAACGTGTGGACAGGATGAGTCCTAGCCGAGTCACCTAAACAGATTCTTCCGTATGCTTCAAGTGGTCGAAGCAACCTGGGAAGACTTAATAAACGCTGGCAAGAGACCGTAACAGGTCACTAGGCCTAATACGTGAAAATTAATTATGATGATGATGATGATGATGAAGATGATGACGGTGTTGTTGTTGTTTGAGTCTTCAGTCTTTTGACTGGTTTGATGCAGCTCTCCATGCCTCCCTGTCCTGAGCTAATCGTTTCATCTCTACATAGCTCCGACACCCTACATCGGAGGCAATCTGTTTAACATATTCTAACCTTGGTCTACCCCTACAGTTTTTGTCCTCGACCCTTCCTTCCATAACTAAGCTTGCTATTCCTGGGTGTCTTAGTATGTGTCCTACCAACCTATCTCTTCTCTTCATTAGCAGTTGCCAGAAACATCTCTCCTCTCCCACTCGTCTTAATACCTCTTTGTTTGTAACCCTATCTACCCATCTGATCTTCATCATTCTCCTGTAACACCACATTTCAAATGCTTCAATTCTCCTCTTTTCTGCTGCACCAATAGTCCAAGTTTCACTTCCATAGAGGGCCACGCTCCAGACAAAGGCTTTCAAAAATGACTTCCTAATACCTAAATCTATATTCGATGTCAGCAGATTCCTTTTTTGTAGAAATGCTTTCTTTGCCTGAGCCAACCTTCTTTTAATATCCTCTTTGCTTCGTCCATCACTGGTTATTCTGCTTCCTAAGTAACAGAAGTCTCCTACTTCCTTCAGCTTTTCACCTGCCAATTTGATCTCCATAGAGGTTTCTGATTTATTTCGGCTGCATTCCAGTATTTTTGTTTTACATTTATTTATTTATTTTCATCATGAATTCTTTCCGTAAGACGGAGTTCATACCATTCAAAAACTCATTCAAATCCTCAGGCTTGTCGGCCAGGATGACGATGTCATCAGCAAATCTCAGAGTTGAAATTATTTCCCCTTGAATCTTCACTCCCACTTTAAATTTTTCTCTAATTTCCTTCATTGCTTGTTCAATGTAAAGATTGAAAAGTATGGGTGATAAGTTGCAGCCTTGCCTTACACCTTTCTGAATACCAGCTTCTCTCTCATGTCCTTCAACTCGAATGACTTCTGTCTGGTTTCTGTACAAATTGTATATCACCCTCCTATCCCTGTACTTTATTCCAATTGATTTCAAAATGTCAAACAATTTAGTCCAATCAACGTTATCAAAAGCCTTTTCTAAGTCTACAAAAGCCATGAACGTTCTCTTATCTTTCCTTATTCTACCTTCTAAAATCAGCCTAAGACTTAGTACAGCTTCCCTTGTTCCTACATTTCTCCTGAAACCAAACTGGTCTTCACCCAACTCCGTTTCTATCTGGCTTTCAATCCTCTTGTAAATTATTCTAGACAGGATCTTTGAAGCATGAGTAATCAAGCTGATTGTACGGTAATCTTCACATCTGTCAGCTCCCACTTTCTTTGGTATAGGGATGATTACATTCTTCTTGAAATCAGGGGGTACCTCACCTGTCTCATAAATCCTACACACCAAGTGAAATAACCTGATCAGACCTTCATCTCCTATGCAGCGTAGCAACTCAATAGGTATATCATCTATGCCTGGTGCTTTGTTCCTGCTTAAGTCTTCCAAAGCTCTATCAAATTCTGATCTCAATATTAAATCTCCTTTCGCATCCTCATCAATTTCCTCCTCCCTTTCCATTACATGATTCTCAATCTCCTTTCCCTTTACAAACTCTCTATGTAAGCTTTCCATCTCTCAACCTTTTCTTCCCTATCTGTTAGAGGCTTTCCATTTGTGTCCTTAATATTACAGCACTTAGTCTTCTTTTCCCCAAAAGTATTCTTAATCCTTCGATAAGCTGTGTCTACTTTTCCTAATTTCAGACAATTTTCTATACCTGCACATTTCTCTTTCAACCATTCTTCTTTCGCTTCCTTGCACTTCTTGTTAACCTCATTTCTCAGACGTCTGTATTCTGCTTTCCCCTTTTCATCTCTTAGATTCTTGTGTTTCCGCCTTTCATCCATCAATTCTAGTATATCCTGAGTGATCCACGGTTTTCTACCTATTCTTTCTTTCCTACCAATGTTTTCTTCTGCGGATTTTGTTATTTCATTCTTCAAAAGTGCCCATTCGTCTGCAATTGAAGTTTGTTTAGGGTTTTTCATTAGTCCTTCCTTTATACTCTTCTTGAATCTTTCGTTTACATCCTTCTCTTTCAGTCTGTCCATTGCCCACCTATTTGGCTTTTGACTTTTCTTCAGTTTCTTCAACTTTAATCTGCATTTCATTACAACCAGATTGTGATCAGAGTTTATGTCAGCACCAAGATATGTTTTACAATCCAAAATCTGGTTTCGAAACCTCTGCTTGACCATAATGAAGTCGATTTGGTAACGCCCTGTATCTCCTGGTCTCATCCATGTGTATATTCTTCTATTGTGGTTATTGAATAAGGTGTTAGCTATGACCAATTCATGCTCGGTGCAGAATTCTACCAGCCTGCTTCCTCGATCATTCCTTTCACCTAATCCGAAATCTCCTACTATCTTCCCTTCTCTCCCTTTTCCTACCACAGCATTCCAATCTCCCATTACTATAACATTTTCATCACCCTTGATATACCTCAGAATTTCGTCTATTTCTTCGTAGTCCTTTTCAACATCCTCATCATCAGCTTGACTGGTTGGCATATAGACTTGTACCACTGTAGTGCAGGTAGGTTTTGTATTGATTTTTGCTACAATAATCCGTTCACTATATTGCTCATAATATTCCACCCGCTGTCCAAGTTTCCTACTCAATATGAGGCCAACCCCTGCTTGGCCATTGTTTGATTTAGTGCTAATGACCCTATAGTCTCCTGACCAAAAGTCCTGTTCTTCCTGCCAGCGCATTTCACTAATCCCAACCAAATCCAACCTCAACCTATCGATTTCCCTTTCTAAGTTTTCTAACCTTCCACTTCCTAGCAGACTTCTAACATTCCACGCTCCGATCCGTAGAATGTCAGATTTCCTCTTTGTCACTTCTGTGATGTTAACCCCCTCTCGAGTAGTCCCCACCCGGAGATCCGAACGGGGGACTAGTTTAGATTGAAATTTTACAAGGGAGGAAGCCATCATCACATGTAATTATGCATAGAGAGGTGCATATCCTCGGGAATAGCATACGGCTGTAGTGACGGTGATGAAGATCGTAAATACATGGAGGCCAGAAAAAGTTCGGAATACGAATAAAAAATGTATGTTTGAATTGTTGACTGAACTTTCAAAATTGCAAAATTAAATACATAGGCCTAAGCATACGTACATACATAGTCTAGATACATACATACATACATACATACATACATACATACATACATACATACATGCATACATGGATATATCAATAAAGAATTTCAGTTTCATAATACCGGTATGCCGTAACATTTCAATTGACGACTATTATACATGCATGCGACCGGAGAATCTATCTTTCGAATGTGACCCTTGAGCACGCTTGCTGTGTACGGGAAGAAGAGCTATCGCAGGATTGATGTTGAACTCAAGGAGTTAGTAGGACTTCGCAGTCGACCGAAACCTCGCAATGGCAGGCAGAGTAGGCAATAAAGTGAGGGAGGGGGCGGAGGAGCGCGTGTCAACCTCCGCTCGGCAGAAATATGACACTGGTCCGCCCCTTGTACGGAAGCCATTCTATTTAAATCTGAGAGCACCTGCCTGCCTTCCTTCCTTCTGCCTTCTCTGGCCTGACCAACCACACCACCTGCGAAACAAACTCCATGTACCATATTGCAATAGATGCCCTGTATCTCACCCGCAGAGAATGTTGATGACATAATAATTCTTGACTGTTGTATAAATGGACGCAACTTATAGGTCAACGGTCCTATACTCTGTGACGTCATTCCCAAAAGTAGTATTGCTCTGTTGACCGTGACTCGGCTTGCAGAGTAAGGAGTTAGCGGGAAAGCATGTGTACAGGGAGACGAGCACTCGCTGTATTTTATGTGGCCTCTACGACTGTTGACAGATGGCTTTTATCTTTATTTTACAATATATAATATATATGTACAGTAGACTAGTTTCTTTGAAATGAAAAAAGAAGAAGAAAACATTGTAGATGCATTTCCTCATACGAAAATAAAAATAATAAAATTCAAAAATGAGTAACAAATCATTTTTGGAAGAAAAATGAAATACACATATCTTACATACACTGCCGGACAAATGCTAAGGAACAGACATTGTTAGAAAGGAATATTCACAGGCAATGATGGGGGACATGCAATAGAGGTGGAGTGGTATATTTATAACGAAGATTAGTACAGATTTCACCTCATGGGAAAGTAGGATAACAGATATAAAGAAATTAATACATGACGTTCTTGTTGGAAATAGTCCACACTCACAAAATGAAGGTCTATAGCAGTCTCTCAGTAAAGAATATGCCCTCCTCGGACACGAATGCACATTGTGCATCTGTTATTATCATGTTGTCTATTAAACGGTTGAGGAGTCCTCGTGGGATATTTTCCCACTCCTCTCTCAGGATGATTATAAGGTCTTGCACGGTTCGGGGAGGGGGTGTTCGTTGAGAAACACGTCTGCCAAGAGCATCCCAGGCATGCTCGATAGGATTCAAGTCCGGAGAGTACGCAATTCATTCCATACGTTCAATATCTTCACTTTCCAATGTATCTGCTACTGCAGTGGTTCTGTGTGGGCGGGCATTGTCGTCCATAAACAGAAAGTTGGGACCTATCGCACCCCTAAAAAGACGAACGTGGTCCAGAATAACCTGACTGCAATACCACTATGCTGTAACGGCACGGTACCTCGTTCGAATATATGCAGCGGTGTTCGGCCATTGCGCATAATGCCTGCGCAAACCATAATTCCGAGGCCATACCGATGACGCTCATGAACATTCTCTCTCCACACAAACTGGTGGCCAGATCACTTGTCACGGTGAAGCGAAACTCGTCGGAGAACATCACCCTGGGCTCATGTCATGTAAAATAACCTACCACTGTGAGTTAGCCGAGGTCATTGCGGCATGACTGTTGGCAGTCGCTCACATCCGGGAGGCGAGGAGGTTCGAATCCCCCCGCCGGCAACCTTGAAGATGGTCTTCTGTGGTTTCCCATCTTCCTTCCAGGCAAATGCCGGGGTTGGTCCCTAACTATACGCCACAGCCGCTACCTTCCAACTCCTCGACCCTCCCATCAAACATTCCTCCCCAACGGTACTTGTAGCTCACCCATTGGGTGTCCGTCTGGAAGCAGCTACAAAACTGGCGAGCCGAACATGTCCTCGGACACTCCCGGCACTAAAAGCCATACGCAAAAAAAAAACTACCACTAGTCTACAATTGGTGGTGTATAGCCAAATTTGTAGGTTATATTTGGCTGCTTAGAAATGATCTATCAAGTTCCAACGTTCACCGATAGGTGTCAGCCAAAGTTGGAACTACTTGAAATTTGAACTTGATGGGAGCCTTCGGGCGATCAATTAAAAAAAAAACTGGTATGGCCATGGGCTGCAATCCATATATAATAATAGGTACTAGTGGGCCCGTGTGAGCTTTCGCAACGTGAACGTAGGTTTATGGGGTAGTAGGGAAGAATTTGGGAGAACGAAGTTTTAAATAATGAAGAAATGTATTTATTGTTGTTAAACGGCATACGTACATGAGAAGAACACGAAGAATTATGTAGAATAATGTTTTGTACTTGTCACAGCACCTCTTTGTAGACAATATTCGATGTTACAACGAATTCGTCGGTTATTGTTTGCAATTTTTACATTTGCAAAGGATTGAACCCTAGATAAAGTCTTGGCGAGACCACACCGGAGCCATCTGCTGAAAGACTCCTCAGCTAGCAGTACGCCGCACTCCCGCCAGATGGCTGCCGCCGCCGCGCTGCCATGCGCTCTAGCGGCAGGCTCGCCTAGCAGTATTCCCCGCCGCCGCGCTGCCCTGCGCACTAGCGGCAGGTTCGCCAGATTACGGTGCTCCCATTCTAGATGTAAATTTTTTAAGATATTTATTTAATTTTGAGGCATTTAAAGAGGAAGTGAGTGCGTTTCTGGCACACATGGGGTTATGCGGAACTTGAGGTACCCCATATGTGTAGGTTGGTGTTAACAGGGCCTTAGTTTCGGTACAAAACAGGAATGGGACCTTAGCGGAATAATATAGGGAGGATGGTGCATAATAATCTAAAGAGAACACTGTCAATGACTGATTGTAATCACGTTTTAAGTCCAAATCGGTCCAGATCAGAGTGGCATACAAGTAGAATAGTCGCAGTAACACAGGCTACTCCACAAAGTAGACTACATGAAGCTTATGACCGACGATGCCCTAAGCCCCTAATTGAAGCTTAAATACATGTATTTTGTTTACGACACAATCGTAGGGACAGTCGTAAAACTACGTACTGAATCTGAAAAATAGTGAACAATTTAGCCGATAAAGTGTAATGGGCAGTAATTAAACAAACATTTTATAATATTTTACTGGTAGACAACCAGGGATGGAGCTCAAGTTAACGAAGTGAGAAAGAGTAGCGAGTAATGCAGATACCAGCATCCCGTCACGCTAATTGCCCGCATGTTCACATTCCTCGACACGTGGCTGTCATGTACAGTAAGTACTGTAATAATGAGAAATAACGACTCGTAACGGGGGAGTCGTTAAGTTACGTTCAGTACGTAATCTCAAGATGCCTCACTACTGAAGTCAGATCACGAGCTGATCCTTGGCACGAATGAGCTCCGCACATTGCGCAGCGCCAGCTTGCGGAGAGCACGCCACTATACAGTAGTCACCAATGAAACTGTTAGTTGTAACTCTTCAGTCTGTCAACATATATGTGCCCAATGACTTGGCGGGAATAGAAATAAATAAATAAATAAATAAACAGATAAATAAACAAATAAATATAGAAATAAATTAATTAATAAATAAACAAATTCATAAATTTCTAGGCATTTTTAGTGTATAAATTTCGATGTATACCGATATTTGCCTGGAGGGACTGTGGATGACCCCGGGGAGACTAAATAGATTTAGGATAGCAGATTCGAACCTCCAATCTCCGGACTTTCCACACCATCCTTCGCAGTTGCGGTGAGCGATTAACCATTCGCCAGATAAAAGCCTGTAAACACATAGACAGATAGAACAGATAGATAAGATAGTTTTTATTTGTCATGAAAATCAATGCACAAACAGAAATGTACATTTACATATTTTCCTGTGTTCCATGCAACGTTCACAAAGCACTCGTGTGCTTCACTGTGATTAATAACAAATATAATATCTAAATCGATGTATAAAAAACATAAAATACAAAAATAAAATATAAAGTACAAATTAATTTAATTTAACGGGAATAAGATAGAAAAATGTTAAAAAGTGAATTATAACATTAAAGATTTTAAAAGTTCTGTACAACGGGTGGTAAAAATTATCTATCTACCATATATAGAGATATTTGCATTATGCCTACGATACAAATACATTTCAAAAAGATACCATACTCAGCACTGATTTAAGATATTAAAATTACAATATCACTAGGCTACATTTGCTAACAAATTATCGACCTAAAATTTAGATATCTACTGAGTTTAAAAAACACGAATATGACGTAATACAAAAAATTATAGTTACCATTGATTTCAAATATTAAATGTTCAAATTATTAATACGGTACAAATGGTTATACTAATGTTTGACCTGCAATTTAGATAACTAAATTTAGAAACAATCACGTAACCAACACAGATTAATGATATTAACGACTCAAATTACACTACCAAATGACAGAAAGCACTGATTTAAAATAAATAGATAATTACTGTAGATAGATATAAAAGAAAATCTCGTTCCAAAGCAGTGTAAGACACTTATGAATACGCGGAAACTTAAGTAAATTCGAAAAAATAGACAAACCTTGAATTGTATAGGCTATTCCTACATTCATTTCTGTCTCCTCAATTATCTATTATTGTTATTAAGTATTGCTATTAAGTAACTTTATCAATGAATCAAAGGTACATTATACGTGTTTTCTGTGTACAGAGAGATGGTATTTTGCAGATGGGGAGCTAATTGACCGAACATCTCTCTGAAATAAAGAGAGTTCGCTTGTTATTAGGGATGACATTGACAAACTTATCTCGTTAAGCTTTTATCCTTTTTCTTTCACAAACTTGAAGGGCTCTGCTGCACCTCTGCTCCATGCCGCTGGTCTAGACTGGCGCCGGAGTGTTTTGGAGAGCGGTCAATTCGGCGACAACTTTCCAGAGATACCTGAAAACCTCAAGTGTTTGCTAGTTAATGACGTGGGGTCTCCGCCAGGAAAGACGGAATATCCGCGTCGCTTCAACCCTCACACAGAAGTAAATAAAATATTCTCGCTGGCTATATGAACTTCTCAGATTCCTCAAAAGGCTAAAAGTAAAGTGATCCATTATAAAGACCATAAATAGGCTATGAATAATTGGGGCAGAGAAAAAGGGAGATTCAACAGAACATTTAAGACTGTGCTTTCAGTCAATAGTTTAGTACACCTCACACGTATAGTAAGGAAGACCAGGTTGTGTGGTCAATAATAAAGATTCATTGCAATGTATGGCCTTATTATGATGGTGAAGATAAGGGTATTCATTTCCTTACATAGTTCATTTTAGCAAGGTCTTGGTATAATTTATACACTTTTGCAAATAATACATCTCAGAAGGTTTGTCACGTAAATTGCCGCCGCAATTAATATTTAGTTCGTTTTTATTGGCTTTTTATTTAGTGGCGGAAGAGTGAGGTCATGTACCCTTACTTTTATTATTTGCATTTATGAGGTTTTTCGAAAGGAAAGTTCCCGTCCATTGTTGCGAATTCCAGGGAAAATGGAAGGCGTGAAACATATGATCGCAGTTTAAGGCCCAAATCTAACAACAAGTTTTCTGATAACAATATAATAATACTTGACAGACCACAATAATAATAATAATAATAATAATAATAATAATAATAATAATAATAATAATAATAATAGAAGTATTCCCCTTATTATTCCCGTTGTACCGGGTAGCGGATGATGTGAGATGAGTTTCTTTGTTACGCCAACCTCGTCCGAGGAATAAATGAGATATGAAATGACAGAAAATGAAATAAGAGTAATGAGTTGGAAAGAAATGATTGTTGTTATTGTTTCATTTAGGGGCACAGGCATAGTGGTCATTTAAGCCCCAAGTGTGTAAAATGTGTTTTTTTTTATTGCTGTGTCTGTATTAGAGTGTGTTTTTGTAATTGAGGCGGCCGTGACCGTGACCTCGCCATTTGCCTGGAGTATAATGGGACCAAGAAGAAACACTTTTAGGGTGGCAGAATTTGGAATCAAACCATCTCTTCTCAGTTTTGCATCACGAAGCTGAGTGTATCCCGTTGCAGCCCTCAAACAAGTATTAAATTTCTTGGCTAGGCCGGGAATCGATCCCGATCCTTCGGGGCGACAGCCAATAATGCTAGCCGCACGTCTGGAATGAAGTGTTCTTGACCTATTAGACTGTACCACCCCGGTATTGCCCGAGGCTAAAACTGAGAAAATCATGAAAAGTAATTTCACGGATGGCTTAGTGTGGTACAAAGCCACTATTCTTTCGAATTTGGAGGTATTTGGTCCTATGAACTTGCACCTTAACAGGATATAATAATAATAATAATGGACTAATAATAATAATAAAAGCCTTTCAACTGAGTTCACCTGGAAATAGAAAATACAATTACAAACAAATTATAACAGAATGCTTCCCTTCTGTCCATAACAAGTCTGTCTGATGGTGGTTGGTCTTCCTTTTCTTTTCCACAACCCATGGGTAATTAGTCATGCGTTCAGCGGTCACGTAAAAATACTAGTTTCCTTTTAAAGGGCGATATCGCAGATTACAGAAAACAATCCTCACTTGCCCAAGTACAGGAGACTGATGACCACAGTATCCCAATCTCCTAAATGAAATGGAATGGTGTTACACGAAGCAGGGGGAGTGCATGTTACATTACTCGTAATGCAGAGCATCACAAGGCCTGATGAACAGTGCGGACATGAACACGTGCCGACCTACATAGAGTAGCATCTCGACAATGTAGATTGCAATCGTGATTACATTATGTCTGGGCCGTGACAATAGACAGAGAACTCTGTTACAGCTGCCCTGTAATCCGGTGCACTTAACAAAACAACAGGGTGTTTCTCTACACATGCACTTCAATATATTGTCAACGTTCACAGTTTGCCAACTCGCCGCAGCGTATGCGCTATGGGTAGAGCCCTGCGCGGATAGACAAAACGTTATCCGCATCCGCCCCGCATCCGCACGGCTGTTATCCGCATCCGCACGACTGTTATCCGCATCCGCCCCGCATCAGCACGACTTTTATCCGCATCCGCCCCGCATCCACGCGACTTTTACCCACACGTTTGTTATCAGAATCTACTGGCATTACAATAATATTTTCAATGTGTTGCTTTATACTTTATCTTTTAGACATTTAAGCAGCAAGTCGAACCCTTAGGCTATGTAATGTACACTATGTCATGTGAACTTGAATCGGACCGTCTGACAAGCTTTGTGGGCGTTAAGCCATAAAATAATTTTACCAGTGTCAAAAGGTATTCGGATAATTATGACTCCATTTCGTTGGTAAAACAGCTTTACGGACTAGACGAGGTGGAGCAAGACAATTTTACAGCAACTGCTTTGGTAGGATTGACTGGGGAATGTTAAAACTTCTCCCCACTTCCCTTATTTTCCTGCCATCATCCCTAATTGCATGTCGAGATTTCTGCACATTTTCTGCTGGGTAGGAGTTTTTCTCCGTTTTCCGCGTATAATTTCTTGGCATCTGGAGAAAAAACACGAAATATTTTGCCATTAATGTCGCGTTGTATTTGTAGTACTTGTATCATAAATACGATCTGCGCACCATACCCCACTCTGCTTTTAAAACGTAACTCACTGAATCTCTGTAAACTAATCTATTATATTGAAAAATAAATACATGCAAAACCACTGTACACACTGGCATTTATAACTACTGCTCGGTTCCAAGCTATGTGAACTTGCGGGATGAAGGGCAGAGGCAGAGTAGGAGCAGGCGAGATATTAAGAAGCCTGTCGACAGCCCGCCGTGTTACCTGAGATTCTCGTCTATTCCAATACTGCTAAAACCAGTGTGGCGTTGCGAATGAGTGTGTGAGTCACCGACTAATGTATTTGCTTCTGTTACTACGCAAGGACCAAGAAACCGTATCACTCGTCACCACCACTACTAATAGTCTGCGATGCACATTCCTCTCAGGTCCACGCAGCTTAGACTCTAGCAGTACATTTAATTTTAAATAATTGAATCACAACTGTAGGCCTACCTTCTTATTTGCTGGCTACAGAAAATAACATGCAACGTGTAAAGTTTCTTCATCCAAGCCTCCGGTTATCACATAGCGACTAGCATCATGCTGACTGTCCCTATCTGATAGGTACGATGACAGCTTAAGGGTAGCAGGGAACTGAATTGCTAGTTGTACTACCAACTCGAAAAACACAGGTGCGCACAATTATCCAACTATCCCCATGATATTCAA
The DNA here is from genome assembly GCA_946902985.2 of Meconema thalassinum. Lineage (NCBI taxonomy): Eukaryota > Metazoa > Arthropoda > Insecta > Orthoptera > Tettigoniidae > Meconema > Meconema thalassinum. The sequence continues at coordinate 422,957,369 of OX336390.1, forward strand.
CAAGTTCGGATTGTATTCTAAAAACTATCCACAAATTTACTCCAAACATTATCCGCAGCTTATTCGCTATCCACACAGCCATGCAAACTATATCTGCATGGCAAAAAATGTTGCGGATATCCGCGGGTTTATCCGCGGATATCCGCATCCGCGCAGGGCTTTAGCTATGGGGACCAAATCCTATATTTATTATTGTGCAGGGACCGAATTCTTAGGTCTTTACCTATATTTTTCCTTACTTTTAAATACAAAAATACTTAAATACACTCCGAATCACACTCCAAAGAGCCATATTAATGAATTCTGCAGTACCTAAAAAAACTGTAAGGTGCGTTCAAAAAGTAACGAGCCGGAGGCTGTAATGCGCAAACCGGTGAAGACATCGGCTAATCGTGGCGTGTGTAACGAGTTGTGGTTCCGGCCAGAGCGTGGAAGGTCACAGCCCGTCACTAGAGGGCACGCGTGCACGTCACGTGACAATACAAAGCGAGCAGTAGCATGCATCAATCTTCCAACGCTGCCAGTCGCATTGCAAACAGTGACATGGAGGCGTCAAACGAAGAGCAAAGAGTTGTTGTTCAGCTTCTGACAGCGGAAGCAGTAGGGGAACGGACATTCATCGCCGATTGTCACAAGTGGACGGCGAACACTGCATGTCCCTTGCAAGGGTCAAGGCTTGGCACAAGCGCTTCAGGGAAGGACGGGTGTCGTTAGCCAATGATGCCCGGTCTGGGGCACCCCCTGCATTACCGATGACAACGTCCAGCTGGTTGATGCACTCATTACCCAGGACCGCCGAGTGACAGTGAACGCCTTAGCCGCCGTGGTCGGATTGAGAGTCGCAAGTGTGCACACCATCATGAAGGAACGACTGCTCTTGCGGAAAATGTGTGCCCAATAGGTGCCCCACAGTCATCAACCACACCAGGAAGTATGTCGAATGGCCTACTGTCTTGGTCTTGGTTGGACGATTGATGCATGCTGCTGCTCGCTTTGTATCGTCACGTGACGTGCACGCGTGCCCTCTAGCGACGGGCTGTGACCTTCCACGCTCTGGTCGGAACCACACCTCGTTACACACGTCACGATTAGCCGATGTCGTCACCGGTTTGCGCATTACAGCCTCTGGCTCGTTACTTTTTGAACGCACCTTATAAATGATACGCGAGTACCTAAAAGTACCTGCTTGCAGTTTAGTTCCATTTATTGTAGTTTATTTTAGTTTTTAGTCAATAATTTTTAAAAGTAAACTTGAAGACAGTGCTCTGAGATAAATCATACTTGCCATAAAATTCAAATATTTTCAGCACTTTACCGTTTATTGTTTGGTTATTTAAATCAGGAAATTGGGAATGGATCTCTTATTACACACATCAATAAAAAAAGGTTTTGCATATTGCTAACCAAGACTCGTAGTGGTCTCTAAGCCATTAGTCGCTCTTGCATGCGTGTATGTCGGCTGTGTACCCTCGCCTGTGTCAATGAGGATAGATCTGTGCGAGTGGGGAGACCACCCGGTGAACGTACCCACGACCAATACATCCGAGACCGATACCAACAGGGAGGAGGTGGTGAAATGTTTTGGGGTGGCATCATGTATGGTCGCCGAATCCCTCTTGTGTACAGGGCGTATGACAGGCATACGTTACAGGGATACTATACTGGCACCTGTAGTGAAAGGCTATGCTGACAATTTCGGCCCAAATTTCACTTCCGAGGACGATAACGCTCGCCCGTCAATGCCTTCCTTCAGGAGAATGGTATTCACAGAATGCAGTGGCCTGCCTAAGCTCCCGATCTCAATTGGGAAGAGCAGGCGTGGACACTGCTTAATTAATACGTCCGTCCTCACTGTGCGTCATGGCAATATGCAAAACTTTTCTTGATGTGTGTATTTCCAAGAATCCTATATTCTAAATAAACAAAATTAATTAAACGACCTACAGTGTGAAAATCACCTCTGACAGCCTTAGTTTTATTGAATTTGAATAACTAATTTACTTAAGGAGAATAAATATTGCCTAAAAGTGTGAAGTTCTCGTTGATAATTTGAGGATGTATCATTATGTAAAACATTTACATTCTCGTTGCAATCAGATTCTCTACTAACAATTAAGCACTCATTTTAAGCTTTGCGCAGTTCATGACAACTTTTGCTACACTTTAAACATAAAAGGATATTAAAAACAAACAAAAACTATTTTATGCTTTTGAGAACCTAAAACGACAGTTGAAAATCTAAAAATGCGGTCCCCATTGATGTGTACAGAACATAATTCAGGATCTTATTATCAGTTACATATTTATGACAAGAAAATATTTTGAATTTCTAAATTGCTAATTTCTGAAGATAAAATTGTGTTTCCATATTCAGGTGCTTGCAGAATTACTTCCAATCAACCAAAGAAAATCGATATACGTAAGTTTAGTTAGCTGAACATATTATTGAAATCACAGACAGTTTCTTAACAATCAAATCAAAACTGTGACACAAGGAACGTTTCTCAGGTAGCAAAGCACTACAATAAACAAGTAGTTCCGTGAAGAACTATACAGCCTATTTTCATATACCCTACTTATGTTAACTGCCACTATCAACATACAAAATATCAGTTTGATTGAGGTAATGCATTCGTAGATATTGAGAACCGACTAAATATTTCGGATGGTCGCCATGTTGGATTTTATGTAGGTCCTAGAGTTATGTACTGTTACATGAAGATTATTGTGTACGTGTAGCATTCAAACTACAATCGCATGATTAGAACACAAGAAGTAAAAACGAGATTTTAAAATTTCGCACAGCTGCCATCTTGTGATTATGGAAACAATTGAAATAAATTAGATACCAGTGGATTAACATTCGTAGGCTATAAGGATTTACTGTTTCAAGTTTCACTGCACTCGGATGGTTAAATTGCGAGAAATGTCCATGTGAATATTTATTCTTCGCGTCGCCGCCATGTTAGATTTGTCATCACCAGGTTATTTAAAATCCTATAGGTGAACTTATGTTCATAGCCCCTATGAACATAAAAAATCAGTTTGATTGCTATAATAGATTCGTAGATATTCAGAGCCGTCTAAATATTTCAGATGGTCGCCATGTTGGATTGTTAAATGTATAAGCCATAGAGTAATGTACCATTAAAGGGAAATTATTGCGTAGGTTCATTATTCAAACTTTCACTACGATCGCATGATTACGACACAAGAAATAAAAACCTAATTTTAAAATTCGCACAGCCGCATTCTTGAGGTTATGAAAACAATTGAACTAAATTAGATACCAGTGCATTACAATGTGTATAAACATTTCCTGTACCAGATTTCATTGCGTTTGGAACATTAAATCGCGAGAAAGGACTATTTAAAATTTTTAAATTCGCTTGGCCGCCATGTTCCATTTGTAGTTAACCGGTTTTTGAAAGTCCTACAGATGAACTTCCAGTAGTGCCCTTTATCTCCGTAAAAAATTTCAGGGAGATACCGCTAATAGTTTCCGAGATATAGAATGCCGGTGAAATATTTCGCACATCCGCCATCTTGTGGTTATGTAAACAATTCAACGAAGTAGCATGTCGGTGCATTACAATATGTATGAACATATACTGTACCAAGTTTTATTGCGTTTGGTTGGTTAAATCGCGAGAAACGTCTATTTAAATGTCGCAAATTCACGTGGCCGCCATGTTGGTTTTGTAGTTATCAGTTTTTCAAAAGTCACATAGGTGAACTACTAGTAGTTCCCTTTATCAACGCAAAAATCCAGGGTGATATCGGGAATAGTTTCGGAGATATTGAATGCTGGTGAAATATTTCGCATAGCCGCCATGTTGGATTGGTGATACGTAACAAAATTTGAAGGGCACGGTCGTGGTCGCCCGGAATAGTGCTATGAAGTTACCGAGTTTCACTGAAATCGCTCCAGCCGTTTAGAATTTATTAGGGGGGGGGGAACACACACACCTCACACACACACACGTGCGCGCGCGCACACACAGACACACGGACAAAAGGTGATCTCATAAGCCTATTTTTGCAAAATTGAAAATAGGCTAAAAATATGTGAGAAGAAAAGCATCTGGTGCCTCGAATAGTCTATATCCGTACACTTTGGAACTGTCCTGCAGTATATGCATCCATAACAGTTTTAACAACGGCGTAACTTTAAAAATGAAGCATTTTCTAACAGTGGAATGATAGAGCTGCGTTTTTATTCTTCAAACAAATACTAAAAATTTGATTTTTCTAATAAATCACAAATTTTTAGTCGTAAGTCATCATCGTTTAATTAGAGAGACTAGCACATCGTGGTAATTTAGCCCCTTGTACTGTACCCATGTGAGTAATCTCCATGGAAAATATGCTTCCGCCTCCAGCTAGCGTCAGGACTCAGGCGTGTACCGTTCCCCCATTGAGCAGTTGCATATTTTGGATTTGAGACTAAAAGGTATCAACTCTACAATGATAAGGCACAACTCTATTCTAAAGATTTTAATTCAGTAATAAAATCATGGCTTCAAACAAACAAAACAATCCCAACAAACATAAAACAAAATCAAACAAAAATTACTTCCACAATCCACTAATATTAACATAATATTATCATAATAAACTCATATCATAACACAAACCTTTACCCTTATATTAACTTTACAATTCACTCCAGTGCGCTGATGCACATACAACTTTAGAAGCAAAACTGTACTTTGATTCTTCTGTCATCTAATGTGACTTCTTTACTTTCACAAGATTACGTATTCCTTAAACCTCGTCTTAATTTGACAATTATGTGTACCGTGTGTGTTTGATCTTTCTCTTCCCACCAAATGCTTTACATGCATTAGCCTATTCAGGTGTTGCACAACAGTCTACGTGCAACTCCATAATTATGTAAAGCTACCCCTATACTTCCTTTATTTATATAGCTCCACTGCATGCCGTTGTGATTTCATCTTCAAAACTTTAGTTATCGCTGTGTCGGATGGTATTATTAAGCTACCCTTGCGAGCGTAGCCTGTGGCGTTAAGTAACCAAATTCTGAAAAAGGTGTCAGTGACAGTAACAAATGCAACTTCCAACCATTCGTTAGATTGCTAAAATCATGAACCATCAGGGTGATCTATAATTACCAATGTGTTCTTAAACCACATGACTTCATTACTCAATATAACAATATTTCATTTCACATTACAACTAGGGTCTAAAATCTGCCCTTTGTTAAACCTTAACATTCACGGTTCGCTTTACAGCTTAGCCCCTCTTCCGAGCGGCCTGTATACAATGGAATGGAGTGAGGTCCCAACCGTACCTCGACCCTCGCTTCCTGCCACTTGGCTTATCTCACCAAGCAGTAATACGATTTTTAAAGACAATACCGTGGTCACAATGACACACATATCCCAATGGATTTAAACTGAATGGTATGCAAATAGGTACTGGATGAGCTTAACATTTATCCCTACCCTGAGGATGATAATAATAACTGGCACCAATAGGTCCATTTCAACATGAAGGCACGAGATTCATAAAAACATTGGTCTATCTGGATAACCGGTATCTTAATAAATGCTGCGGTCAGTCATATACTGCCGTTCATAAGATTCGCTTCACAAGAGCCGAATCACTCAATAATAAGTTCTCGGGCGATCAGATAGAGTGCAGAGGTGTCCAACGTTCTCCTCTCACCTATCACAGGATTCGAACCCGGAACATTCCATATCCATCATCAGAGTTAGGGTCCAAACACTAATTACACTCTGGTACAAAGCACATATCTCAGTATGCTCACGGCTATACGAGATTTCATACGTCGAATAGAATACCTGGTTCCATGACCTAATGTTATGATCTTCGTCCTATAAGTATTAAGAGAAATCTATCAATTACTCTATAAGCTTTTACACAAGCTGCAAATTCAATTCACTAGAAAGCTCTTCCATTTCCTTGTATAATTATATTCCCATTAATACAATATATTCTGATATTAAACTCTTTCCCTAATCCCTTAATGTAATCTTACTGCTTAGATTGATAAGTCTTCCAATTAGCGTAAATATTTCTTGCTTACCACATTTTGCCTGATGCATTCATTCATACCTTTTATTATTCATTATTATTATTCTTACTGGCATAAATTACCAAAATCCGACACAACTTAACCATCTTAAAAATCGAACAACCGTGTTCGTTACGTTACGTTTACATAACTGATTTGCCATTTTATTAATAGTGGTAACGATTAATCCTCTCACTGATGCAAAACAACATCTCAACTCTACTAAAATCAACACAATAATGATTAAACCTAGAGGGTCTATCTCCTAATACTGATTCTTACTGGCATATTTTATAATTCTGAAATCACGTTACATGCAGTGGGCTATACTTCTACATAATCATAATTTGTGGGGTACTCACATATATAGGCTCATCATGGTGGCTCCAACCAACTATATCCTTCCGGGTCGCCTGCCATTTGCAGATTTAGTGCGACATTTGCATCTTGCCTATACACATTTTATGATACATTTCTTTCACCAACCACACGGCACTTCTCATTTCTATTAAGAAGATATTGCTTCCAAAACACATGACACTTTATGACACTTATCATACCATTAATATAAAAGATATTTCACATATGATTTATACATAACACACGTCAATTTTTACACTTTTCTTTGGTTGAAATTCCCTGGCAAAATATCAGAATTGCAGGTATCTACGGCATCCTCCGTGCTCCTACCAACTCCTGATTGAAAGTCTGGTTCATCTGCTTCCGGAATCACCAACAGTCTATCAATAATCCTACGGTAAACTTCCTGCTTTGCATAAAAATGCTTACTTCCGTCCTGAGCGTTCCTATTTGGTATTCTTAAGACATTACCAAATGCTTCATAAAGTTTCTCCCAGCGCATTCCAGCGTAATAAGACATGTATAACCAGTCAATATATTATACACTGCGCTTAACATTGTACAAAGTTTTTACACAGATTATTACTTTCAATAGTTCTGCAACTTATATCACACGGTACTTCCTATGTGAACACAAACCATTGCTCGTACTGCTGACTTCACATGCAGCACGACTTTCCTTAATAAAAGCCTTCTAAAGGTTTTACTGCGCGGCTTTCCAAGTTGAAGTCCGGGCCTCCTTCCTTGACTTCGGTAATACGCATTTCACACAATAACGTTCGTTGATTACCGTACTTCTTATTATTTCATGACCATGCATGATTATCTTCTCACTTGGTGCATTACGATGTGCGGTGAATATAATGGTTAACACTCAAATGTTCAAGTCTTTGTTTGAGCGTCCTTTCCTGAGCCGGACCGACATACGTTCCGCGCTCGAGTCTCTTCAAAAACTGACAACAACTGACCTCTGCCAAAGGTCAACTCCCTTATATTGGTTTCACACAAAAAGTAGAGCTAAAATTCCCGCACTATATCAACTCCTCTCCCAGCATGATTCTGGTCTCGAAACAATGCTCATCGGGTTCCTTTTTCTTCACTGATCCCAGAACTATCTGCGTGCTGAAGGATCAATCGGCCAATTAATTAATATTAATTGCTTTTTCCATGGCGTGGGGACGCGATTTCAGTGGGAATCCCTGGCGACATCGTCAAACCCAGCCGCGAACATCCATAGTCCTGTGTCCTTACGCACTCCATTATATATGCGTCAATTTCGCAGATTAAAGGCTTTAAAATTAGCCTCCTGGCTAAAGATTCACCTGTGTGCAACTCTCATGTCATTGCGTTACTCCAATCACGAGTAATCAATGATTTTCCTTGGGATTTCTCCCCTCTCTTCTTAGTCCTATTCTCAAACGGGGAAGAACTGGGTCATTATTCAACCCCCCGACCTCTTCCAGACGACTTAACTAGGTCAGCGAGATTGACAGGGCTCCAAGAGTCTCCTCCCACAATTCTGGGGCTATTAGTAAAATGTCAAACTCTCTACTTCTGCGTTCTAAGTCCAGCATAGCCTACTCCAAGTAGTCCAATAATGCTGTATTCCGCTCATTTTCCCTGCATTATTTTAATAAATAATGTCATTATCAACTGAATTCACACCAGTGATTAAATATATACTTTCCTCTAGGGGTTTTTACAATGAAACTCCCTCAGCAGATCTCGGGTTCGTTCCCTGGTGGAACCTTTATTCTGAGATCACAGTCTCTGAGATCCACGTTCGATATCAGTCAGCATGACCCCCTCGGGGTCAGTACTTAGGTATGTGTGATATCAGTGTGATGACCTGGTTGTACTAATACAGTATGTGAAATGAAAATCCACAGCCTGCTTCCAGTCTCCGACCGGGTCAGGAATGGAATGAATGAAGCCCCCATCTAGCGGCGAGGATATGAACTGTGTCGGCTGCCGAGGCCTGACGCACTCCTCTGGGGCAATGATTAAATGAATGACAGATGAAATGAAATGATAGTGGAGAGTGTTGCTGGAATGAAATTTTGACAGGGAAAACCGGAGTACCCGGAGAAAAACCTGTCCGCCTCCGTTCTGTCCAGCACAGATCTCACATGGAGTGACCGGGATTTGAACCACGGACCCAGCGGTGAGAGGCCGGCGTGCTGCCGCCTAAGCCACGGAGGCTTCAGTACAGTATGTATATGTATGTATTTGGGGAGTAGGTGCCATCGCGGCATTCGCCTCAAGTAGAAATGAGGAAGCCGCGAAGACCCTCTTCTACAACGACTCCGGTAGGAATCAACCCACTTCTTCTCAGATTTGCCTCACGAGGTTCAGCCCTCAAACCAGAATTGAATTTCTTGCCAGAGCCAGGAATCGAGCCTGAACCTCCACGGTGAGAGTCAAGAATTCTAGTCACTATGCCACGAGTTGATCTACCACACAGTAACCAAAATAACAATAGCAACCTAGATTATATCACATACCCTGAAAACACTTACATTTAATTAATAATTTGCATAAATTACATTGGGGGAGGGATGAGGGAGGAGAGTTACAGGGATGACAGGTTTCCTTCGTTAATCGAACATCTTCAGATTCATAATTTTTAAGTCTTATTATACCGGCGAAGATAATTAGGGAGGTTGAATTTATTTCAGTTACGGACTTATATAACTTGTCTTTGAAATTAAATTTAATCCGTTCTGGATTACTTTTGATTACGTTATTACATGTATACCGGGGCAGATGACCTCGTAGTTCCGCCCCTTAAAACAACAATAACTATATGTATACACATTCAAGATGACAACCTTGTGATTCGATCCTGCGATCTACAGACTTCAAGTTCTTTATTGCAGCCAAAAGAAATCTGAATCCCCAATTGACTCAAATTTGCAGGTAAAGACACTTCTGCTACTTAGGAAGCAAAATAACCAGTGATGACGAAGAAAAGAGTATAATATAAAGTAGGTTGTCTGAAGCAAGGAAAGCATTTCTAAAGAAAATAAATCCGTCGACATCAAATATACAGTACTGTTTACAGAAAATGAAACACCCAGAAGAAATGGTCTGAGACACTCCCAGAACAGGGGTCGTGTAGGCCTGCGGTACCATACTAAGTGAATGAAATCGCAGAGAGATGGCGTGCAAATTGGCCCACCAGTGCCCTCTGTCGTGGGACCGGACAGGTCAGTGTTCCACACAGCTCTGTCGGCGTGGGCCATCATACCAAGTGGAAACGTGTAAGCAAGTGCAACGATGCCTCGCCGACATCACAGGATGAACTATCAGCATGTCAGTGCGGTTGAATGGGGCAGAATGCTTGGGCTCCGGGAGGCGGGTATGTCGTTCCGGGACATTGCAGCTCGTACAGGGCACGCTGCATCAACAGTAAGGCGTATGTGGATCCGGTGGAGAGAGGAGGGCCGTACATAGCGACGACAGGGTACAGGACGACGCAATGTGACCACAGCGTGAGACGACCGCCATCTTCTCCGCATGACCGTATCGGACAGAACAGCGTCATCCTCGGTGTTGGCCTCGACGTTGGAGCACTGCAATGGGAGTGGACATGTCTGCGTCGACGGTGCGGCGTCGACTTCCATTGACTGGGAACCACCGACGCCTCCGACTACAATGGGCACGTGCACGCCGACACTGGCAGGGTGAATGGCGAAATGTAGTGTTTTCGGACGAGTCCCGCTTCAACCTGTCCTACAGTAATGGCCGCATACGCGTTCGACGCCGCAGTGGAGAACGCAATCCGGCAGACTGTATTGTTGAGCGGTATAGCGGGACACTCACCAGGTGTAATGGTTTGGGGCGCAATTGCCTATAACAGGCGATCGCGCCTCGTACGTCTTGCGGGCAATCTGAACAGTGGCCGCTACATCAGGGAAGTTTTACAGCCCGCGGCACTGTCCCTTTTGCAGGCCGTTCCACGGGCCATACTTCAGCAGGACAATGCCCACCCGCATGTGACGAGGAATGTGCAAGACTTCTTCGCAGAACGACGGATACCTCTGCTTCCCTGACTTGCCCGTTCGCCTGACATGTCGCCCATCGAACATGTCTGGGATATGGTCGGTCGGCAACTTGTTCGTTCAGGTCCACCTGCCGCCATTGTTGATACTTTGTGGATGCGCCTGCAAACCGCGTGGGACGGTATTCCCCAGCAGCGTATTCAAGCCCTGTATGATTCCATGCCACGACGTCTAGCGGCTCTGAGTGCAGCACGTGGTGGCAAGACGCCGTACTGAAGATCGACCGTCAACGTGCATGTACCGGACTGTCCTAATCAGTAATGTATTGTCATGTCCCTAATCTGTGGTATAAAGTGCAATGTGATCACATCTCTTGTTCTTGGTGTTTCACTTTCTACAAACAGTAGTGTAGATTTAGGTATTAGGAAGTCATTTTTGAAAACCTTTGTCTGGAGCGTGGCGCTCTATGGAAGTGAAACTTTGACTATTGGTGCATCAGAAAAGATAAGAATAGAAGATTTTGAAATATAGTGTTACAGGAGGATGATGATCAGATGAGAAGACGTAGTAACAAATGAAGAGGTATTGAGACGAAAGGGAGAAGAGATATGTTTTGGAGACCGCTAATGAAGAGAAGAGATAGGTTGGTATGGCAATAACTGATACACCCAGGAATAGCAAACTTAGTTAGGGAAGGATGGGTCGTGGACAAGAACTGTGGGACTAGACCAAGGTTAGAATAAGTTAAACTGATTGCCTCGGATGTAATGTGTGGTAGCTACGTAGAGATGAAACTATTAGCTCAGGATGGCTGCACCAAACCAGTCAAAAGCCAAGACGCACACATTGTAGTGGTGCGCGTCGATGCTACGGGGTTATAAACGAAGTAAAGGATGATCAAGGAGTTGTCCATGTAACAGTCCGAAACACAAAGGGCCACGTGTAATACAGGATACATAAATTTTAAAAAGAGAAAATTTGTTCGTTGAACTTGAGAATTTTTAGCAATTTATTTATACTTGGGTCACCATTCTAGTTAGTAAGTTTCAATCTTTCTCTTGAAATGACACTTCATAACACTTGTTATATCCTAGAGTACTCCGCGTACAGCACAATAAATGCTTACTAAATTCCCCCATAGAAAATTATTACTGTTTATGTGCCCAATCACAGTCCGAATCTTTGAAAAGTCCACAAATGTAGACAGTCCTAAGGGGGCTGTATGATGCCGACTGCGTCATGGGAGACGGGAGGTGTATTGTGGATGGTGATGGAGGGGGAATTATTCCCTCGTGAGCCAGGAACAGGGAATACACACCGTGACGACAGGATACGATATGATGCGTGTCCGCTGAGCACAGCAGCCTCTGGAGGACATGGCTAGTCCGTGCAGGAAATGACTTAGGAACGGTAACCCTTGCTCTCTTTCTTTATAAGCCTGTACTTCCCTGCTAAACAAGACAGTCGCATCTCCCATGAGTTTCGCATGGCCATCTATTGAGTATAGAGAGCTTTGAAGCCATTTCCAGTTTTGCCTTATTGCCATTTGATACTGTAACTTCCAGTCGGTCACCTCAATATAATTCCAATTACATGCGATTAGAAATGTATTTAATCACATGTAACTTCTTTGTTTAAAATATATTTAATCATATGTAAGTCTTTCAGATAATTAAAATATATCTAATCACATGTAACTTGTTTCAGGGGATTAAAATATATTAAATCACATATAATTCTTTCAGGCGATTAAAATATAAATCACATGTAACTTCTTTCAGGTGATTGAAATATATTAAATCGTATGTAATTCTTTCTGGTTTCTTTGGCATGTCCCAGTAATTGGGAGTATACTGTGTTGACCGACTGAAGAGTTGCAATGAAAATCCACAGCCTGTTCCAGTCGTCCAACCGGGTCAGGGATGGAATGAATGAAGCCCCCCCCCCATCTAGCGGGGAGGACATGAACTATGCCGGCTGCCGAAGCCTGTCGCACTCCTCAGGGGCAATGATTAAATGAATGACAGATGAAATGAAATGATAGTAGAGAGTGTTGCTGGAATGAAAGTTTTGAGGGGAAAACCGGAGTATCCGGAGAAAGACCTGTCTGCCCCCGCTTTGTCCAGCACAAATCTCACATGGAGTGACCGGGATTTGAACCACGGACCCAGCGGTGAGAGACCGGCGAGCTGCCGCCTAAGTCACGGAGGCTTACTAGAGTTGCCAAATCAAGTCCATTAAGTAGTCAGCTCAGAGCTGGCTGAATCCAGAAAAGGAATCACCAAACCTTTTGAAGGTAAAAATCACGAAAAAAACATGTCGGTGTTATAATGAGGCGTAGGCTACTAGGCAAAGCCAGGAGTGGGGTAGTTCATCACCACTTTTCTCACTGAACCCGGGAAACACCACTAATACTATGAGTGCCAGTTTTCACAACATTTCCAGTAATTGGCTGTGTCCCTAATGCCATTACTTACTTAGGGGCTTGCAATACCATGTAGGCCCGTGTTGTTGGGTGTGTCTCGAATGTGTCTGAAAACCTGTGTCATTGTGATGGCTGTACTAGTGTATGCATTTCTAATTGGAGCTAAGATTAGGGTAAGAGGTGGCGGTGACCTTAATTCAGGTAGACTACCATCCCGGCATTCTCCTATAGTAGAAGTGATAAACCAAGGAAAATAACTTCAATCACGGCTGAGTCTTAGGAATCTAACTCACTTTTTCTCGGTTCTTCTTCAAAATGCTTAGTAAAGCTCTTTCCAGCCCTCCGGCCGTAATGCGGCAATCACCTCCGAGGTGACAGCGAAGAAAGCTAATCCTACCACCACTACCCAGCACCATCCACAACTCAGAACCTTCCATTTAATCACAGACATAAATTAGATTAAGATCGAAGTTCTACCTTAAGGATTTAAAAATAAATGGATCCACAATAATACATTTCTCAATCAACACGATAGTTACTAAGTGATCCTCCTCCTGGTGTAGAGGCTAGCATACTTGACTGTCACACCGCAGGTCTGGGTTCGAACCCCGGATCTGCAAAGAAATTTAATTTGGGTCTGAGGGCTGTAACGGGGTTAAACTCAGACTCGCTAGGCAAATCTGAGAAGAGGTGGGTTAGATTCCTGCCTCAGCCATCCTGGAGGTGGTTATCCATGAATTCCCACTTCTACTCCAAGCAAATTCCAGGATGGTTCCTAACTTTAGACCACGGCCGCCTCCTTCCCAAACTTCACCTGAATTACAAATACACACACTAATACAGCCCTCACAATTACACAGGTTATCAGACAAATTACACACACCCAATTACACACGCCGTGAAGTCGCAAAGGCTGAATCAATCAACAACAAATCAATTGATCGCTGAGTCATGTTAACTAGTTTCCAAGTCTATCTCATTGCGTAGTGGCTAGCACTTTTGGCTGTCACCACGGTGGACAGGGTTCGATTCCCAGCTCTGCCAAGTAATTTAATTCTGGAATGAGGTTTGGAACAGGGTACACTCAGCCTCGTGAGGAAGAACTGAGAAGAGACGGGTCAGATTCCTACCTCCACCCTCCTGGAAGTAGTTTTTCGTGGTTTCCCTCTTCTACTTCAGACAAATGCCGGGGTGGTACCTAATTTAAGGTCACGGCCGCTTTCTACCCAAATCCTGCCTAAATTACAAATACACACACTAGAACAGACACCACAGTGACACATGTTATCAGACAAATTATATACACTCCCAAATATACAGGCCAACATGACCACAATGCAGCAAAACCCCTAAAAGAATCAGCAACAAACATAACTGTTTCCTCAGTAGGTTCGTGCAATCATAAGATCCCAAGATCGCGACCAGGTCGGAATTTTTTCTTACTAATACATTACACGCAAATACTCCAAATAAAATACCTTCAGAGGAACGCTAGTGCGAGAAAACTAATATTCCCTTTGACATTGGTCTGGTGGAGGTGCCAATATGAAATGTGGGTGCGATCACGGCAGTACAAAACGAATTCTACCCCCACAAATTGTGGAAAGGTGTTATAGCAGCCTACCCCCGAGCCAGTGACTTGGTGGGAATATAAATCAGTGTGGATCGCAGGTAGTGCGCCCCGCGACACCCCATCGCCTGCACAAAGCTACTGCTTCTGAGAACAGAGCAGCCACTTGAATATCTGCAAACACAAGGGTGGACAACCCCACGGGGGGACATTCACGTGATCTTACATAATGGAGTCTTTTGTCATTGGTTACAAGTTCAAATGTGGGGCTGTAAGAGGGAAGGGTTAATTCATATTGCTATTGTTACGAAGAATATCTAAACGTACTACAAGAACACTTGATGTCTTTGTTACAGGACAAGCACTGGGTGTTCAAACGTAAACGGCCACCCGCTGGTGCTTTTAACTTCCATGGTGTCACTGCCAGACTGGAAAAAGTTAAACAAAAATAACAGATTGAAATCGAAATGGTATAAAAAATAAATCCACTAATAGTCAATAATTAATACTGTGTATTATAATTCATAGTTTAATGTACTAGGACTAGTTTCGACCACAGCATGGTCATCAGCAATCGAAACAAGTTGTCGGTAGAAACTATTTTAAAAAAAGTTTGATGATGATGATGATGATGATGATGATGATGATGATGTTTGATTCTTAAGGGGACAGGACAGAGCCAATCGTAGCTGTAGAAACAAGATGTTCAGCAAAGAACATAGCCTACTTTCTCCTAAATGTATGGGTATAGCATTTTCAAATAACACAAAATAGGTTGTTAGAAACGCTTTAAAATAATAATGTATCGCATTATCAACTTGTCATTCTTCGAACTCGATGCGTATAGAATGCCAACATAAGGCAAACTAATGGAGTCCCACATAGAACAGTCATGACATCTGGCGGAAAAGTTTCACATAAGATAATCCTAATAGGGCGAGTGCATTCTAGCGGCCCCAAGAGTAAACTTTACAATTCGGCCTACACCTTTAGCTTGGGTTCCAACTGTGGAAGTCCAGGCCGGTGTAGAGTGCAGCTCGTATCCAGTTAACTGTGAATGTCATCCGCATAGTTCATCTGGTTGCTGTTAGATGTCTCTCTCGTGCAGATCCGGTGGCGAACGTTCTTTTAATTAAATATATTTTCCATTTTAAAATGCGCAATATAACGCTTAATTTTATAACGTGTGGGTAATTACAAAACAATAAATATTAAAAAATCAAGCAAAAAAAACTCTGATAGGTTTTGAACCCCGGCCGACCGGAGTCTTTCCACTGTCACTGATTCATGTTTGGCTATTGTTAAAATAAACAAGGAAGGACACTTTGTATATTTAGGGAAAAAAAGTAACTTTTAGAGATATCATTATAGTGTTTGAAGCCATTTTTTCAGTGTTGCCTTAGTAAACAAAAGTGTAATGCTTTTCAGTTGGTCAACACGATTGTACCCAAATTAGATGGGTTATTATTATTATTATTATTGCCTTTATTGGTGGCGCAGTTAGGGCTCCTGGCCCTCTCTTACACTTAACCACATTAATACAATACAATAAACATATTATGGCGACAAAATTAAACAATAATACTTGACATTGATCATGACTTTCACACTCTCATTCACTCATCCAGTCACACTTGTTGTCGGTCAGCAATGTTCAACAGGCTGCCCCAGCAGGTGGTCTTGAATTTAGATAGTGAGGTGGTACCCCTGACACTGGCTGGAAGGGTATTCCACAGCCTAGACCCCACCACAAGAGAAGAGTTGTTGTATATAGAGGAGCGATGAATAGGAATGGAGAGGGAAGAACCAGAGCGTGTATTATTACCATGGAAAAAAGAAAAGTACTTGAATGTATTTGATAAGTATAGTGGTCTATCGTCAGACAATAATCGGAAAATCTGGACAAGAATGTGATATGATCGACGTAGTTCAGGTTTCAGCCAGGAAAGAGCGCAATAATAGGGAGTGATATGTTTATCATAGCTCAGATCGTAGATAAATCTTATGCAAGAGTTCAGAGCTCGTTGAAGTTTCAAAGTTAATGTTTTGGTTGAGTCTACAAGAATAACGTCACAGTAGTCAAGAATTGGAAGTATTAGTGTCTGTATGAGTAGGATTCTTACTTTAAATGGTAAAATATTTTTTTTCTTTTGAGAGAGTGGAGCGTTGCGAAAATCTTCTTGCATACATTCTGTACATGTTCAGACCAGTTAAGAGTCTGATTTATTATCACACCTAGATTTTTCACTGTAGAACAGTATGGAATTTCATTGTTGTTCAGTACAATTGGGGGAATAATTTGATCTCGGAGTGACGTCAATAGTTTTTGAGAGCCAATTATGATAACTTGTGTTTTGGATGGATTCAGAAGAAGGGAATTTTCCTGAGAATATTTTCCAAGTCGTTGAAGGTCAGCGTTGATAGTTTCAATTGTCAATGGAATGTCATTTGTCTTGCAGTGGGAGTATATTTGCAAATTTTTCAAATTAGATGAGATGTCGTTGATATATAGTACAAAAAGCAAGGGTCCTAGTACACTACCCTGTGGGGCGCCTGACTTTCTGCTTAGCCACTGAGAAGTTTTATCCTGGGTTACAACACGTTGCTGGCGATTATTCAGTTATGATGCGAAAAAGTTAATTGTCTGCTGGTCGAAGTAATAAAATACCATCTTTCTCAATAATGTCTGAGTATTTATGGTGTCAAAAGCATTGCTGAAGTCGAGAAAGGTGAGGATTGTCACCAGTTTTTGGTCCATTGCGTGTCTAATGTCGTCAGTCACTTTGAGTAATGCTGTTGCGGTGCTATGTCCCTTCTTGAAACCTGATTGCAGGGGGTCTAAAAGAGAACGGCTATTCAAATATTCAAGTACTTGCTCATGAACCAGACGCTCGAGAGCTTTTGAAAATGCAGGTAGAATGGATATTGGCCGATAGTCAGATGGAAATAAAGGTTCGGTTTTCTTAGGAATAGGGATGACATTGGCTTGTTTCCATAGGGAGGGAAGTGTGTTAGTTGTAAGACTATGGTTGAATATGTGAGTAATAATTGGTAGAACGGCACCGATGATATTATGTATGAAGGATATGGGAATATCATCAACTCCTCTCGCTTTTGATTTTATGGAATTTAGTACCTATTTTACTTTGTCTGCCGTAACCGGATGGAAAGTAAAGAGCGGGTGGTCAGGTAGTGGGTGAAAAGAATCATGGGGTGTTGAATTAGTTGGTACTCTCTCTTCAGTGAAATATTCATTTAACTCATCAAGCGGTAATGTCTGGTACATGTGTCTGTTGCTGCTGTTTGCCTATACCTAGAGAACGCATATTATTCCAGGCATTCCTTGTATTCATCTTCTTTGTCACGTTTTGTATGTAGGAGAATTTGGCGTTTCTTACGAGCTGCTTAATACGATTTCTGAGCACACGATAATTTTCAAAATCAGTTTCGTCACGGGTACGTTTAAAACGCCGGAACAGTGCATCACGCTGTGCCATCATACTTTTAATGTTATCATTTAACCATGGGCATGCTGGGCGAGTAACTTTGATCGAATGTTTGTCATACAGACTAATAATAAGAGAATTTAACTTGTTTACTTTTGCGTTGATGTTATCTAAGAGTAATATGTCATTCCAGGGAAGGTTGTATGCGTCATGTTTTAAGTCATCCATATTCATATTTTTCATGTTTCTAGTGATAATATATTTAGGTGTGTACTTAGGCACACGTAGGGAGTACGATAGGTAAATTAGGTCATGGGTGGAGATAGATGGTACGGGTATTTGCCCGAAAGTTTCAACTCTGTCGAGATTGCTTGTCACAAGATGGTCAATGAGTGTATGTGATTCGTATTTATCAGAGTAAATGTGGTTTGTAGGTTCTAGGGGAAGAATAGTCATGTCGCAGGAAGAGAACAGGTTTTGTAATTGTTTGGTCTCATACGTCTGTGTCAGTAAATTGGTATTGTAGTCACCCACGGTTATTACGTGTTCGTAGCTTGGCAGTAAGTCGAGGAAGCGGTTTTCAAATTTACTCATGTTTTTTTATTCTTGGCGGCTTATATACAACAGCTACCAGAGTCTTTTGTTGGCCAACAATTACTTCAACAAACATGAATTCCGGTCCTGGTTGTGTGCTAAGTGTTGATACACATATTACCCGTCTTTTTAAGTCGCTTCTACAGTACATGGCAACCCCGCCTGCTCGCCTCCCATCATTTCTGTCATGACGTTCCAGCGAGTACCGATTTAGTTCTACCATGCTAGACGGGATGTCAGGTTTTAACCAACTTTCACTTATGCAGAGGATGTGGATATTGTTTTCGTTTATTATTGTCTGTATTTCGTCGTGATGCGCAACCAGTGACAGAGCATTAATATGGCAACATTGTAATGAATGCTTGGATGAGGAAAGTGCCTGTTTTAGAAGAAAGCCAGTGGTGTAAGGGGAGGGAGGGGGTTGGTGTGGGCTAGGCTGGCCAAGGTCAGTTAGCTCATTCATACAATAGCTCAGCTGGGTAACGGGAGATATATCTTAAAATAGAAGAAACCTACCTGGACCTCCCGCTGTACACTGCCGACCGCAACCAACGCACACACACATACACACACACACTTATTACTAAACTTGTCTAATATAAACATTACGCACATGTTCATTTCACTTCACTCTAATGTCCCGCATTTGCTGAACGTTTTCCAGCTCCCTAAATGTGGTGATGGTCTTCTTAGTTCCATCAGGGAGGTGTATTAAAACGCGGCCGTCCTGGGTCCAGACTCGGGTGGGTCCGAAGTGGTCTCTCGCAGCATTTAGGATAGTTTTCCGGGTTTTTGTGAGGGATTCAGTAATAAGAATCTTGGTTCCCTTTAGGAGGCGCTTGGACTTCCAGATGCGATCTCGCTCGTGGTAGCGGAGGAATTTTACAATAATAGGGCGTTTCCCAGTGGCTACCACTTCAGCTGTTGTTCGCTGCGGCCGCCCAATCCTGTGACATCTATCCAGGCTCTCCATAGGAAGGTCCACGTTCAACTTCGTCTTGATTGTGTCCCTCACCTTCTCGTACACATCTTCCTCAGGGTCCTCGACGATCCCGTGGATGAGAAGGCAGTTTCTCCGGTTGTATTGCTCTCCGTCGTCCAGCAGCTCCTCGTGGTGGTCAAGTCTCCACTCCAGCATGCTCAGTTCTTCTTTAAGCACAGCGAGTTCGGAGGTGACAGTGCTTCGGAACTCGCGAAAATCACGAGTAAGCGACTCTAGGGAGTCTTGACCCGGGTTGGCAGCACTGTTCAACAACTGAAGGCGTGCTTCAAAGTCTGCCATCGTTGCCTCAACAACATTTACACGTTTGTTCACCTTTTGGATTGACATAATGATGTAGAAAATGTTCAGGCACGTACTTCACACACTAAGTTACTTGGTCACTCACTTTCGGGCCGGAAATTGCGGTTAAAAACTGCGGTTTGCGCGGGATAAAGCGGAGCACTCCTACAGGCTTCCTATGCCAGCCGCCATCTTTACTACCTATTCCCTAATCCTGAAAAAAAAAACATGAGATTAATAAATACAATCGGATGACCAGTTTCGATCTTCGAGCGATCATCATCAGATCTATTACACTTAGGCTATGAAATTTATGTACGAAAGTATGGGTGAAAATATTTGCAATATGAACACTTATTTAGTTGCAGTTTTAGTAATGCAACTCGTAGGTATTTGTTAGTTGTAGTCTATGTGATGTTTTGTTGAGATACTGGAAGTGGTGATTGACCTCCGGAATTTGCCTGTTTGGAGTGAATATGTGGTTGTTGTAAATGGTCAATTCAGATTCTATTGTGCATAGTTCAGTCAATTTGTACTCTAAAGGGCCGTAGGGGGATAGTTTTGGGGTAGTTCTGATTTCTGTCATTCTATATGTATTTTGGGGTGCAGAATCCGAATCTGAGGTTTTCGGACAAAATTTCGTGACGCAACATTGAAAAAAAAACGAAAAAAAGCAAAAAAATCTGCTTTTTTACGTTTTTTTGCCTAAAACTCGAAAACTATTAAATTTTAGTAAAAGGGTTGTTTACAGAAATTAAAGTACTTAAAAGTCTCTACAAATATCACTACTTAGGTTGTTTTTTTTTCAGACCAACCGTTCGGTCTCAAATGCGAGTTGAAAATTGGCAATTTTCAGCGGTCTCTGCAAAACCCACTTTTTAGTTTTTTATTGAAAGGCTTTCAGTTAATTTCACCTAGTTTTTAAGTTGATTTCAATAAAGACTGAGTCACACGGAGAATTCACGTTCGGATTATTCTTTTTATTGTTGAACAGCTACTATAGCTATATTGCAAAAATATATATATATATATATATATATCTTAGTTTTAAAGGCTATTCACGTTCCAATCGGCAGCAATGTGCTAACTTTCTGTAGTATGTATGTAGCCAGTAGCACCAGCACACACTAGCGCACTATAAACTGGTTACTGGATGGCACCTCGCACACACACACACACACGTTCACAGACACGGTACTTCTCCCGAGACGAGTCAGTTTGTGAGCGTGCGTGGCTCGGAGCGGCGGCGCCTGCGAATGTGTACCTACTTGCGCGGCCCCGTTTCCAGTTTCTTTCCATTGTTTATAAACAATCATACTATTTCTACAAGTTATGTTTACGTGTGGTGATAAAAATGGCTTCTGACGTGTGTTTTATTTGTAATAAAGTACTGGATAATGATGTTGAAAAGGTGACGACGGTGCGGGAAAAAGGTTTGAAGACATTTATTGAGTCGAGCAAGAAGAGGAAGGATGATCGTCATGTTCAGCTGAGTAAAAAAATCTACAGTTGATGTTCATGAAAAATGTCGTAAAAACTAAAATGATGTAAAAATAATTACCGCTTATTTGAAGAAAGTTGAGCTGCGAGAATTTTTACGTTACGAACTTATCTCCTATCCTCTTGCTATTTTTGACGAGCATGGGATGAGGAAAGGAACAAAATCCAGCTTGTGCAACGCTTTTACACCGACTGAACAGACTGACTTGAATGATACAAAATATGTCATACTTTTTTTTTGTTACACCGGGTCAAATGGTGCCACGGTCAGACATATGCAGAAATTTGCAGCAGTTATGTATCATATGTCAAATCAAACTACAAATCAAGTGCCATTGTCATTTACGACGGCTATCCTGACGAGGCTTGTGATAGCACCAAGCGCATAGAACGATTGAGAAGAGCACAAAGAAAACAATCTGCTGCAATATCATTTACAGAAATGATGGTGCCCACTGTCTCGCAGGATAGTTTTCTTGCAAACTCAAAAAACAAGAGCCGGTTAATATATATGTTAATGGAGAAACTTCATGATGAAAAAATTGATTCAAAGCAAGCTGTGGAGGATGCTGATATCCTAATTATCACAACAGCTCTTGAGATGGCCCTGTCAAACGAACATGTGACAGTGGTGGGGGAAGATATCGACCTTCTGGTCTTTTTGATTGGCCTGTGTAGCCGTGATATAAATAATGTATTTTTCTGAAACCAGAAAAAGGAAAGATTTCGCAAAGCCTCTACAACCCTCATCTGACTGCTGAGAAAATCCTATTAGACCATATAATATTCCTGCATGCGATGAGTGGTTGTGATACTTCTTCTGCATTGTTTAATCAGGGGAAACTGAAAATTCTTAGTCCTGCAGAATAACAAAGACTTACAACTAGTCATTGAAGCTTTCAAAGACCCTAACGCACATCAAGATGAGATGGTCACAGCAGGGAACATGTTTCTCATGGCTCTATATGAAAAAAAAAAGAGACCAGTCTGAACGATTTGAGATACAGACCATACGTAACCTCATCATACAACAAGATGTTCAGCAAAGAACATATAGCCTACTTTCTCCTAAATGTATGGGTATCTTTATGACTCTTTGTCCTCATCCCTAAAACAATCACCCCAACCACAATGTATTGTTTGTTTTCTTTTATATTGATAATAAGCCAGTAAGTGTCAAGATCAATATTATATACTTTATGATGATTGAATAACAAAACTACTAACTTATTGTAATGCATTCACGTCCGTTAAACTCTATATTAAGCCAGCCTGCAAAATTAAGAATCTTCCGCCCCAATCATCTTCCGCCCCAATCACAGTAGGTGGTGCTGCGACCTATCAGTGAATTAATCTTTATCTTGTACGCCTATGCACTGCCATCGTAATGTACTACGATGGCAGTGTTCTATGGGTGTTGAATGAGTAGGCAGTTTAAAGTAGCCAAGAGGGAGGCGATCCAGCTGGCAGTGTTTAAAGGTATTCGGAGCGCGATCGTGGCTAATAGTTGAACTACCAGTATTACAAAATTGCCATACTTCAGGAGGCCAGCTCAGGCATTTACACAGCGTTATGTTTGGAACAATATTACCCACATAACCCACAAGAGGACAGCACCGTACAGAGGCATTAAGAAGGCTGTGGTTAATGACAACGTGTATCTAGTTCTTCTATTCTCCTTTTTCTAATGTATTCTGTTTATGTGCGATGCTGGGACTGTGATTTTATTAATATACGAGTGTATACTTTATCCTCTCCTTTGAGCTAAATGACATTTTATTCAGTATCTGTGGGAAAAGCTCGTGCACATCATTTGTAAAAGAATTCAAGAAAAAAAAAACCTAACTGTAGCAGTACTCGATCCCCAGTCAACTGCGTGTCAGACTAACATGCTAGCCCAGAGCTAACCGTATCCATGACGTCAGGTGTTCTTAACTGACATATTAGATACAAACTGTTGGCAAATAATGACTTTAAATAAACGATTTCTTCACTGCAGTACATCTTCATTAAAGATCATTTCATACAAAGTTTATATTATTGTATCAGTTCGGTATATCACATACAACATACTAAAACTACTGAAATATTAGACAGGCATATGAGGACAGCTGCCATCTTGTCGTGTGACACAAACGGCTCAGCTCTTTTAAGCCACTCATACTGTATAATATTATAATATTAAATTATAATAAATAACGGATCACGACCTTCAGGATAGCTTAAACCCCCCTAGGCTCGATAATCGGAATTGGTGGATCTTAAGCTATTTATTAAAATGGTTGCATAATTCACACGGCCGCCATCCTGAAATGGCATGGCCGATGACCTTGAATTTTGGGTGAAAGACGCGTCTTATATAAAGGTATGTTGTCACCAAATTTGGTAGAGATCGGATGATTAGTTTAGCCGTAATTTGATTTTACGTTTTGAACATTTGAGTGGCCGCCATTCTGTTTTGGTAAAGATGGCGGCGATATAAAGTATGACACTGAGGTGTCCTTTACTAGTGCTATCTCTGTACCAAATTTCGTTCAATTCGGTTTCACCGTGTTCGAATTGATAGGGGGGACAGACATTCAGAGTACACACACTCACACACACACAGACACACACACACACACACAGACTCACACACACACATACACACACACACACAGACTCACACACACACATACACACACACAGACAGACACACTTTTTTCGCCCTGTGTTGATCTCATAAGTCTACTTTCATTTTTTGCAAAAATCGAAAGTAGGCTAAAAATAAGACCAACATTGCCTCATTACCCCCTACCGAAGCTGCTGCACGAGAACATTCACTAAGAGTTTACTATCAAGTGCAGCAGTGGTTATCCGGTCAAGCCACACCTGACGAGCAACAAAAAGACCCATGTGAGTGGGGTTGGAAAAGAACTAGTAGTGGTCTCGTGCCAGTGCCAACCACTTTGGACCCTGCACCAAACTCAATACTACGGTACATTTCATGTAAATGTAAAAAGGGCTGCCAACGCAATTGTGGATGCAGGAAGGCGGGCCTTCATTGTTCCCCAATCTGCACATCATGCGAAGGTCTGTGCGACAACGTTGAGCCCCCAGAAGACAGCTCTGACATAGACATAGAAGAGACTGAAGAAAGAGACAGAGGTATGTCGAATCTCAAAAGTTGTTTTGTATTCATTCAACTCTCCTTGATATATAATCACAAGTCAGTGTCTCACCACCTCTTTTATTTTCCAGGAGAACGACCCCTAACGCTGACGATGGAGCAATCAGACCCTGAGCCGGGACCCGATGCCATCGAAGAACCTCAGCACGATGCGGAAGGTATGTTTAATCTCACAATCTATTTTGCAATCCTCATCTCTCCTTGAGAAATGACACCACCTCTTTCAATTTCCAGAACAAGCAGAATATGTATCGGGACCCATCGCCACCGAAGAACCTCAGCCAGGACCTTCTAAAAGACAACGACTCATATAATTTTTGCACATTATAATTTGTAATATTATTAATAATTATATGATCATAAGTAACGATATCTTAAGTTTTATTTTGTTAGAGTCCTACCTTGTTTGATTCTGAATTTTAATAATTTCGATCCTTTTTTTTTTCGTTTTGATTACTTGTGCAGTAAACTAGGAGAAATTTATCAAATAACAGCATTCTAATAAAAAATAAAGTTTTGGAATGTAAAAATTGGGTTTTACAGAGACCGCTGAAAATTGCCAATTTTCAACTCGCATTTGAGACCGAACCGTTGGTCTGAAAAAAACTAAGTAGTGATATTTGTAGAGAATTTTAATTACTTTGATTTCTGTAAACAAACCATTTATTAAAATTTAATAGTTTTCGAGTTTTAGGCAAAAAAAACAACAACAAAAAGCAGATTTTTGTGCTTTTTTTTGTTGCTATTTTTTCAATGCTGCGTCACGAAATTTTGTCCGCAAACCTCAGATTCGGATTCAGCATCCCAAAATACATATAAAATGAAAGAAATCATAACTACCCCAAAACTTTCTTAGTAAAAACACAATTAAACTGAACTAACAGGCCATTTATCTGGTTGAGTCTTCCGCGGTCCTGTTGAGAGCAGCTCACTTGGTCACTGTTTGCACTCGACTGACGGGAAATTCCTGTGTGTGAGGGTTCCTTATCTCGTTTGGCTGTTCCTAAGTGTTATGTGTTCCTCGTGCACATGTTCCTGTATTAAGTTGCCAAGTCTAGTCTCTCTAGTGTGGTGTATATTACTGTATTCAGGATAATACAGTACAGATAATGAATTGACCATTTACAACAACCACATATTCACTCCAAACAAGCAAATTTCGGAGGTCAATCAACGCTTCCAGTAACTTAACAAAACATCACATAGATGACAACTAACAAATATTGACGAGTTGCGTTATCTCAACTAATGTCTGTTGGGTAGTCAGCCCGAAGGCTGGTTGGATCCCCAAAAGCACCGCCGTTAGGTTATGTGAGTAGATACCCACAAAAACCCAAGGCAGCGCTTTATTGAGGCGTTCTAGGCAAGAAGAGGAGTGAGGTAGTTTGCCATTGCTTTCCTCACTGAGTCAGAACAGTAGTCCTAACCCTATGAGTAGAATCTTTCACAGCATTCACAGGCACTGACTGTGCCCTGAATGCCATTACTAAGCACCACCCATACCTCAGTAGCTTCCATATAATCACAGCCATGAGAGAGACTGAGACATCGGTGAAAAGCCACCTTTTACTCTAGCCTGTGCCAACTGACAAATGAAAATGTTCTGTATTCATCAAGAGATGGCAAACAGGCCACATCTCAACTAATACTGCTACTAAATAAGTGTATATATTGTAAATATTTTCACCCATACTTCCGTACATAAATTTAATAGCCTAAGTGTAATGGATCTGATGATGATTGCTTGACGATCGAAACTGGTCATCCAAGTGTATTTATTAATCTCACGTAATTCTTTCAGGATTTGGGTACAATCGTGTTGACCGACTGAAAAGCATCAAACTTTTGTTTTATAGATATCTATAGCCTACATCATTCCGAAAAGTGTATCTCAACTTAAGCGATGACCTCCCATTTAAACTTATTTTCTTATCGAAATTTGATGTCTTTTAGTCGGTCAACTCGATTGTACCCAATTGTAATGGGTTATTCCCTAATACTGAAAAAAATTACATGAGATTAATAAATACGTTTAGTTGACCAGTTTCGATCATCAAGCGATCATCATCAGATCCATTACACTTAGACTCTTAAATCTATGTTTAAAAGTATGGGTGAAAGTATTTACAACATGTAGCCTAAACTGATGGCTGCTGTATATATTGTAAATACTTTCACCCATACCTTTAGACGTAGATTTAATAGGCTAAGTGTAACGGATCTGATGATGATCGCTTGACGATCGAAACTGGTCATCCAAGTGTATTTATTAATCTCTTGTAAATGTTTTTCAGGATTAGGGAATAACCCATCACAATTGGGTACAATCGTGTTGACCGACTGAAAAACATCAAATTTCAATTACTAAGGCAGCACTGAAAATGGTTTTAGAAACCATAATGTTATATTCTTATCTCGTGACTACTAATCAATTAATCGATTTTTCGGTTAGCCAATTAATGTATTATTCAGTTAGTCGATTAATTGATTGAATGGTCAGTGAATAATCGATAAATCTATCTCGATTAATTTCGAATTATTCGATTAACCAACAGAAAAAGGTGGAAGATCAGCTGCTACCGATACTTGTGAAAAGTCTCAGTCCCTCCTGTTGTAATGCCTCTGTTATTAGCCTATTTTCAATTTTGAAAAAATAGGCTTATGAGATCACCTTTTGTCCGTGTGTGTGTGCGTGTGCGTGTGTGTGTGTGTGTGTGTGTGTGTGAGAGAGATTTGTGTGTGTGCCCCCCCCCCCTAATAAAATCTAAACGGCTGGAGCGATTTCAATGAAACTCGGTAAGTTCATAGCACTACTCCCGGCATCGTCGACCGTGCCCTTCAAATTTTGTTACGTCTCACCAATCCAACATGGCGGCTGTGCGAAATATTTCACTAGCATTCAATATCTCCGAAACTATTACCGATATCGCCCTGAAATTTTGTACGGTGATAAAGGGCACTACTAGAAGTTCACCTATGAGACTTTCAAAAACCTGGTGACTACAAAACCAATATGCCGGCCAAGCGAATTTGTGACTTTAAATAGACTTTTCTCGCGATTTAACTATCCAAACGTAATGAAACTTGGTACAGCAAATGTTTATACACATTGAAATGCACTGGAGTCTAATTTAGTTCAATTGTTTACATAACCTCAAAATGGCAGCTGTGCGAAATATTTCACTGACATTCTATATCTCCGAAACTATTACAGATATCATCATGCAATTTTGTACGGTGATAAAGGGTACTGATACAAGTTTACCTATGTATATTTCATAAACCTGTAAAGTACAAAATGAACATGGTGACCAAGCAAATTTGAAATATTTTAATAGACTTTTCTCGTGATTTAACTCTCTGAGCGCAGTGAAATGTGGTACAGTAAATGATTTTGCAGATTGTAATGCACTGCCATCTAATTTAATTAAATTGTTTACATAACCTCAAGATGGTGGCTGTGCGAAATTTTAAAATTAAGTTTTTATTCTTGTGTCGTAATCATGCGATCGAAGTGAAAGTTTGAATAATGAAGCTAGGCAATAATTGTCCTTGAATGGTACATAACTCTATGGCCTATACATATAACAATCCCAAATGGCGAGCTTCCGAAATATTTAGACGGTTCTCAATATCTATGAATCTTTTACAGCAACCAAACTGATTTTTTTTTATGTTCATAGAGACTATGAACATATGTTCACCTATAGGACTTTCAGTAACCTGGTGAGCACAAATCCAACATGGCGGCGACGCGAAGTATAAATATTTAAATGGACGTTTCTCGCGAATTAACTATCCGAGTGGCGTGAAACGTTGCACGTTAAATGCTTATACAAATGTTGATCCACTGGCATGTAATTTATTTCAATTGTTTGCATAATCACAAGATGGCTGGTGTGCGTACTTTTAAAATCTCGTTTTTACTTCTTGTGTTCAAATCATGCGATTGAAGTTTGAATACCACACGTACACAATAATCTTAATGTAATAGTACAAAAATAAAAATCCATCCTGGCGACCATATGAAATATTTAGACGGTTCTCAATATCTACGAATCTGTAACAGCAATTAAACTGAAATTTTTTATGTTGATAGAGACAATTAACATGAGCAGGATATATGAAAATAGGCTGTATAGTTCTTCACGGAACTACTTGTTTTATATATTAGTTTTTGTTTTATACTCTTATTGTCTGTCCTGGGTCTTAATGGCCTGTTAATGCAATAAATGATGATGATGATGATGATGATGATGATGATGATGATGATGATGATGATGATGATGATGAACCGAACATACATAGCTTAATACCAGCTCCAGTTTCAACCATCGTGGATAATGTACCTCCCCTCCTTCACATCTCCTCCTGTGTGCATGATGATAAAATCAGAGGATATGGGGCACATGTACTGCACCACTATTTAACAAAATGTCCTCGCCCTGTATATACGAGTGTCAGTGGATGGCTAAATGTACCGCTTGTCACGATGACAGCATTTAGCAGCTGGCGAGGTGAATTACATGAGCCCTGGTGTTCAATACATTAGTCTGATTACAATATCGCGCATCAGACCGCAGCACCACCACACATTAGTTATCTATAAGGATGCTGAAATTGACTGTTATCTGAAAAATACAGCAGGTAGTGCAAGTTTTATGAGTGGAAAGTATACTGACGCATCACGTTTTAACTTTAAAAGCCACAGTAGACTCACATTATCCACCAATAATTTGTGCTTGACTGCCACCCGTGAGGTCCGAGGTTCGATTCCCAACTCTGCCAGGATATTTAATTCTGATCTGAGGGCTGAAAAGGAAGGAAGCTTTTAGTTCTACCTGACCGTTAATCTCGCAATCATGTGCCATGGGACCTCCTTTACACGTGGAATCCGTACCACGGGTCATATTTCACTTCGAAAATTTCACATGTATTGACTGGGAATCGAACCCGGTCAACTTTGGTGACAGGCAAACCGCTTGACCACTGCGCCACCACGCCCCCAACTGAGGGCTGAAACGGAGTGCAGTCATCCAGTCAACCTCTTTGAGTATATCTGAGTAGATTGTGGGTTCAATTCCTTGCTGTTGTTGTTGTTGTTGTATATCCATTTTTGTGGCTTGAGAGATCTTTGTGACCAGCCCCGGGTTCAATTCCTACCACAGCAATCCTACAAGTGTTTTTCTTGGTTTTCCACTTCTAATACGGGCAAATGCCAGAATGGTTCCTAACTTAAAAAGTCATGGCTATATCCTTCCCAATTCTATGTTATTGTTGTTGTTGTTGTTTAGTTTTAGGAGCTTGGACAACGAGGTCATATTCTCCCATGTACTTGGGTGAGAGTGATTTTTTTTTGTCTGATA
Source organism: Meconema thalassinum (assembly GCA_946902985.2). NCBI lineage: Eukaryota > Metazoa > Arthropoda > Insecta > Orthoptera > Tettigoniidae > Meconema > Meconema thalassinum. The sequence continues at coordinate 422,987,146 of OX336390.1, forward strand.
GGCTGTGTTATTGTGATCGCTGCATTACTGTGTGTATTTGTAATTCAGGTGAGGGTTGAGAATGAGTCGGCCATGGCCTTGCGTTAGGAACCATCCCGTCATTTGCCAGGAGTAGAAGTGGGAAACCACGGAAAACCACTTCCAGAATGGCTGAGATAAGAATCCAACCCACCTCTTTTCAGCTTTGCCTCGCGAAACTGAGTCTACCCCGTTTCAGCCCTCACATCAGAATTAATTTTCTTGACAGAGCCGGGAATCGAACCCGAGCCTCTGGAGATACAGACAAGAATGGTAACTGCAATACCAGAAAGTGGACATACCCAATATTTCTAGTCTCAATAACTAGTACACACACTATCATACAAATTCCACACTCACCCAAGTACAAGGAGCTGATGACCACTATGCACAAGCACGAAAATGAAACAACAACAACAACAACAACAACAATAAACTAATTTTATCCACAGTGTACTGGCAAAATACAAGTATTTCAATGTTCAGGAAAGGTTGCGAATGATATACCTCGAGCTCTTTACATATTGGTTGTTTTTTCAGGGGCTTTGCGACAACGTGGTCATGTAGCTCCGTGTACTTGGGTGAGAGTAGAATTTTGTCAGATATATTGTGCAACTATGATATCTATCGACAGGCTTGTGTGTATTTGTAATTGAAGTAGGATTTGGGTATGAAGCGACCATGGCCTTAAGTTACCATCCGGCATTTACCTGAAGTAGAAGTAGGAACCCACGGAAAACCACTTCCAGGCAGACTGAGATAGGAATCTAACCCATCTCTTCTCAGTTTTTCCTCACGAGACTGAGTGAACCCGATACAGCCCTCAGACAAGAATTAAATTTGTTAGCGGAGTCGGGAATCGCACCTGGGCCTCAACGGTGAGAGCCAAGAATGCTAGCTACTACGGAACAAGGACTTTATATACGTTGTTTGCCAAATCCGTTCGGTAAACGGTATCAGAGAACATACAAAGAAAATCATACGAACGAATTATCTTTATTGGTCTTCAAAATAATACCACACTCTGCATGTTCAAGCCTCGGTCAATTCAAATACAGCACTTAGACCATGAAGTTATATTTGCCAGACAACATAGTTTCCTTGCCACATTAATATTTCTGTCAAAGGGGTCTGTACTACTGTAAATATGTACTTTTTGCTCAAGGAATTCTACGAAATGAACAATGGCAACCTAACGGGATGTTCGCACAGCCAAGTACCGACACGGACGGCTGGGTATTATACCAGTTAAATGATGACCTGTTCGAGGAATGCATCGGTAATGAAAATACGATATGGCAGCAGTCCAAGGATGGAGACCTGACTGTACACAAGATTGTTGGAAATAAATACTGGCTATCGCAAGGGAAAATGTATATATCAGGAGTGGTGGTAAATGGGCCATGAAGACAGTTCCAAGAAACTAGATTCTGCTAAATTAGAAATTCTAGGACACAATAACATTCCTTACACTGTGTTATTTCAACTGCCAGAAGCCAAAGCGTTCACTTCTAATATCCAACGGGACATTGCAGGTAGAAAGAAGTACATCCTGTTCATTTAGCCCCGTGTACTAGGGTGTGTGTGTGTGAAATTTATCTGATAACCTGTGTTATTGTAATGGCTGTATAAGTGTGTGTATATTTGTAATTCAGATGAGGATTTGAGGGGAGCAAAGAGGAACGACTGACAGCCATGTGACATGGTACTGTTTACATCCGAAGTGTGTGTTTTGCCGTGAAGAATGAACTTGCCGACCAAAACAGAGCCTTGCAAACCGCGAAAACAAAATATTGACCAATTGAATCTCCATTGCCTAAGTTGGCTACCGGTTGAACCGATCATGGGATTCCTATTATATTCTAGTCTCACTTGCTATCATTTTAAGGGACTCAAGTCACCGAAGTTACAAAATTCTCAGCATATTAATCTCAATATAGTAGCCGCACGTATTTTTCAGGTATTATGGACAAAACATACGTTTTATTAGAACAATGCTCACAAAAAATAGTATTCAGTAGGCCTCGTATGACGAACTAAGCTGCTCGAGTTATAACGTAAACATATTTAATTTTATGCGTATCTACCATGTTGAAAATACAGTACATTATATGGTTTAAAAATGGATTAATCATCATCTAATGAATTTAGCATCTTGAAACGTTTCAAAAGAGTGGTAATGTACAGAAGATTTACTCTGTCGAACGAAAATATATTATAGCCTAAATATACGGATCTAAGTTCCTAATTCAAGTAAAATCATGAGAACATTAATTGCAGGATAAGATTTAGAGTGGTAATATGCCCTTGCTTTCCAAAAACATGTTCATAATGTCAGTAATTGAGGGCCGTATTGACTAACTATCTATTAGAAAGAAATAAAGGGATTCTGCCTTTTCAATACTTATATTAAACCTACTCACAGGTACATGTTTCGAAGGTTGTTAACTCCCTCTTCCTCAGCCTGTACAATAAATATCTAAGATTAATTACCTTTCATAAACTGTTTTCATGTCACTTATGTACTTATAAAGGTAATTAATCTTTGATATTTATTGTACAGGCTGAGGAAGAGGGAGTTAACATCCTTCGAAACATGTACCTGTGAGTAGGTTTAATATAAGTATTGAAGAGGCAGAATCCCATTATTTCTTTCTAATAAAAAACAAGTTCTACAATATTTCTTGTGAATAGGGTTTGAATCACTGCTCATTACATTGGAGTTTAAAAGACTTCGAGATATTTAAATCTCTATGTGCTGTTCCGGCCCAAAATATCGTCCTCCACTCATATACCCTGATTGAAGCAACCACTCATTGCACGGGCTAAAGCCTGGCCCGTTGCATACCATTACGAGCATACCCACGATCATTGGATCATGATACTGATCGGCCAAGGCAGTTAAATTATACATACGAGATGCTGCGTTATATATGTCTGTACATCCCTCGCTGCCATTAATATAAAAATAGTCTGTAATACAAACACCATGCAAATCGAATGCTGCGTGGAACAGCGTTAACGTTCTCACCTGCTGTTCCCAAGGTTGCTGGATCAAATCCTGGCGCCGTCAGTTAACATTTGAGGGAGGGCAAATGCAAGGGAACCGTGTTCATAGATTTACAGCTTCGGATCAAAATTCAGACACCTGGGCGTCTCTCAAAGCCGCAGTAGTTAAAAGGGACGTAAAACCAATAACAATATTATTACTAGAGTATTGTTATTATCCTTACTAGTATTAGTATTACTATCACCGTCCGGCTTCGTGGCTAAATGGTTAGCGTGCCCCGGGTTCAATTCCCGGCCGAGCCATCAGGGATTTTAATCATCTGGGGTTAATTCCCGTGGCTCGGGGACTGGGTGTATGTGACGTCTTCATCATCACTTCATGCTCATTACGACGTGCAGATCGCCCACGGGCGTCAACTAGAAAGACCTGCACTTGGCCTCTCCGGAGGCCACACGTCATTAATTAAATTAAATTACTATCACCATGCAAAAATTTAGCTCTTGGCTTACAATCCCTCCGGATTTAACCATTGATCATTTCCGATCCTGTACATTGGACCACAATTATAGAACAAATCTGTATATTTTGTGAGAGAGGTGAGGATTTTAAAGATGAGTACAGTAATTGACCTTTTAAGTGCTGAGTTACCCAGTTAGCTACCTCAGGGCTAAGTTTCGTTTTAATCGCATTTTTAAAGAAATGTAGAAGTCATAATTTTTAACTGATCATTTGGATGGAGGGGTGGTATGTTAGGCTTAAAATGTCTATAGGTGTTGGGTCTTTATTAATAAAAATATAAATTCAAAATCCTACTGTTAGGTCTATAGGCTATATTGTTTTATTTTGAGATCAATCCATTTTTTTTTTGTGCGAGCCTCTTCTCTATACCAAGTAATGGGCACAAAATAAAATCATTTCCTAAAATTAGTTTTCAAGTAATACTTGTTGCTTCTCACTACTACAACAATTGATATTCATTTATCCCAAATCACAACGCAGCGTGAATAATTTACTTGTTATTCCGCCATGCCTGTTTACACCTCAGATGATTCTCAGCTGTATAAGACAGACGTCTACAAAATCGGATTTTAGTTACTTCCACGAACAAACATCCAATCTCAAGTACTTATACATAATGCCCAATAGATGGAAGAACACGCCAAGGATCAACTCGGCACTCGAAAGCGAATGGGGAATATGAATTTTAGAAAGAGTTCTTATGCAACATTTATAGACGGGCGAAGCACTCAACGGGTTAATGCCCATTCAACAAACCGTTTATCCTGAGTTTCAGGGGCGGATCTAGGGGAGGGCGAGGAGGGTGACCGACCAGGGCCCCGTGGTCCAGGGGGCCCCGCGCCATGGATTTTTTTTAATTTAATTAATTATACTTTTCAAACTAATCTATAATTCTTTTCTTTTTCAGTGAAGCTATGATCTCCCTTGACCGTTTAGCAAGTTTAGATTTCTGTGAAATAATAGAAGACTTCAGCCGGAAAAAAAGTCGCAAAGTAATATTTTAATATTTCATAGTTTACATAATCTTCTTCAAGGGGGCTTAAAGGTTTCTTTCATATTATTAAAAAAATGTATTGTAGTGTATTCAAAATATTGTAACCATTCTTTATTTTATTATTATTATTAAAAAACTACTTCCCATTTGATTTGGTATTTTTTATTTCCTACTGTTGTGGGCCCCAACTTATCATATCGCCCAGGGCCCCGCAAGGCCTGGATCCGCCACTGCTGAGTTTCCATGTCCAAGATCGCGGGTTAAAACCCAGCCGAAGTCGTCGGATTTTTGAAGAGCGTTAAAAAAACCTCAGTATGCCTTACTTCGGAGGGGAAGTAAAGCCGGCAGGCCCATGTCATAGATTTATGGCATGTAAATGAACCTTCCACTAACTACAATATGAAGCTAATTTTGTAGGGCAGATTTCACTAACACTCTTTAAGTTCCAACGTTCGTCGCCAGGTGCTGGTTGTGGTGACATCTAGTAGCCAATTTAACAGCTAGGTGTCGATGATGGTAGCATTTGGTAGCAAAAGTAGGAACTACTTGAAATTGATCGTCTGCAGTCCTTGCCTGAATTACAAATAACACATACTAATACAGCCATCACAATTAACACCGTTTATCGAACACATTCTACACACACCCAAAGTATACAGGACTACATGACTGAGTTGTCGCAGCCCTTAAACTGAGGAACCAACCAACAAAACGTTTGTATGGTTATTGAAGTTTTATCTCGCAAAAGCTGTAAAAATCAGAGTCCGGAACACTGTGCAATCCCTCATTGAGTTCAAGAGGAGCTGACTAAGAGAGGATGCTACTTGAGGATCGGCCGATGCTTGAGGCTCAAAAACAGTATGACTAGGAACCCGATACAGAGTACACGCTGCAGCACGCACAACAGTTTGCTTACAAGTACAACACTCGAGTGTTTGTAGCTTTTCCACACCGACGAGCTCTTCCAGCCTCGGATTTAGAATCGTCCCTTGCCAGCGTTATTTGCACCACATTAATATACGTATGTCATTTCATAAATCATGACTACTGACTTATACGGTTTGATAACGCTAAACCACGGGGTCGAGATCACGTACACGGATTTCATAGACTCGTCAATATGTAGCCATTAAAAACAATGACGATATTATGGGTTTCACATGCCGGTAGCATACCCCAGAGGGACTATTTAACGTGCCAGTAAATCTACTGCCACGACGTTGTCGCATATAAACACCCTCAAATGACAAACTTAGATGTTCAGTTATTACGGCGTGAATTGTACAAATTGTAGAAGCCATTTAGATGGAAGGTATGCAACTAAATGTCTGATTTATGTGGAAATGTACACCTAGCACTATGGTTTGTGTAATTTGTGCAGTGCACCACCTAATTGCTTAAAGTTTCCATCAAATTTTGTCATCAATATGGTCGTGAAAATCCAACTCTTGGGACCCTTAGTCGGCATCGTAAAAATCAGTGATCCAAACCCTATTCTTCGGTTTTTTAAGCCACCGCTTAACTGCGCTACTCAGGCCATTTAGTAAAATTGGAATATCAAACATTAGACTTAACTTAGCAATGGTTAACCAGACTATCGGATAGAAAATTACAAACAAACTTTGTATGCGTGAAGATCCATACCAGGACATAATAGCGGCAGTGCTACCAATTTCTGAAAAATAATAATTGGAATTTGAACTCGGAGATATCTTATAAGGTATGCATGGTAAACGTTCCAAAATTGGTTCACATATAGGACATAAAACTGTATTTCACACTAATTTTCGGCAGTCCATATACGACATTGCTACCAACTTGATTATACGCGTCCTGATAGGCTCAATGTATAACTGCATATATCTTTCATAATAACGAATGGATAATATCCAAAATTGACACACATACAGGCCTAAATCATCATATTTCAGATCGAGTTTGAGCAACCCATATACGACAGTGTTGTCAACATGATTTTATGCGTGCTGGTAGCTTTAACAGCATGTAACATCCATACCAACTATTGCACTTCAAACAAATTTTGTATATGCAAAGTGCACTTAAAGATATAAGCATAAATTCAGAGTCTCCAGAGTTGTCAACTGTTGATAAACGCTCTCTATAATTTTGAACCCTAGTCCCAACATATCACTAAGTATACCTGCCAACAGTTCTAAACATTACACACGTATAGAACATAAAATTGCAATTTAGTTTGGGGTAATCCTTACATGACAGTTTTGCTAACACTATTCAACACGCGTTGATCTGTGTAATTGCATGTTGGTGTATTCTTTGGAATACACGGTCAGGCAGAGTTAGCTTTCGCTGCTCCTTGCTTAAACCTTTTATTTAATTTATTTCCTTCTAGACACCAACAGTGATCTATTTGTATTTATTTTCTCGTGTACAGGTATTTATGTTTCCCTTGAGTCTGTTCTAGATATATGTCTTCCATGGACAACCTAGCGGCATCTGTCAGCTAACCTCTGAAGTTCCTCAATATCTCCAAGCTCAAGAGGACTTCCTTACCAACCAAACCAACAGGTTTCGTCGTTGTCGCCAGCTAACATCTCCATGAACACCGCTCTAAGAAGAATTTTATGTTCTGTACAATAATTGAATTTGTCTTATGTTGTTTACCCTGATGCATCCTCCTTTGTCTCTTACCCCCACCCTTTCTCCTCCTTGGTCCCTTCGTGCGTCGTTGAGCCGCTCTCACTTCTGCGTCAGACGTCTACCATACAGTTGGGGCTCTCTTACGAGCTTGTCTCCTGTGCTCGGGAGACATTTTAAATCAGACGCCATGTCTGCCTTTTAATCAACGGTTACAAGGCACCATCGCCTATTCTACAAAAATGAGCTAAGTACAAACTTCAATGTTTTTCAACGCATTTTAATTGTTTTTAAAAGAGCAAACTGATTTTAATACAATTTTATAGGCAGTGCGAATAATTGCAAACTATTGTGCAATAACCGTCTTCAAGAATTTTTTTTCTTGTCATGCTTTAACTATCTAAGCTGGCTTTATAAAGTGAAACCCTGTACTTCTTGTACTAAATGATTGGGATTACCTTCCCCTACGAGGGATTTAATTCAAATTAGCCACTGTCTATAAAAACTTAGCTTTTTCCTCCGTGGGACCTCTCTTGCCCATTTAACCGTCATCATGGTTCTGGAACAATCCGCATGAACCGATATTTCTACAAGCAAAGCAATCTAGTATTTTCCACTCAAATTGGGAAAGCTTTTCCTCACTGAAGAATTAACGTCACATTTACTGTTGTTTAAAACCTAATGCATTCCACCGTGGGAATCGTACCTCATCATTCAACCACAACATATAAACTTTTCAAAGCAATAAACTTGTTCAAGCTAAAATTCAACTAGTGATCTCCACAACTACAGTAACTTTTCGTTTCATAAACTTTCTGTGCTACAATAGTGAACTTTTCCTATCCATCAATAGTCTTCAGTGCAAAACAGTGCCCGTTCAACTATCTTCCGCGCCGCGTTCGGTTGTGAAAATAAATTTGGCCAGGACGTTTTCCTAAACCTCCTATTTTCCTTCTCCCAAATACCTTTACTAACATAACTTAAATTAAAATTTTCATCTATCTAAAATACTATGAGGCTTCGCTTGCGAGCAAGAAGCGCCCTCCTAAACTTGTTCAACTTAACATCGTAATTACTGTTTCAAATAGCGGCAATTTCCGCTTATAATATTTTTTTCTTTTCCTGTTATAATCGGGAATTCAATATACTTTTTACAGCCTTTTTGATTTCCATAAAGGGATTCTAAAAGTTCCTACATTGTACCTGATTTAATTATCAAAGTTATAATTGCGTTAAAATTGTTGTTATAAACGTTCAAGTTCTTAATCTTAAGCTCACATTTTAAAACCTTTGTATAGGTTTAGTGCTTTCGCAAGTTCGAAACTTGTATTTGAAAATTGTGAACTTCTTATTATTAGGTCTGAGACCTTGGCATTTTACAATTAACCGTTGTTTTGAACTCAAATTAAGTCTTAACTTATGCATTGTTAATTTTCTAATGTTTATATTTATTGTTAATAAACTCTCTATTGTTGTTTGCTTCATCTTTCGCACTAGAATCAAAGTTAGGCAGAACCCTCTTTACCCTGATTCTTCCTTTAAGCTTAAGATATCTTTACGAAAAAATATAATTTCGAAATCGACAAAGTTCGTACTTTAACTTAAAACTTCAAACAACAACATTTTCAAAGTTTATCTTAGCTGTCATAGCTAATTCTAACAAGCCAGTAAGGCAAATATAGCTAGCTCTGCAAGCTTCCTATTTGTCGAGATTCACTCTCTGACTTATGGTTTGTTTTCAAAGGTCAAGTTTTTCCTCTGTCCTAAAATTTTAGTCGGCACTCTGCTGGGTAAAAGCTTGGCCTTTCGTAAGTGCAACAATCGGTATTCTTATAAAAGTTGTCAAGAAAACCAGTAAAATTATTACAAACGGCATTAAAACTGCTTTATCGCTTCCCTCTCTGGGAGCACTCCCTCGTTTGCCGGGGATCCAACAGTGCCCAGAAATAAAATTATTACCCCACATTCAAATCCTTCTAGCATTCTTGAATACATTATAAATCCTGATCTGTCTAAAGGTAAAGTCAGTACTTTATTTTTTTTTTCTCGGCTCACTTTGCCTTGCCAGAGTGTCACCCGTTCCCATAGTACCGGAATACCGGCTCGAGAGGGAAATTGCATTCACCGAGCGCTTGCAGGTAGCCTTAAGTCACGCTGCGCTCTCCGCCTGCCCTAGACAGGCCCCCGCTGGAGTTAGGTTCTTCCTAGACTTAGCACTGCTTAATTCTTCTTTAACTTGCTTAAATTTAGTGTTGGATTCTAATCCTGTTTACCAATACTTTTTTCCACTCCAAAACCTATCTCCTTTTCTCTCCTATCATCATCCCTTAGGTAGTGTTAACCCTAAGCTAAAACCTACCACATGTAACTTCAATACTGACGAGTGGATTTCTTCCAAATGTTTTCTATATGCTGATTTTATAACCGCGCTTATTATACGAATCACCAGAGCTACCAACTGTGTATTCATGGTCTCAAAACGTTTGAATCCTAAGTCAATATTACGAAATAGCTGTACTGAAAAATCATCTCGCTCCCCTTTAAACTCTATACACTATAATGTCTTAATATTTCAGATGTATTTTAATAAAATATTTCTACGTATGTTTACATGTTCCATGTAGAACTGCATGTAATTTATATAATATTCAGTGGATTTCTACCAAATTTTGTATATACAGTGTAGAGCCATAAGATGTACTTGTGCATATCCACAGTCCTACCAATTACATCATAACTCCCCCTGGCCATTTGAGCCATACAATCATATCATCTCAGTATCAATGTAAGAAAACAATTTCGAACATGCTGCACTCCTATATTAGGTCAAATTTTACAATGCAGATTTTAAAATGTCAGTGCTACCAGCTTCTAAATAGGTCTAATTAGAGAAATAACGACTGAACCTTACATTTTAAGAAAAGTAGGCTCTTTAGTTCGTCACGTAACTAGTTGATTTTTTCTTAAATCCCATTGTACAAAGAAAGGTGATGGACTGTCAGTGAATTTACTTCCCTAAACATAATAATAATAATAATAATAATAATAATAATAATAATGTTATTGGTTTTACGTCCCTTTTAAATACTCTGGCTTCTAGAGACACCAAGGTGCCGGAATTTTGCCCCGAAGGGGATCTTAAACGTGCCAGTAAATCTACTGACATGGCTCCCTCGCATTTGCGTACCGTCAAATGCCAGCTGACTGCACCATGATTTGATCCTGCAAAATTGAGCACAGCAGGCGACAAAGTTACCGCTGAGCCACGCAGCCAGCCATTCCCTATACACACTAGTTAATAAACTGTCAATTTCTATCCATTGGTTTTGTTAATTTCCCCAAATGAAACATATCATAATTCTATTTTGTATACTTTGGACCAAGTCTGTAACATGTGCTGCAGAACCCCATATTCACAATCCATGGGATACACCACTGATTCACCAGTGCATAGTAAACCGTTTTCATAGAGATGTTTCGGAACAATACCTTTCAATATGTGCATTCTTAGAGAACAGAGCTCAACTTTAAACAGAGATGGTGAATGTGCTGGTTCCATGAAAAGTATTTTTCTATTAGCAGTCCAAGATGATCATTAACTAGACTGACTGCGTGGTTCAGCGGTAATGCTATCGCCTGCTGATCCAAACATAGCGGGATCGAATCCCGGCGTGTTCAATTGTCATTTGAGGGTGATTAAATGTGAGGGAGCCGTGTCACAAGATTTACTGGCACCTTAAATATCCCCTTTGGGGCAGATACCGGCATCCCGGCGTCTCTAAAAGCCGCAGTAGTTAAAGGGGACGAAAAACCAATAGCATTAAATCATATTAACAATTAACGTTATCAACTACTTCCATCAAAGTATCACATTTACAGACTTTCACATTATTATCATGAACACGTTGTGAGCGACTACCCACGGATTAAAACGTTCTGCATGAGGGAATGCAATATACACAATTTTAATTTTTATGTCATTGATTATTAGTCCCATGTCATGGCACCAGGACTGAAATTTGTTAAAATTTCTCTGTAGATTACTCTCGGCCTGAATTGGATTTCTGTGTACAGACACTAACAGTTTAGCATCTGCATACATGAAATATTTGCACAATGAAAAACAATTTGCGACATCATTTACATGGATGGGATAAAATAGTGGCCCTAATACTCTCCCTTGGAGCACTCCCCTCTCAGCGTATATTTGGTCACTGTAGATAATTTATGTATTAATAATTTATTCAAACATTTATTTATTTATTTATTTATTTATTTATTTATTTATTCATTTATTTATTTATTTAAACAATACGGAGGTACACAGGGCTAAGCCAAATCACCGGTACGTTTATTGTTGACATATTACCGAGAGAGAGAGAGAAAAAACAAGTAGTTCCGTGAAGAACTATACAGCCTATTTTCATATATCCTGCTCATGTTAATTGCCTCTATCAACATACAAAATTTCAGTTTAATTGCTGTAACAGATTCATAGATATTGAGAACCGTCTAAATATTTCAGATGGTCGCCAGGTTGGATTTTTATTTTTGTACTATTATATTAAGATTATTCTGTACGTGTGGTATTCAAACTTCAATCGCATGATTAGAACACAAGAAGTAAAAACGAGATTTTAAAATTACGCACAGCAGCCATCTTGTGATTATGCAAACAATTGAAATAAATTAGATGCCAGTGGATCAACATTTGTGTAAGCATTTAACGTGCAACGTTTCACGGCACTCGGATAGTTAATTCGCGAGAAACGTCCACTTAAATATTTATACTTCGCGTCGCCGCCATGTTGGATTCGTGCTCACCAGGTTACTGAAAGTCCTATAGGTGAACATATGTTCAAAGTCTCTATGAACATAAAAATTTCAGTTTGGTTGCTGTAAAAGATTCATAGATATTGAGAACCGTCTAAATATTTCGGAAGCTCGCCATTTAGGATTGTTTTATGTATAGGCCATAGAGTTATGTACCATTCAAGGACACTTATTGCCTAGGTTCATTATTCCAACTTTCACTTCGATCGCATGATTACGACACAAGAAATAAAAACTTAATTTTAAAATTTCGCACAGCCGCCATCTTGAGGTTATGTAAACAATTGAATTAAATTAGATGGCAATACATTACAATCTGCAAAATCATTTGCTGTACCACATTTCACTGCGCTCAGAGAGTTAACTCACGCGAAAAGTCTATTAAAATATTTCAAATTCGCTTGGTCGCCATGTTTGTTTTGTACTTTACAGGTTTATGAATTATACATAGGTAAACTTGTATCAGTGCCCTTTATCACCGTACAAAATTGCAGGGTGATATCTGTAATAGTTTCGGAGATATAGAATGCCAGTGAAATATTTCGCACAGCCGCCATTTTGAGGTTATGGAAACAATTGCACTAAATTAGACTCCAGTGCATTGCAATTTGTATAAACATTTGCTGTACCATGTTTCATTACGTTTGGATAGTTAAATCGTGAGAAAAGTCTATTTAAAAGTCTCAACTTCGCTTGGCCGCCATGTTGGTTTTGTATTCAACAGGTTTTGGAAAGTCTCATAGGCGAACTTCTAGTAGTGCCCTTTATCACCGTACACAATTTCAGGGAGATATCAGCAATAGTTTCGGAGATATTGAATACTAGTGAAATATTTCGCATAGCCGCCATTTGGATTGGTGAGACGTAACAAAATTTGAAGGGCACGGTCGAGGTCGCCGGGCATAGTGCTATGAACTTACCGAGTTTCACTGAAATCGCTCCAGCGGTTTAGATTTTATTAGGGACACACACACACACACCTCACACACACACACACACACACACACACGCACACACACACACGGACAAAAGGTGATCTTATAAGCCTATTTTTTCAAAATTGAAAATAGGCTAAAAATAGTACACGATTGAAGAACAAAAAGAAAAGCTACACAATAAATTAATTAAATATGCATTACAATTTAGCAATAAAATATTCTGTACAAATAGAAAAAAGAAAATATAAACTTATATTGTTATTGTTGCATAGTTAGTTCATATTAATGCTGTTGGGAAATGAACCTATAAAGTTTTAATTTTGGGTATAGCATGTGTATAGCAGGCGGCACTCTTAAATTTTTACGTGACGGGACGAATATAGTCCTACTGTATTAGTAATAAAACAAAATGTGTTGGCGAGCAATTGTATCATCATTAGTTCATGTGTATGTTATTTAATGTGTGTACTGATGAGATAGTGAATTTCAATGATTAATTCTTAAATACAAGTTATAAAATTACAGTCATGTTAATTCAAGCAGATGTTTTAATTGGATAAATGTTACACTCTTTAAAATTATTGTGATAAGTAGACATGCTATTACTGAAAAGAAAAGAACCTAGAACTAGCCCAAGTGTTGGAAAACGCCTACGCCTATGGCTGGATGATATTTGTGAGTCCCTGTGGGTCTTCGGTAACATTTTTATTGCTTGCGACAAAACATATTCAGCTCATAAAAAAGAGCCATAGTAACAACAGTATAATGACCTGCGTTGCCCAGGACTAACCGGGAATTATTTACAAGCTAATGCTCCCAGACACTTGAAATTGGAATAAACACAGGCTCAATGTGTCACAATGAAATTACGACACCATTAATTTAGTTTTAAAAACCACATGGCAAATGCAATCATATCACATTTCTATCACAGTAATAGTGCAAATTAATTACAGATCAGCATGTGCTCATTTATTACACCAGAGCACACAAAGGACAGGAAGCAGTGGGATATATTTCATCATTATTATTATTACTATTATTATTGTTGTTTTAAGGGGCGAAACAGCAAGGTCGTCTACCCTTATCATTATTATTATTATTATTATTATTATTATTATTATTATTATTTCTACGAATTTAGCCAACTATGGACCGCATTAAATTTAAGGCTTCTTGGCCTTTCTTCTCTTCGCTTCCCAGAACCTCTTCGTTCTTTCACTTCTCATCGTTCTCTCCTTCTCGGAAATGATCCTTACAGGTTTCTTATGAAGTGGTTTCTGTTTGAACGAGACGAAATTATTTACTCTTCTGAACGCTCTTCTATCATGAATTATCTCTGGAGTATTTCCAACTTCTGCTGCATCCCTCTTGACCTCATCTACCCACTTAGAGGTGGCCTTTAATCCCATGATGAATTGGAAGATCGGTTTTCATCCATTCTGACCAGTTTTCCGTAGAATGACAGCCTTCTTTTCCGCATTGAGTCTGTGATCTTTACAACATACATGTAGAGCTCCTCGTTCTTCCTCTTCTTCTAAGTGCCATTATTATTATTATTGTTGTTATTACATTATTATTACACTACCATTAATTTAATTTTAAAAACCACATGGCAAATGCAATCATATCACATTTCTATCACAGTAATAGTGCAAATTAATTACAGATCAGCATGTGCTGATTATGAAGTTATGCTTTAAATAGGGAACATCATATTATGGTACTTCGTCTTGACTTTTCTAAAGCATTTGACACAATAAATCGCAATAAAATAGCTTGTAAGTCGTACCTCTTACACCAATATCGTGTAATTTAGCAGGGAAATGGCAGTGATGATCAATAACACTATCAGTGACACATCAGAAGGAACAGTGTATTCCTCAAGGCAGTATTATCTCACCTACACTATATAATATGTTCGTAAATGACCTGAATGAAGCCATTATGCATAGTAAAATATTTATTTATGCTGATGACCCGACTATATCACACATAAAAACTCTTAAACAGCTTTTGATAGACTTCAAGAAGACTTCAATAACATCACAAAATGGTGTCATTACAATAATTTGTATATAAATACAAATAAATCTAAAATAATGCACATCAGAGTTGATCACTTCACACAAGAAAAAAAACTGACACACCACAGCATACCATGCATACACCAAAACATCCTTGCAGGTTGCAAATATAACACCTTTATAAATGGTACTTCGACTTGGGGAAATCAAAACACAACTTTAATTAATAATCTGGAAGATTCTTTAAATTCTTTAAATATTTTCCTGGTATCCCTTATTTTAATATTAAGGAGTTGTTTCAAATTACTGTACTGAATGTCTATTACAATGATACAAGATTCAGGCATAAGGTCTCTCGCAACACACAAGAGCCACAACAAATACTAAATATGTAAAACCTTTATGTATAAATAGCTATGATTTCAAGAGACTAAATTATACTATACCATCACTACTTAATGAACTACCACCCGGATTGTTGAACATGAACAGCAAACTACTAGCTATACGCCGCATTAAAAACTATTACCTAAATAAACATTAACTTATAACATAAACTTATTATTAAAACTACTATAGTGTAACTAATTGTGTTTTTAACTATTTACATTAATATTTTTTCACATTATCACCTAACATGTTAAATCAAATTATATATATAAAAGAAGAAGAAAATAATATTAAAACAAAACTAAATAAAAAATCAATAATTATAATTAAAATATACTAGGGCGCCCGTGCTGCTCCGCAGCATTATTTTTCAGTATTGGAATTATAAATTACGGCATTATGTAATAGTTTATAACATTTATTTCACAATACTTCCTTCCAGACAATGTTCGCTGTGCGTCGACCCTTAGGTTTAATTTCTACTTTTACATATTTAAATGATTTTCCTCGGGATAAGGCAACATAAAACGTTCCATGGCCTAAAACACGATCAGGCAAGTAGATTCCAACTCGATGAAGCGTTTGGTCCTGCGCTTTGTTGATTGTAATACAAAACGCTAGTGCAATAGGAAATTGCCGTCATTGTAGTGTCAGATGGTGACAAATCTACGCGAGGTAGCAGTATTCGCTCCCCACTATTCACACCAGTTAGAACTTAGAAATCGTTGATATTGTCGTACATTTTTTAAACTATTAGCCTCGTCCCGTTAAGTAATCTCTTAGTTGCATTGAAATTCCCAAGGAGCATTACAATAGCACCTTCTTTCAAAGTCAGCACGTGGAGAGGTAGACCACTCATCTCAAGCCTGTTCAAAAATCCAGTGGGAAAATGCAAAACTTCAATTTTCTTCTTCAGTTAGCAATGTATTCACACTCGTGTAAAATCTAGAAGTTCCTGGAATTAGATCTGAAACTACCCTATTAATGTCATGGCAATGTTCATTTTTCGGTGCAAGAAAATGAAAAATGAGAAGTAATATTGAATGTCCACTCATAACTTTCCTCCGAATCAGCCGATTTGAATAGTTAAGAGGTGGAATGAAAGAGCGTGATCCACCGAGTGTTCTTAATCTAAAACAACACGCGTACCTCAATTAAAACCAAGGTTATGATTGTTTCAATAAGAAACAAAGTTTGAAAAAGTTAAAGAAATCAAATAATTTGAGGAAGGCGGAAATTAAGTGATTTGTAATAGTTGATAACAATTCTGTGCATGAATACCTTTCATTTCAAAAAAGAATAAATAAAATCGACCGGGTAGAATGGCCTGACGGACTCGGTGAAGTTTTCATAAATATTTATAATAATATAGATAGATAGATGATGATGACTGCTTCAATGAGAAAAAAAAGTTGGAAAAAGTTCAAGAAATCAAATAATTTGAGGAAGGCGGGAGTTAAGTGATTTGTAATACTTGATAACAAATCTGTGCATGAACACCTTTCATTAAAAAAAAAAGAATGAAGGAAATCGACCGGATAGAATGGCCGGACGGACTCGGTTAAGTTCTCATAAATATTTTTAATAATATATATGATTGCATCAATGAGATAAAAATTGGAAAAAGTTCAAGAAATCAAATAATTTGAGGAAGGTGGAAGTTAAGTAATTTATAATACTTGATAACAAATCCGTGCATGAATACCTTTCATTTAAAAAAGAAATGAACGAAATCGACCGGAGAGAATGGCCGGATGGACTCTGTTAAGTTTTCATAAATATTTCTAATATTCGCTTCGGCACTCATAACATTCCTCAGAATCATCCAATTTACATAATTATTTAATATCTCAAAAGATAGAGCTTGATCCACAGTGTTCTTAGACCTAAACGAACTGTGTAACTCAATTAGAACCAATTATATGATTGCTACAATGAGAAAAAAAAATTGAAGAAATGAGATGTGATATCGAATGTTCACTCATAACTTTCCTCAGAATCATCCGATGTGAATAGTTAAGAGCTCAAATGACAGCGTTTGATTCACTGAGTGTTCGTAGATGAAAACGACCATCGTACCACAATTAGAACCAGAGATATGATTGCTTCAAAGTTGGAAAAAGTTTTAAAAAATCAAATAATTTGAGAAAGGCGGAATTTAAGTGATTTGTAATACTTGATGACAAATCTGTGCATTCATTTAAAAAGAATTAAGGAAATCGACCGGATAGAATGGCCGCACGGACTCCGATAAGTTTTCATAAATATTTTTAATATATCAACAGAAAAAAAATTGAAAATAATAAAAAAAACGTATTTTGCATGCACTGTTGTATTGAAATACAATCCTTATATATGTTGTAAATAATAATTAATACGTCTCACAGATAATCTGTACTGGATTTGCCGTTAGATTCGTGAGACATATCACATTACTGTAATATCAATAGTACTTAATAAATAAATTAAATTATTATTATTATTATTTATTCAATTCACCACTACAAACATGGGTCACTCTAAAGCACGGGTTAAACCAAGTGCTTTACAACAATACATAAAAACTATAATACAAACTATAATACATACATACAGTATAATGTATATACAAAATACAGAGTCCATTATCACTCATTCACTAGCCAGGAAGGATCGCACAATATTGCATAAAAATTGCATGTGGACAAGACGATAGAATGCTGCATACTCCTGTAGATGGTCGACGGAAGAACAAATTAATTCAGACTCTTGGGGAGTGTGTGAGGTATGAGGCCGTTGATTGACAAGATTACAGACACTTTCCGGACGCAGTTCATCTTCCATATCCTCCTGATTTCCTCTGCAAGCTGTCTATGTATGTATGTCTACCCCTTATTATTCCCGTTTTCCAACGGGGTCGGGGATGAGATGCGATGGAAGTCTTTGTGGCGATGGTTTTTACGGCCGGATGCCCTTCCTGACGCCGACCTCATGAGAGGAGTTAATGAGAGATGAAATGAATGATGGTGAATGAAACTGGGCAAGGATGTGGAAGGAAGCGGCCGTGGCCTGTCAGAAGGTACCGTCCCAGCATTTGCTTGGTGTTTTTTTTTTTTGTCGTGTAGCCTCCTGAGAGGCCGAGTGCAGGTCTTTCTAGTCGACGCCCGTGGGCGACCTGCGCGTCGGGATGAGAGATGGAATGGATAAAGATGAATGAAACTGGGCAAGGATGTGGAAGGAAGCGGCCGTGGCCTGTCAGAAGGTACTGTCCCAGCATTTGCCTGGTGTTGAAACTGGGAAACCACGGAAAACCATTTCAAGGACGGCCGACGGTGGGGCTCGAACCCACGCGTCTACCGAGTCAGCAGAGAGCTTGGCCCCATGACCTAATGCTGCGCTTTAGCCTTCGTAGCCACTACTGTCGGTCCTCCGCAAGCTGTCTATATTTGGTAATTTTTTTCATTGTGATATTTAATTATTATTATTATTATTATTATTATTCTTTCTTCGATTCGGCCAACTAGGGACCACGTCAGTTCAACTGTCTCTTCTTCCGAGCTTTAACTACCGCCCAGTGTTCCCGCATTCGTCTCCGGTGTTGTTCTTTTCTCTCTTGGGACCACACCTTCCCTGTCTTCAGCTTCGGCTTTTCCTGGAAACCTTTGTGCGTACGTAGTTTTTCCTGAAGTGGAACACGCTCCTGGATATCGTTAGGAGAAATTTCCATTTCACGTAGATCTTTCTCAACTTCCGTGAACCATGCCCCTTTGGTTTTCTTATCCTGAAAGTACGTCAATATCCGTTTTGATATCCTGCCTGGGCTCATTCGTGTCACGTGGCTATAAAAGGCAATCCTTCTTTTTCGAATCGTGTCACTGATCTTCTCCACGTGCTTGTAGAATATAATTCGTGGTTGTGACGCCTTCTGTACTCGCTGTTTTCTTTGATAGGACCCAGGATTTTCCTCAAAATCTTCCTTTCTTTCGCCTCTAGTTTTTCCATTAGACCTTTCTTGTTCATTGTTAGAGCCTCTGCCGCATACAGAGCCTCTGGTCGAATAACAGTGCAGTAATGTCTAATTTTGGCGTTTAAGGATATCGATCTCTTATTGTAGATGTCTTTAGTCAGGTTGTATGCCATTTCCATTTTATTAATGCGTGACACGAAGGCTTCTTTCTCTGATAGGTTAGGCTCTATCCATTCCCCGAGGTATTTAAACTTTTCTGCCTTCTGAACTTTTCCTAGTCCGACCTCCAGTTCCCTGGGCGCTGATTTTATGTTTGTCATGAATTGTGTCTTCTCAAAGGAGATTTGAAGCCCAGCCTTCAGTGCTTGATTTTTCAGTTGGTTAAGTTGTTCTTCTGCCATATCAATGGAATCTGAAAAGATCACTAGATCATCTGCAAAGGCTAGACAGTCGATCGTAAGATTCATATACTTGTACCCTAGCCTTACCCCATTTTCTACCCTTGAATTTTTCATTTCCTTCCGCCATTCTCGGATGACCTTTTCTAAAACACAGTTGAAGAGTAGAGGTGAGAGTCCGTCTCCTTGCCTCACTCCTGTCCTGATTTCAAAGGCATCGGACAACTCTCCTCTGAACTTCACTTTGGAGGTGGTGTTGGTCAGGGTTTGCTGGATAATTGATTGTGTCTTGTTATCTAAGCCAAACTCTTCAAGGATTTGCAATAGGGTGGTTCGATCAATTGAGTCGTACGCTTTTCTAAAATCAACAAAGGTCACCACGAATTCCCTGTTCCTGAGTGTCAGATATGAAAGGATGGACTTCAGATTCATAATCTGCTCAGCACATGACCGTCCCTTTCTGAAACCCCCTTGGTATTCCCCCAGTTGTGGATCGATTTGTTGTTCCGCCCTATTCTGTAGAGCTTTTGAGAGGATCTTGTAAGTTATTGACAGAAGAGAGATGCCACGGTAATTGTTCACATCGGTTTTCTCCCCTTTCTTATGTAGTGGATGAATTACGGCAGAGGTCCATCCACTTGGGAGTTTTTCGCTCTCCCAGACCTCTTGAATAATTGCAACAAGCTTGTCGATTGCCTTTTCCCCTGCATGTTTCCACAGTTCAGCAATTATCAAATCTTCACCCGGTGCCTTGTTGTCCTTCAGCTCTTGGATTACCTTCGTGATTTCAGCCTTTGTAGGTGGGGACGAATCGGGGTGGATGTTTGGATTTATTTCATAAACGAAAGGGGTCACTGGAGCCTCACAGTTGAGGAGGTTTTCAAAATAACTTGCTAGAATCTGACAATTATCTTTATCATTGTGAGCCAATTTCCCGTTGGAATCTTTAAACTGTAGACTTGGGGGGTTGTATTTGTTCAGACTGTGCTTGAAGGTTTTATAGAAGTTACGTGTGTTATTTTTCTGGAAGTCTTGCTCAATCTGTACCAACTGTTCCCTATTAAACGTACGTTTCACGCCACGGATGGTTTTTGATGCAGATTTTCTCGCGTTTAGAAAGTTTACCCTATTCTCTTCATTTTTGTGGCAATTCCATTTCTGCCATGCAACCTGTCTTAGCTGAACTGCTGTATCACATTCATGATCCCACCAAGGATGCTTTCTTGATTTTGTGAGTGGGACAGTCTCCTTTGCAGTTCTGACTATAGCCTCTTGTAATTGTTCCCAATTCTCTGGATTTAAAGTTTCCAACTTGTGGGTGAATTCTTGGTTGCTCCTTAGCTTGTCTCTGTCAAACTTATCAGTTTTTCTTGGAGTAATCTTTTTGTTATTTCTTGGAATTAGTCTAACTTTGATTTGCGAAAGGTAGTGGTCCGAGTCTAAGTTGCCACTTCTCAGAACCTTCACGTTCTGGATCTCTCGTTGCGCTTTCCGTGCAATGGCGACATGATCAATTTGGAATTCACCAAGGTTGGAGTTTGGAGAAATCCAGGTCTTCTGTTTTCTGGGTAGGTGTTTGAACGCCGTTGACTTTACGACCAGATTGAATGCTCTGCATAACTCCACAAGCCTCTCTCCATTACGATTAGTTCTCCTGTGAGCTGGGTAGTTTCCAATAATCTTCTGATATTTTCGTTCTTTGCCAAGCTGGGCATTGAAATCGCCAAGGAGAATGATGGTATGTTTGTCAGGTACCTTTGAGAGGACATATTCTAGCTCCTCCCAGAATGCGTCTGTTCCTTCCGGGTCCTTCTTATTCGCCTGATTGATTGGCGCATGTACGTTCACCATTGTATAAACTCTATTTGTACACCGAAAAGAAAGAGTAGAGACTCGGCTGTTAGGGGATGTGAATTCCACAATCGAACCCAAAATCTTCCTGTTGACAATAAATCCTGTGCCTAAGTGTGGGATGGTTTTTACTACACGTTTACCAGTCTTGCCTTTGAAGATTCTATAACCTTGTGACTCGAAGCACTGTTCATCCGTGAATCTTGTTTCCTGAATTGCAGCGATCAATATCTGATATCGGGACAAGACATCAGTAACCTGTTTGAGTTTGCCGATCTTAAGAAGTGAGTTTGCGTTGAAAGTAGCAAAGAAATTCCGGCGTTTGTGACTGATCTTTCCTGGAGTCTCCGATACCTCCACGCATGTCTGCGCAGGCTCCCCAGAATCCGAAGGCCTGCATGCTTCACTCAAGGTGAAGGTGGATTGGTTACCACCTGGGGTAGTAGCTTCTGCTGAATTTTTCTCCATGCTTTGAACAGTTGAAAAACTGTAGATTGGGATCAGTGATATTTCACACTGACCAAAATACTACCAAGGTTGTGAGCCTTGGAGGGCCTCATGATGTCTTATTATTATTATTATTATTATTATTATTATTATTATTATTATTATTATTATTATTATTATAGTTTATTGTTTGACAACATTATCACGGCAAATACCGGCTACATTTTCTGTTACAGCCTGGTTCGGCCTTAGCAAGGAACCATCTGTACTGAGATAATTACGATAACACTGTTCAGAGACTTCACATCCATGTCGTGCTCGCAGTCTTCACGAGTCTCCTTCATTTGTAGGATGAGCTTATTCCCATCTGGATCATCGAGCTTCGCTGAGTATTTGGCCAGGGCATTGTCACCAAGGAACTTCCTAACAATATGGCATGTGTTTAACAGAACTGCCTTCTGAAGTTCAATATATTTCTGCGGGTGCAGATTCAATATTGATAAACTACTGTGGAGAGTTTTCGGTATAACACCAGTACAAGATACAATTATTGGGATGGTAGTCACCGAATCAAGTTTCCACATCTGCTTTATCTCAATTGCCAGCTTTGTGTACTTAGATATTTTAGTAGCAGCTGTTGTTTGGATGTTTTGAGTGTTGGGACATGCGATATCTATCAGTAATGCCTCTTTGAGTACTATATTGATGACAATGATATCTGGCCGGTTGTTACTGACTGCGACATCTGTCACAACTCCTCTGTCCCAATAGAGCTTGTGTGTGGCATTTTCGAGTACTGCAGATGGTGTGTATTTCCAATAAGGGACGGAGCTTTGAAGAAGTTTGTACTTCGAGGCCAGTTTCTGGTGGATAATGTTGGCAACTTGATCGTGTCGATGTTTGTAGTCAGTGTTGGCAAGGTGGGAACAACCTGATATAACGTGTTGAATGGTCTCACTACATTTGCCACAGCGGCGACACTTCTCACTCTCTGTTGTTGGATCTTTTATGGTAAATTTCCGATAGCTTCGAGTAGCAACAACTTGGTCTTGGAATGCTACAACAAATCCCTCTGTTTCCGGGAAGAGGACCGAGTGGGTCAGACATGCGTGCGACGCTAACTTGTTGACGTGAGGCTGGTCCAACTCATGTGGAAACTTCCCATGAAGCGCCTTCTGTTTCCAATTCCCGATCTTGTATTCAGGAGTTTTCATTTCTTTTACTGGTGGATCTAAAGATGACAGATGGAGCGGTGTGTAATTATCATCAGCTGAAGATACAGTGTGATGGAGAGGGGATGTTTCTCTTTTGTTGTGGAATAATGCACGCAGAGTTGTCACTTGTTTGTATGAAGGTTCATGATGTCTATCAGTCCTCTACCACCTTCAGACCGAGGTAGAGTCAGGCGCTCTGTTGTTGATTTCGGATGGTGCATACGATGGCGTGATAAAAGCACCGATGTTTTTCGTTGCAGATCGTGCAGTTCAGTTTGAGTCCACCTGATTATACCAAAGGAGTATGTAACTACGGGCATTGCAAATGTGTTAATTGCCTTAATGATATGTTTAGCGCTAAGTTTTGAAGAGAGAACACTGCGAAGTCGTGAAGTATACTGCTCAGTTATGTTCTTCTTGATATCACCATGTCTGAGACGGGTACTCTGGGCGAACCCAAGATATTTGTACAATGCGCCTTCCTCCAACGGCTGAATACTTCTCTGTCCCTCTCCAACAGGTATTCCTTGTGCAGAGTGCGAGACTCTAATAACAGTCTGTGTTCTGCAATTATCAAAACCAAACTGCATATGGATATCTGAAGAAAAGCTCTGAGTGATATATATGAGATATAGTATGTGCACTTTAGTTGATGCATACAGTTTAATGTAATCCATGTAAAGAAGATGGTTCATCTTGTACGCTTCACCATGATTACCCTTAATACTAAATCCGTAGTTGCTACTGTTCGGGATTTGCGAGAGAGGATTCATTTCCAGACAAAACCAGAGTGGGCTTAGCGAGTCTCCTTGGAAAATTCCTCGGCGAATCGGTATTAATGAAGATGTTAAACGAGTGCCACCCACTGTAAGTTGGAGGGCAGTGCTCCATGAAACCATTGCGCACTTAAGGAAGTTCACTATAATAGGGTTGACCTTGTAAATCTCCAAGCTCTGTATAAGCCATGTATGAGGCACAGAATCGAAAGCTTTTTGGTATCAATAAAGCAGGCATAAAGATTATTATTATTATTATTATTATTATTATTATTATTACCTTACCTAGATGGCCACTTAAACCTAAGCAGGTTTTTGGCCCCGCCAACAGCACGGCGATCATCCATTATGTCCTCCGTGACTCCGATTTTTCTCATATCTTTTTGAACTTGGTCCCACCAGCGAAGTCTCGGTCGTCCCAATGGTCGCCTTCCTCTGGGTACACCATCCAAAACTGCCCTTAAATTCAATTCTCTACTTCTTCTATGTACATTCCCGGCCCAGCGCAGTCTTTGGCTTTTGGCAAGGGCCACGATATCCGGTTCTTTGTAGAGATCCCGCAATTCCTTATTTGTTCTAATTCTCCACTGGCCATTTTCTACTATCGGTCCGAAAATGCGTCGTAGTATTCTATTTTCAAAAGTTACTAATTTCCTTTCAGTTTGCTTGGACAATACCCAGGTTTCTGAGCCATACGTGACAACAGGAAGTATAATGCTTTTATAAATTCTCACTTTAGTTTTTCTAGATATAATTTTACTCTTGAAGATATTTTGCAGAGACCAGTAGCTTTTGTTGCCACTGAGAATTCTTGATTTTATTTCTGTTTCTTCCATATTATTCTGGTCTATGATAATCCCCAGATATCTGAACTCAGTACATCTGTGAAAAGCGTATGAAGCAACTGTTAAGGGGTTTTGTACTTGTGCTGCATTCCTTCCTACAACTAGATTTTTTTTGTTCATTTATCATTAGACCTACCTCCTTGGCTTCTTCAATAAATTATTATTATTATTATTATTATTATTATTCAGATTCATAAATTCCTCATTTAACATTGGTACAATGACTGAAATACGGAGTTAGTTAATGCCAAGCTCTTTCAGAGTTCATTCTTCATTTAGAAATCATCGCACTATATGACAAGTGTCCAAGATCACCGATTTTTTGATCTGTCCCAGCATGTGAGCCATTCCGAGGGCCTGCAGTTGGTCCACCAGTCTTGAATGTACAATTCCAATTGCAGACAGAATGAGTGGCCAGATATACACCTGCTTTAGCTTCCACATTTGTTTTACTCAATGGCCAGTTCGGTGTGTTTGTTGACCTTTTGAGCATAGGCTGTTTGAAGGTTGTGTAAAATGGATTATCACAGCTTCTTTCTTCTGTCGATCAAGGAGGAGAATATCAGGTCGGTTGGCTTTGATGGTTTTATCAGTGCGGATTTCTCTCTCCCAGTATAATATATGGGTTCCATTTTCCGAAACATATTTTGGTTAGTACTTATAATATGGAAGCGAGAGTCACCTATTCCTGTAGTTTTCGCCATCTCCATGTGCACGATCTTAGCAACTTTTTTGTGGAGCTCAGTGTAGTCCATATTTGCCAAGGTTGGAAATCCACCGATTATGAGATCTAAGGTGTCACCCTGCTTGCCACATTTATGACACTTACCCTCAACTTCCGTCTGTTTTAAGATGAACCTCCTGTAATTCCTTGTAGGAATAACTCTGTCTTGTATAGCCCACATGAAACCTGTGGCCTCGCCAAATAATTGGCCTTGTTGGAGCCATCTGTTTGACGCACACTTATCTGTAGACGTTAGGTCAAGATGGTGTACAGGAGCACCGTGAATAGTACATTATGCAACGAGCCTATAATGGCAATACTTAAGACACAATTATGTTTATAAAACGAGCGTATGCGTGTTTTATAATTTCCATACGAGTGTCTTAATTACCATTATAGGCGAGTTGCATACGACTGTTTATGTTCGACGATAATTATTATAACTATTTTATGTTCGAACAAAAATATTCATAAATATCTGTCGAGATTTCGCCAGTTTTATATACTGAAGAGAGCGCATGAGACACAGGAATGCCTTGTATTTGACCATGGCCACCTTGATTACTCTACTATGACACTAGGCCAGGCAGTGTGATTTACATTAGAAGGCCGTGGAACTCAGCGCATCTAATTATCTAATTGGTCAAACAACTGTTTCTTGAGCTCTGATTGGTGGGAGAAACTGTTTCATAATCAAAAATAGTGTTATAATGAACCTCATTATCGTACAGTTTTCTGACAGATAATAGTCAGGGTCGAACATAAACTCCTTCCTTTCCATTCTTCGACTTGACCGAGGAGTTGCTTTTCAGGTAAGCTGAGAGTCGTCCGGTTCAAATGGAATGCGGAGTCCCTGTCAGCCTTACAAATGGCAGCATACATTGCATTATGTTCTGATCTTCGTAGGATGTATTATTATTACAATTATTACTATTATTAATTTGAGTTTTCAATACGAATTATTTTAATCCGTAAGAGTATTCGGTAGACCAAGGACACAACATAATAATGACGTTTCAGGAGTCGGAGATGAGGTGAGGTGAATATTGTTTGGGGCAGAGGATTTTTACAGCCCTGTGTCCTTCCTGACGCCAACTTCATCATAAGAGTTAATGAGAGAATGAGGATGAATGCAGAGAATTGGAGGAGGGGGGATGGGGGAGGAGGGTGGTGTGCGAGACCTAGCGCATTGGAAGGTGCCGTCCCGATATTTCGAGTCAGGAGATAGCCAAGCCTCATATCCCTGCGTTTAATAAACGTGTAGCTATTGCAGTCAGTCTCTTCTCTTTTGCTGCTGGCACGGTTGGGGTCGACTGAAATGGTGCTATGACCTTACCGAGTTTCATTGAAATCACTCCAGCCGTTTAGAAGTTATTAAGGATACACACATACGTGCACACACACACGCGCGCGCGCGGACAAAAGGGGAACACGTAAGCCTTTTTTTTTTTTTCATAAATGAAAATAGGCTGGGCTAACAAGTCAACAACTCAATCACTCTGAATTGAACATGGCATTCCAGTGATTTACCTCTCTTTTGCATCTAATTTTATGTTAAATGATACAATATTGTTTCTTCTTTGGTCATTCGGGCCACCTACGGACCACGGTGCTTGTGCTTTAGCTGTTGTCTGCCACTTCTGGTGTTTTCGGTGGATTGTTTGACGGCTGCTATTGTGCTGAAATTGTGAGCCTTTCTATTGGACCTGTAATGTTTCATTTTCTTGATGATCTCTATTTAAGTTCCTCGGACCATTTAGTGGACGTTTTGTGGTGAACTTCTGTAATGAATTTGAGGAAAGGCCTGGTTTCAACTGTCAGACGGTAGCGACTCCTGCCATTTATTGTGTCTTGCTGAATATTACGTTCAACAAGATCCGTCTCAATTTGCTTGATCCACAAGGACCCAGCGGCTTTACCCTTCTTGGCTGCCTTGAAGATCATATAAGACAGCCTGTAGTGGTTCATTCTGTACAGATGGCCGTAGAAAGCCAGGCGTCTCCTTCTGATGGCATCGTTTAGGTTTTCCTGGTGTTTGTACAGTTCACAGTTTGGTCTGTACCATCGTCTTCCATCTGGTAAGATCCTAGGTCCCACTATTTTCCGCAAGAATTTCCTTTCCTGTACCTCGAGGGCCCTTAGGGAGGTCGTCTTAGTTAGAAATAGGCACTCAGCTGCGTTTATTGAGAAAAATTAGTTTTGGGGAAATATGGTCTGTTAATAAAATACACATAAAATATTATATGTACTGTATACACGAGATAAAAGGAACATCCCTCAATTTATTGTACTGTGGTGAAGCCGTCAATGACCGAATCAAAGCATGGCATCAATGGAATGGACATCGAACAGTGGAAAGATGGGAGAACTTCCTAAAAACTCAAAAATTGACCTCAAAAACAATCCGGCGCGAAAAACGTGCCTACAACAAAATCAGACTCGCAGGGTTAGAACAGGATTTCCAGAAGAACAACACTCGAAATGTTTACAAGACATTCCGTGAGGACTTCTCAGGGTACAAACCACCAACATTAAGTTTCGGACGACTTAATGGACGACTAGAAACAAACAGTAAAGAGAACTGCAAGATACTGGCTGATTATTTCCAAACTCTACTGAACAGTGATCCTCCAGTGGAAAGGCTGCAGTTTGAAAAACCTCTACCAAACCCAGACTCACTTCCCCCAACAACTCAAGAAATAAAATAGATAATCCAATCGCTCAAAAATAGCAAAGCGCCTGGGGACGATGGCATAACTGCCGAGATGTTGAAAATAGGAGGAGATGACCTCATAAGGAGAATTCATACACTCCTAACAGAAATATGGGAGGGCGAAATAATTCCGAAGGAGTGGAAGAATGCCATTATTCATCCGTTGCATAAGAAAGGCGACCGAGCGGACCCCAACAACTATAGAGGTATATCACTTTTACCAATTATATAAAAGGTATTATCTAAAGCGCTCTTAAACAGAGTTGAACAAAAAACTGATCATTTGATTGGTGAATACCAAGCAGGCTTCAGGAAAGGTAGATCGTGTTCGGAGCAGATTTGGAGCCTAAAGACGATATTAAGGATACGCCGCAGTACCAACACATTTGACACCTTCGTGGATTTTAAGAAGGCATATGATTCTATTGACAGACAAACTGTTATGGACACCCTAGAAGAGCTCAGAGTGGACAGGAAGACCAGGGATTTAATCTGCCAGACTCTCACTGACACAACATCTCAAGTGAAGTTTTGAAGAAACCAAGTATGCCATAGAGAAGTTACTTGAGCTAGCATCGAAGACAGAACTTCAAATATCGTATGAGAAGACGCATTTCATAGTAAATGGACTCCAGGATATCCCAAGATCCCCACTATAGACGAACTCTGGAATAATTAGACACGTACCTTCCTACAAATATTTAGGAGAAATTATTGGACCATCTGGATTGGACAGGAAAGCTAATTTAGTTAGAGCTAACGAACTCCAGAAAGCATACCGAATAACATGGAATCACTATAATAAAGGAGTGATGTCACGAAATGCAAAACTACGGCACTACCAGACAGTTGTTGGAAGCATTGTACGCCTCCGAAACTATATCTCTAGGAGGCCACTTTCAAATTGGTGAAATCGAAATCCAGGAACGTAAAATTCTCAGGAAAATATATGGCCCCGTTTATGTTAATGGTATATGGATTAAAAGAAAAACCACAGACTTGTACACAGTAATCAATAAGTTCACTGATACCGTGCGTAAGAGACGATTGAAATAATCTATGGTCACATCTGCAGAATGGACAACACCAGATATGCAAAAAAAACTGCTTGATATAATTAATTCAAAGAATGTCCAAATCAGTTGGTTAGAAGAAATCGAACAGGACTTAAAAGAAATAAACATTACAGAAGATACCATCATGAATCGCAAGACTTTTGGAACTCTAGTTACAAATCACTCTTTCGCCGAAAAAGCTAAAAAATACCACTGGGAAAAATGGACGGAGGAACGTAAGAAGGGGCATAGCGAGTTCATGAGGAGATTTTGGGAGAAGAAGAAGAAGAGGAAAACACCATCAACCCGAGTCAACAAGTTCAAACGCGCTCCCTAAGTGGGCAAAACGAAGAAAGAAAGAAAGAAAGAAAGAAAGAAAGAAAGAAAGATTCAACTATTCATGAAATGTAACATTGAACCACTCTTCTCTATTCCAGGTTCTACTCCAGATCATTCCAAATGTATAATTTCAAAACTAAATATTGTCAAGATAGCTCAACGGTACGAACTGATGTTGATTTGTTTCAGTTTCTGTAAAAACAAACAAGCCAAGAAACTAGAGAATATTTAACTTCAAAGTCTCAGTTTGATTCCATTGGATCCCCCTCAAAATCCAAACAAACGTTACATGTACCCCAAGTATGGTTGATGATGATGATGATGTTGAGCATTATTATTATTATATTATTATTTTTATTATTATTAATAATAATAATAATAATAATAATAAACTGTGATCTGCCTGTCAGTGTTTTATAAAATATCTAGTAGATATACCCGTTCTTCGAACGCCTTTGATGTTTACTGGTCACCAATTACCGTGTATTCACATATTCGTACTGTAATTACAATTGTGCCTAATTATCATTCCAAATGTATATTTCAAAACTAAATATTGTCAAGATATTGTAGCTCAATGGTACGGACTGATGGTGATTTGTTTCAGTTTATGAAGAATCAAACAATCAAAGAAACTGGAGAATATTTAACTTCAAAGTCTGCCAGCTTAACTTGTAAAATCACAATAATCACCATGAAGTTTCAAGTACGGTGCGGTACGGTATTCTAATTCTGCGTTTCTCAGCAGTCATTTGAACGAGGTTGGAATGCAAGACAGGGACGAGCGCTGGCGATAATAGTTTCACTTTGTATTCTCGAAAGAATTCTCGTCCTCCATTGAATCGCTAACAGAGGAGAATATTGCACGTAAGCAGACCACACGATATAGCGCGCGCAATCTTGGTAATTGCAGAGCACGGATATCCTTTCTTCTCACCTCGCTTTAAACAACTTGGCACATCTCATCTGGAAAATGAGACCCATTTTTCTCGTAATAAAGCAAGCATTTCGATGTGAACTCTCCAGCACGAACCAGATAGAACAACGTTTGAATATCAACCAGTCGACGACAATTCATAGAAAATCTACCGAGTCACTATTTGAATACAATTCGCAATCATTCCTCTATTCTACCGTTCTAACGAATGAAAGAATAGACGTCTCAATTCAAAGGAAGCGTCACATCATACTTTCTTTTGTCAGCTACAGTAGGGGCAGTATTTCAATACTTAACTATAGAAATTAAACAGAAATATAGGAAAAAGTAAATGCACACAATATTCGGTAAGAGAACAGGAACGCTGAAGATGATTAAGGGCACACAACATCCTCTTCCTTTCTCAACATTGGACTTCACATAAAATCGATTTATTAAATATCAAACAGTCAAGTTTCTTACAACGTTGTTAATTCATTTAGGGGCTTTGCGATAGCATGGTCATTTAGCCCCGTGTGCTTGCGTGTGAGTAAAATTTGTCAGATATCCTGTGGTATTGTGGTGTCTGTAGTAATGTATTTGTAATGCAGGTGAGGATTGGAGAGGAAGCGACCGTGGCCTTTAGTTAGGAACCATCCTGGTATTTCCCTGAAGTAGAAGTAGAAAACCACGGTAAAGTAAGGAAGGAAGGTTAACGTGGCCGTTTATCTTGCGATCATGAGCCACGGGACCTCCTTCTTGCGTGGAATCCGAACCACAAGATATGGCATTAAACTTCGAAAATCTAACATGCATTGATCGGGAATCGAACCCGGTCCGCTTTCGTGAGAGGCAAACAGCTTGACCGCTGTGCCACCACGACCCCACGGATAACTACTTCCAGGATATCTGATATGGGAATCGAACACATCTCTTCTCAGTTTTGCCTCATGGGGCTGAATTGACCCGTTCCAGCCTTCAGACCACAATTGAATTTCTTGCCGGAGCCGGGAATTGAACCTTGGTCTCTGGGACGACAGCCAAAAGTGCTAGCTGCTACACCAGGAAGTGTAATTCCTTACGATATTCCATAGAAAATCTGCTGAGTCCGAAATTGGATACAACTTGCAATCGCTTCTTAATTCTACTGCTCAAACGACATAAGAAATAGACGCGTCATAAAGAAAATTATTAAGAACAGTCATCTCGGCTCAAAAAGAACTTCACCACAAACTTTCTTTTGGCATATAGGCTACAGTAGTCGCAATATTTCAGAACTTTCATCTAGAAATTAACAAGAAGAAAGGAAACGTGCACAATATTCCAGAACAGAACAGGAAATCTGAGGATGACGATGGGAAGACATTTGGTCATTCAATCTTCCCCCATGCGACCAAATTACAAAAAGAAAAGTTTAAGAAACTCTCAGCCTTTTATTCAAATGAGTATTAGAATACTGTGCTTTGAGAATCTTCCTCTACTAAGACTAGATAATGCTGTCTGTATTCGTCTTTTAAAATGATTAAATTTCGGTTCTCCCGAGGCTGTACATTCTATTAAGCGAAACAGCCTTGTCTGGTTCGTTATCCGGTAAAAGGAAGAAGTTCTGTCTTCCTCGTCTTAAAAGTTCAATGCGCTGGAAACTTACGTAACGAAGATACGCATCTTAAATAACACAGCGCCTGTCTCTCACAAACTGCTATTGGCAGTGCTACACAAGTCTCTCAAAAATTATTAGATAGGCTACAAACAAATCACAGAGTCCTACACAGCAATACACAGACTATAGTTCCACCTCTAACGGTTAGCAGAACGGATTCTAAAAGATCATTGTATGTGTATGTCTACCCGTTTTCAACGGGGTCGGGGATGAGATGCAATGAAATGGTGGATGGTTTTTACGGCTGGATGCCTTTCCTGACGCCAACCTCATGAAATGAGTGAACGAAAGCTGAAATGAATGAAGTTGAATAAAACAGGGCAAGGATGTGGAAGGAAGCGGCCGTGGCCTGTCAGAAGGTACCGTGCCATCATTTGCCTGGAGTTGAAAATGGGAAACCACGGAAAACTATTCAAAGGACGTCCAACGGTTGGGCTCAACCCCACGTCTACCGAGTCCGCAGTGAGCTTGGCCCCATGGCCTACCGCTGCACTTTAGCGAGCCTAGCTACCGCTGTCACTTGATTCTAGAAGATCATTAATTTATCAAATACCTGTTTGCACAATCTAATAATGATTATTCCATACATACGAGAGTTATTTGGTATGGGCCAATCATAATACCACAATCCTTCAAGATTGTGTTAGAAATCTGTTGGTATTGTCAATGTTGTTGATGATTCATTTGTTTCCTTACTGAAGGTAAATTAACCGGATTAACCGGAAACTTCATAAGGAGATGCCGATTATGTTTGGCAGCGGATGGGGAACATTTTCAGCATCTACTGTAAACATAGTGAGTAAAAATGCATGATACTGATTTTAATCACCGTATTCTACCGTACATACGCGCGCACGGCAGCCGGCAACTGAGCCAACGCTGGCGGAGCGCGTGAGCGAGAATGTCCTAGCCCAGCAAATATGAAGGCCCTCTAGTTGAAATTAAAGTACAGCCACTATTGCTGTAAAACAGTTAAACAATAACCTGCAAACTAGAAATGTAAACATAAATAGCCTATGCAGTGTCTGTCTACTAATATTGTGTTGAATGATGTGATATGGTAACTTATCTGAAATAAAGACTGTCTTTAAAGCTTCTCTGGCCGCAATTGATTGAGAATTAAAGATTCCTCTTCTGAACTGAATCTCTAGCATAATCTAATTGAATCAGTATGTTTGACAATTACTGACGTACTTGCAGGCACGTATCCAGGATTATTGTTCCAAAGGTTGACTCCTAAGTAGAAATCAGCAGCATCTGTAAGTACAGAATCATAACCCTATCCAATTCTTTTCTATCACAATATAATAAATAAATATTTTAAGAAAATCAACACTATATACAAAACGACAGTTAAAAATAATCTTACATATTATGGAAATTATTATGAACTGCTATGCCCAAGATCGTGGGTTTAAACCAGGCTGCAGTCATCGGAGTTTTTAAGAGCCTTAAAATCATTCAGTGTGCCTTCGTTCGGAGTGGAAGTAAAGTGGGCGGGCCCATGTCATAGATTTACGGCAAGGAAAAGAACATACAACTACAATTGGTTGGGTGAAGCTACATTTGTAGGTTATTTGGCTAGAAACGCTCTATCAAGTTCCAACGTTCGTGCTGTGCGTCAGTGATGTCTGGTATCCAAAGTTGGAACTACTTGAAATTGAACTTGCCCAGTTTCAGTCAACTTCATTCATTTCATCTCATCCACACTTGACAGTACTTGTAGCTCACCCCATGGGTGTCCACATAGAAGCAGCTACGAACTCTGGCGAGCCGAACATGTCCACAGACACTCCCGGCACTAAACGCCTTACGCTATCTTTTTATTATTATTATTATTATTATTATTAATAATAATAATATTAATAATAATAATATATTTTTACGCTTGAATCAAGTACGTAGGCTTCACAAATTCGCACATAATACACAAAGCCTATTGTAAAGGCTGATTCCTTAGTTTAGGGGCTGCGACAACGCGGTCATGTAGCCCCGTGTACTTTGGGTGTGTGTAGAATTTGTCTGATAACCGGTGATAATTGTAATGGTGTGTGTTATCTGTGATTCAGGCAAGGACAGCAGCCGATCAATTTCAAGTAGTTCCTACTTTTGCTACCAAATGCTACCTCCACGACACCTAACTGCGAACTTGGCTGCTAAATGGCATCGCAGCCAGCCCCTGATAGCGAACGTTGGAACTAATATAGCGTTATCAATTCTAACCTACACATTTTGGCTTCACACATGTGTAGTTAGTGGAATGTTCTTTTTCATGCCATAAATCTATGACATGGGGCCGACGGCTTTACTTCCCCCTCCGAAGGAAGGTATATTGAGGG
The DNA here is from genome assembly GCA_946902985.2 of Meconema thalassinum. Lineage (NCBI taxonomy): Eukaryota > Metazoa > Arthropoda > Insecta > Orthoptera > Tettigoniidae > Meconema > Meconema thalassinum. The sequence continues at coordinate 423,021,714 of OX336390.1, forward strand.
ATTTTTAACGCTCTTAAAAAATCCCCCCCCCGCTTAGTAAAAGTTGTGTCCTTGTAAGAGTGAAAAATAAAAATCGTAGGGTCTCCTGTGAGGCCCTCCCCCTCAACGTCGGCACGCTTTCGGCATCAGCATTCAGTCTTCGATCGCCCACGTTCGGTGCGAACTCCCGGAAACAAAATTTTCCAAATAAAGATTTACCAGTTTCGTGCGCTGTACACGACTCAATCTCTCCATGATGGAACTCCTAGATGTGGGCTACTACACAATCCTGAGAAAAAAACACATTTCAATAAACAAATTACAAAAGAAATTATGACGCAGTGCAACCCATGCGCTTCTTCTGCGCCACTCTGCATAAGCGAGAACACAGCCTTGAGCGGAGCAGATCGGGACACACATCCGCCAGCGAGGTGACCAGTGACAGTCAAGTCCTGTGTTGGCCATTTCGTACCAACTCTCAAAGTTTTATTGGAAGATAAACTCGCACCCATTCACACTGGAAACAAGTAGTTCCGTGAAGAACTATATAGCCTATTTTCATATATCCTACTCATGTTCATTGCCTCTATGAACATACAAAATTTCAGTTTGAAGGTTGTGATAGATTCGTAGATATTGAGAACCGTCGAAATATGTCAGATGGTCGCCTGGTTGGATTTTTATTTATGTACTACTAGCTGAAGTACCCGTGCTTCGCTACGCGTCATAAATAAAATAAAATGTGAATGTGACAGTTAAAACAGGGGATAGGCGAGGTGCTGCGCAGAGGGAGATTAAGGATGGAACATTTTGTCCAACTACACCGCTCGGCGTTGATCGTGTTTTATAGCACAAATTTAGGTTTTACTCGCTAACCGTTGGAGATACCTTTCAGATAGAAAATGTAATTTTAAACCTCGTATATGCCATCAAAAGTTTGCTATTTCTTAGCGTTCTATTTTTATTTGAAATGGAAATATGAAAGTTGAAACCAAAGGGTGTATTGACGTGACTAAAATGGTCGCCATCTTTAAATAGTGCAAAGTATTGAAATCAAAAGTAACCTATAAGTTAACCAGGTAAATCAGCTACTTCCATGTAAAATTCATGTAAATCGGACCAGTGGTACTTGCGTGATTGAGTAATACACAGACACACACCATCTCATTTTTAGCCTCGCATCGCTCGCGTCATAGTCGTGTCATATTGTTATTCAATGAAATGCATGTTTAACCCCGTTAACACCCCTTTATAACCTGAATATCGAAAAATCCCTCCTTAGTAGACGTTTTCGACACACAACGAACATATCCCCAATATATCATTCTTCTAACTTTAATAGTTTTGGTTGGTCGATGAGAGTGAACATCCAAAATTCCTTCCTAAGTGGACGTTTTTCTTCCAGAATTTCACCCCTGCCCATAGGCCCCTTAAATTGCATTTATGAAAAAACTGTCGAACACCTATTTATTTTATTTTATTTATTTATTTATTTATTTATTTATTTATTTATTTATTTATTTATTTATAAGCTGATTGATTTCCTCCGAGTTTCAAACTCCTCGTCTATGACGTTTAAGAGGTACACGCTCCGTTAGGAATCTTTCAACCCCCACTTTTCATCCCTTTCACCTCATAATATACACTACATCGAAAAACCATTTGACATGTGTCAGCTTATTTTTAATGATTAGTATATATGCCAAGTGTCACATCCCCAAATGAAACCACTCGTGAAATATTGTTATTCAATGAAATGCACGTTTACCCCCTTAACACCTCTTTAGAACCTGAATATCCAAAACTCTTTCCTTAGTGGTTGTTTTCGACATAAAACGAATATATCCCCAAAATTTCATAATTTTGGCTGGGCGATGATGAGTGAGTGAGTCAGTCAGGACATTTTCTTTCATTTATTTTTGATAATTTCACCCCTCCCCATGAACCCCTTAAATTGGATTTAAGAAACAAACGGTCAAACACCTATTTACTTATTTAAAGCTGCTTTCCCCCTGAGTATGATGAGTGAGTGAGTCAATCAGCTAGGACACTTTCTTTCCTGTTTTTCCACCCAGAATTTCACCCCTCTCCAAGGGTCCCTTAAATTGGATTTATGGAAAAACGGTCGAACACCTATTTACTTGTATTTTAAGCTGTTTTTTCCCTCCGAATTTCAAACTTCTCGCCGATGTCGTTTCAGAGATACACGCTCCGTTAAGAATCCCTCAACCCCCATTTTTCACCCTTTCACTTCATAATATACACCACATCGATAAAACCTTAGACAAATATCTGATAATGTTTAATGATTAGTTTATATACCGAATATCACATCCCCAAACAAACAACTCATGAGATATCGTTATTCAATGAAATGCACGTTTACCCCCCTTAACACCTCTTTAAAACCCGAATAAACAAAAATCATTCCTTAGTTGACGATTTCGACATACAGCGAACATATTCCCAAAATTCCATGTTTCCAACTTTAATAGTTTTCGCTGGGCGTGATGAGTGAGTGAGTCAGACAGGACATTTTCTTTCAATAATTTTTACCAGAATTTCATCTCTCCCCATGGGCCCCTTAAATTGGATTGATGAGAAAACGCTTGAACACCTATTAACATATTTTTAAGCTGTCTTTTTCCCCTGACTTTGATGAGTGAGTTAGTCAGTCAGTTAGGACACTTTCTCTGCTTCCCCCCCCCCCATAATTTCACCCCACTCCATTGGCCCCTTAAATTAATTTATGAAAGAACGGTCGAACACCGACTTACTTACTTTTTAAGCTGATTTTTTCCGCTGAGTTTCAAATTTCTCGCCTATGACGTTTAAGAGATAGGCCTACATGCTCCGTTTGGAATCATTCACCCCCCCCCCCACTTTTCACCCCTTTCACCTCATAATAATAAAACACATAGAAAAACCCTTAGACACATGTCTGCTTATTTTTAATGATTAGTTTATATGTTGAGTATCACATCCACAAATGAAACCACTCGTGAGATATTGTTATTCCATGAAATGCAGGTTTAACCCCCTTAAGACCCCTTTAGAACCTGAATATCCAAAAATCCTCCCTTAGTGTACGGTTTTGACTTACAATGAACATATCCCCGAAATGCCATGTTTCCAACTTCAAAATTTTTGGCTGGGCGATGATGAGTGAGTGAATGAGTCAGGACATTTTCTTTCAATTTTTTTTTCTTCAGAATTTCACCCCTCCCGATGAACCCCTTGAATTTGATTTATGAAAAAACAAGAAGTTCCGTGAAGAACTATACAGCCTACTTTTCATGCCAATGATTATTCTACAGAATATGAACCTATCTAGAATAATGACGAAATTAAGTTGCTAATATCGAAATTTCCAATTAGTTCGAAATACTGTATACCTGGCATAATGTATCCTAATAGAGCACTACAGTTGGCAGCCCTGATGACTGAATATATTCTTAGTTCCGTCTCTTAAGGTACAAAATACAAAATTTGGTTGAAGTCCAATGAATAGCATGGACCTTACATGCAGTTAAACATTGGATCTAACAGCGCGCGTAAAATCATGTTGGCAACAATGTCATGCATGTATTGGTCAGAAATAATCTGAAATAATATGATCTATTGTTGTGCCAATTTTGAATGAAATCCATTAGTTAGTATAGAAGTTACATGCATTTTAGAATTGTACCTATCAGCAGGCTTAGAATCATGTTGGCAGCACTGACGTATATTAGTTACTCCAAATTCGTCTAGAATGCCAGGTACTATACGTGTGCAAAGTTTAGAGCTATTGGCTTGCATACTTTCTGATATATTAATATTAGGGTAACAAAAATAGGGACAGCACATATTAACAGTTGGCAGCACTGGTTGCTCCTTAGAATACGCATAGTCATATCTGTTATGGTACACATAGCACATACGAAATTTGGTTGAAATCCAAATGATAGTATGGAAGTTACATGTATTTAAAGTTGGACCTGTCAGCAGGCTTAGAATCATGTTGGTAGCACTGACGTATATAAATTACTCCAAATTAATATAGAATGTCAGGTACTATACGTGTGCATAGTTTAAAGCTGTCGGCTTGCATACTTTCTGATATATTGGTATTTGGATAAAAAATAGGAGCATTTATTAACAGTTGGCAGCCCTGGTAGGTCTGAAGAATACGCTCAGTCATATCTGGTTATGTACACATACAACATACGAAATTTGGTTGAATTCCAATTGATAGTATAGAAGTTATATGCATTTAAAAATTGGACCTATCAGGAGGCTTATAATCATTTTGGCAACACTGCCATGTTTAGCCTCCTGGAAATTAAACTGAAATATTATGATCTTTACGCGTGCCAATTTTGAAATCGCTCCCATTCATACTTTCCAAGATATCCAACATGGAGCTCAAATTTCAATTGCGATTTTTTAGCAGTTGGTAGCACTGACATAATTTTCAAATATGGCCGTGAGATATTCAGGTATAGATCTTTACTCCTACCAAATTTTGTTTCGATTGCTGCAGCCGTTTAGGAGTTTATAGGGGGGGGGGACACACACAGCCAGACAGACAGACAGAAGGACAGACAGACAGACAGACAGACATACAGACATACAGACAGACAGACAGACACACATTTGCCCGATCTCATAAGTCTACTTTTTCCTCATTTTTGCAAAATGTGAAAAGTAGGCTAAAAACTGTCGAACAGCTATTTACTTACTTTAAAGCAGTTTTTTCCCCTGAGTTTGATGAGTGAGTGAGTCAGTCAATCAGTTAGGACACTTTCTTTCCTGTTTTATTTTCCCCAGAATTTCACTCCTCCCCATGGGCCCCTTAAATTGGATTTATGAAAAAAAATGGTCAAACACATGTTTACTTCTTTTTTATGTTGATTTTTTTCGCTGAGTTTCAAACTCATCGCCTATGTCGTTTAAGAGATACACGCTCCGTTAGGAATCTTTCAATCCCCACTTTTCACCCCTTTCACCTCATAATATACACCACATCGAAAAACCCTCAGACACGTGTCTTCTTATTTTTAATGATGAGTTTATATGCCGAGTATCACATCCCCCAATGAAACCAATCGGGAGATATTGCTATTCAATGAAATGCAGGCCTGCCCCCTTAACACCCCTTAAGAACTTGAATATCCACAAATCCTCTCATAGTGGGCATTTGCGGCCCTTGAGGAAGCTGCATGCCAAATTTCATTCCAATCCGTTCGGTGGTTTCTGAGATTTCGCGATGAATGAATGAGTGAGTGAGTGAGTGGTATTTGACAGATATATCTATTATATAAAACTAAGTGTCCTGACTGACTGACTGACTGACTGACTGACTGACTGACTGACTGACTCATCATCGCCGAGCCAAAACTATTAAAGTTAGAATCATGAAATTTTGGGGATATGTTCGCTGTATTTCGAAAGGGCGCACTAAGAAAGGATTTTTGGATATTCAGGTTCTAAAGGGGTGTTAAGGGGGTAGACCTGCATTTCATTGAATAACAATATCTCCCGATTGGTTTCATTGGGGAATGTGATACTCGGCATATAAACTCATCATTAAAAACAAGATGTTCAGTAAAGAACATATAGCCTACTTTCTCCTAAATGCATGGGTATTGTTATAACTCTTTGTCCTTTTCAAGGAGTATGATTGAATGTTGGTTGTAGGAGCTTGTTGAAATACAACGTGCTATAGGGATATTAAACATGAATATGAGGTGCCCTTTGCTAGTGCTACCTCTGTACCAAATTTCGTTCAATTCGGTTTCACCGTGTTTGAATTGATAGGGGGAATCGATTTGCACACATACTTGGCCACCATCTGCAAACTATTGGGCTGATGTTCTTGCAGTTTGGTCAGAATATGTTTCCCACATAAAGATATGGTGTTGCAAAATTAGGTAGAGACTAGATTATTAGGTTGGTCGTAATTACATTTTAGCTTTTAACATTTGGGTGGCCGCGATTACGTTTCCATCAAGATAGCGGTGATATAAAACATGACACTGAGGTGCCCTTTGCCAGTGCTACCTCTATACCAAAATTCGTTCCATTCGGTTTCAGCGTGTTTGAATTAATAGGGGGAATCGATTCTGACACAAAGATGGCCGCCATCCGCAAACTATTAGGCGAATGACCTATTAGATTGGTCAAAGGATGCTCCCTCCATAAAGGTATGTAGTTGCAAAATTTGGTAGAGATCGGATGATTAGGTTAATCGTAATTTGATTTAAGCTTTGAACATTCGTGTGGCCGCCATTACGTTTCAGTCAAGATGGCGGCGATATAAAACATGTCAATGAGGTGCCCTTTGCTAGTACTACCTCTGTACCAAATTTCGTTCCATTCGGTTCCACCGTGTTCGAATTAATAGGGGGAATCAATTTTGACATAAAGATGGCCTCCATCCGCAAACTATTAGGTGAATGACCTATTAGATTGGTCAAAGGATGCTCCCTCCATAAAGGTATGTAGTTGCAAAATTTGGTAGAGATCGGATGATTAGGTTAATCGAAATTTGATTTAAGCTTTGAACATTCGTGTGTACGCCATTACGTTTCAGTCAAGATGGCGGCGATATAAAACATGACACTGAGGTGCCCTTTGCTAGTGCTACCTCTGTACCAAATTTCGTTCCATTCGGTTCCACCGTGTTCGAATTAATAGGGGGAATCAATTTTGACATAAAGATGGCCGCCATCCGCAAACTATCAGGTGAATGACCTATTAGATTGGTCAAAGGATGCTCCCTCCATAAAGGTATGTAGTTGCAAAGTTTGGTAGAGATCGGATGATTAGGTTAATCGTAATTTGATTTAAGCTATGAACATTTGTGTGGCCGCCATTACGTTTCCGTCAAGATGGCGGCGATATAAAACATGACACTGAGGTGCCTTTCGTTAGTACTACCTCTGTACCAAATTTCGTTCCATTCGGTTGCACCGTGTTCGAATTAATAGGGGGAATCGATTTTCACACAAAGATGGCCGCCATCCGCAAACTATTACGCTGATGACCTATTGGTTTGGTCAAAGGATGCTCCCCCCATAAAGGTATGTTGTTGCAAAATTTGGTAGAGATCGGATGATTAGTTTAATCGTAATTTGATTTAAGCTTTGAACATTTGTGTGGCCGCCATTACGTTTCCGTCAAGATAGCGGCGATATAAAACATGACACTGAGGTGCCTTTTGTTAGTACTACCTCTGTACCAAATTTCGTTCCATTCGGTTGCACCGTGTTCGAATTAATAGGGGGAATCGATTTTCACACAAAGATGGCCGCCATCCGCAAACTATTACGCTGATGACCTATTGGTTTGGTCAAAGGATGCTCCACCCACAAAGGTATGTTGTTGCAAAATTTGGTAGAGATCGGATGATTAGGTTAGTCGTAATTTGATTTAAGCTTTGAACATTTGTGTGGCCGCCATTACGTTTCCGTAAAGATGGCGGCGATATAAAACATGACACTGAGGTGTCCTTTGCTAGTGCTACCTTTGTACCAAATTTCGTTCAATTCGCATTCACCGTGTTCGAATTGATAGGGGGGGACAGACATTCAGAGTACACACACTCACACACACACAGACACACAGACACACACACACAGACTCACACACACACATACACACACACAGACAGACACACTTTTTTTTCGCCCTGTGTTGATCTCATAAGTCTACTTTCATTTTTTGCAAAAATCGAAAGTAGGCTAATAAGATGACACGTGTCTGAGGGTTTTTCGATGGGGTGTATATTATAGGGTGAAAGGGGTGAAAAGTGGGGGTTGAAGGATTCATAACGGACCGTGTATCTCTTAAACGACATAGGCGAGGTGTTTGAAACTCAGCGGAAAAAAATCAGCTTGAAAAATAAGTAAATAGGTGTTCAGCCGTTTTTTCATAAATCTAACTTAAGGGGCCCATGGAGAGGGGTGAAATTATGTGAAAAAAAAACAGGAAAGACAGTGTCCTAACTGATTGACTCACTCACTCACTCACTCATCAAACTCAGGGAAAAAATATAGCTTAAAAATAAGTTAATAGGTGGTCGACAGTTTTTTTCATAAACCCAATTTAAGGGGTTCATGGGGAGGGGTGAAATTCTGAAAAAAGAAAATTGAAAGAAAAAGTCCTGACTCACTCACCACCGCCCAGCCAAAATTATTGAAGTTAGAAACATGACATTTTGGAGATATGATCATTGTATGCCAAAACCGTCCACTAAGGGAGGATTTTCGAATATTCAGGTTCTTAATGGGTCTTAAGGGGGTTAACCCTGCATTTCATTGAATACCAATAACTCCCGATTGGTTTCATTGGGGGATGTGATACTCGGCACATAAAGTCATCATTAAAAACAAGATGTTCAGTAAAGAACATATAGCCTACTTTCTCCTAAATGCATGGGTACTGTTATAACTCTTTGTCCTTTTCAAGGAGTATGACTGAATGTTGGTTGTAGTAGCTTGTTGAAATACAACGTGCTATAGGGATATTAAACATGAATATGAGGTGCCCTTTGCTAGTGCTACCTCTGTACCTAATTTCGTTCTATTCGGTTTCACCGTGTTTGAATTGAGAGGGGGAATCGATTTGCACACATACTTGGCCACCATCTGCAAACTATTGGGCTGATGTTCTTGCAGTTTGGTCTGAATATGTTTCCCACATAAAGATATGGTGTTGCAAAATTTGGTAGAGACTAGATTATTAGGTTGGTCGTAATTACATTTTAGCTTTTAACATTTGGGTGGCCGCGATTACGTTTCCGTCAAGATAGCGGTGATATAAAACATGACACTTAGGTGCCCTTTGCTAGTGCTACCTCTGTACCAAATTTCGTTCCATTCGGTTTCACCGTGTTCGAATTGATAAGGGGAATCGATTTTCACACAAAGATGGCCGCCATCCGCAAAATATTAGGCTGATGACCTATTAGTTTGGTCAAAGGATGCTCCCTCCATAAAGGTATGTTGTTGCTAAATTTGCTAGAGATCGGATGATTAGGCTAATCGTAATTTGATTTAAGCTTTGAACATTTGTGTGGCCGCCATTACGTTTCCGTCAAGATGGCGGCAATATAAAACATGACACTGAGGTGCCCTTTGCTAGTGCTACCTCTGTACCAAATTTCGTTCATTCGGTTCCACCGTGTTCGAATTAATAGGGGGAATCAATTTTGACGTAAAGATGGCTGCCATCCGCAAACTATTAGGCTAATGGCCTATTAGATTGGCCAAAGGATGCTCCCTCCATAAAGGTATGTTGTTGCAAAGTTTGGTAGAGATCGGATGGTTATGTTAGTCGTAATTTGATTTAAACTTTAAACATTTGTGTGGCCGCCATTACGTTTCTGTCAATATGGCGTCGATATAAATCATGACACTGAGATGCCCTTTGCTAGTGCTATCTCTGTACCAAATTTCGTTCCATTCGGTTTCACCGTGTTTGAATTAATAGGGGGAATCGATTCTGACACAAGGATGGCCGCCATCCGCAAACTATTAGGCGAAAGAGCTATTAGATTGGTCAAAAGATGCTCCCTCCATAAAGGTATGTAGTTGCAAAATTTGGTAGAGATCGGATGATTAGGTTAATCGTAATTTGATTTAAGCTTTGAACATTCGTGTGGCCGCCATTACGTTTCAGTCAAGATGGCGGCGATATAAAACATGACACTGAGGTGCCCTTTGCTACTGCTACCTCTGTACCAAATTTCGTTCCATTCGGTTCCACCGTGTTCGAATTAATAGGGGGAATCAATTTTGACATAAAGATGGCCGCCACCCGCAAACTATTAGGCTAATAACCTATTAGATTGGTCAAAGGATGCTCCCTCCATAAAGGAATGTTGTTGCTAAGTTTGGTAGAGATCGGATGGTTATGTTAGTCCTAATTTAACTTAAGCTTTGAACATTTGTGTGGCCGCCATTACGATTCTGTCAAGATGGCGGCGATATAAAACATGACACTGTGATGCCCTTTGCTAGTGCTACCTCTGTACCAAATTTCGTTCCATTCGGTTTCACCGTGTTTGAATTAATAGGGGGAATTGATTTTCACACAAAGATGGCCGCCATCCGCAAACTATTAGACTAATGACCTAGTCATTTGGTCAAAGGATGCTTCCTCTATGAAGGTATGTTGTTGCAAAATTTGGTAGAGATCGGATGATTAGGTTAATCGTAATTTGATTTTAGCTTTGAACATTTGTGTGGCCGCCATTACGTTTCCGTCAAGATGGCGGCGATATAAAACATGACACTGAGGTGCCTTTTGTTAGTACTACCTCTGTACCAAATTTCGTTCCATTCGGTTGCACCGTGTTGGAATTAATATGGGGAATCGATTTTCACACAAAGATGGCCGCCATCCGCAAACTGTTATGCTCATGACCTATTAGTTTGGTCAAAGGATGCTCCCCCCATAAAGGTATGTTGTTGCAAAATTTGGTAGAGATCGGATGATTAGGTTAGTCGTAATTTGATTTAAGCTTTGAACATTTGTGTGGCCGCCATTATGTTTCCGTCAAGATGGCGGCGATATAAAACATGACACTGAGGTGTCCTTTGCTAGTGCTACCTTTGTACCAAATTTCGTTCAATTCGCATTCACCGTGTTCGAATTGATAGGGGGGGACAGACATTCAGAGTACACACACTCACACACACACAGACACACACACACACACACAGACTCACACACACACATACACACACACACACAGACTCACACACACACATACACACACACAGACAGACACACTTTTTTCGCCCTGTGTTGATCTCATAAGTCTACTTTCATTTTTTGCAAAAATCGAAAGTAGGCTAATAAGAAGACACGTGTCTGAGGGTTTTTCGATGTGGTGTATATTAGGAGGTGAAAGGGTGAAAAGTGGGGGTTGAGGGATTCCTAACGGAGCGAGTATCTCTTAAACGACATAGGCGAGAAGTTTGAAACTCAGCGGGAAAAAAATCAGCTTAAAAATACGGTAAGTAAATAGGTGTTCGACCGTTCTTTCATAAATTCAATTTAAGGGGCTAATGGGGTGGGGTGAAATTCTGGAGAAAAAAAGGAGAGAACGTGCCCAAACTGACTGACTAACTCACTCACTCTTCAATCTCAGGGGAAAAAGACAGCTTAAAAATAAGTTAATAGGTGTTCGAGCGTTTCTTCATAAATCCAATTTAAGGGACCCATGGGGAGGGGTAAAATTCTGGTAAAAATAATTGAAAGATAATGACATAACTGACTCACTCAAAAATAAGAAGTTGAAAAGATGAAATTTTGGGAATATGTTCGCTTTATGTCGAAAACGTCAACTAAGGACTTTCTATTTCCAACCCACTAGACATAGCCAACTCATTCAACTGTAAATTCCAAAGTAACTTCTCTCCACCTGACACCAGTGAAGGAATGTTCCTACCAAGGACATCATCCCCTCTCTTTCCCCTAGCCAGTCTATATTTCACACAACAGGAAGTACGAGACAGCTTACGGAGAACTAGACCCCATGCCGCGACAGGACCAGACTTAATCCCTGCTCGGATCCTTCATTACTGTGCTGATGCCCTAGCACCCTCATTGTGCGCACTTTTCAACCAGTCCATTAACACCGGGACTCTACCACAAGAGTGGAAACATGCTAACGTGGTCCCTGTGTTCAAAGATGGTGACAAGGAAGACATGGACAACTACCGCCCGATTTCTCTGACGTCTGGTATCTGTAAATGTTTGGAGCGCCTGGTTGCTAAGAACATACTGGAATTCCTGAGTGAGCGAGGCCTGTTAAATCCAAGCCAACATGGCTTCGTTCCGGGGAGATCTTGTACAACTCTTTTGACAAAAGTGATTGATGACTGGCAGAACTCTTTGGATCAGACTAACGTCTCCCAAGTGGACTGTGTGGCCCTGGACTTAAGCAAAGCTTTTGATCAGGTGCCTCATCAAAGACTCTTGCTAAAGCTTGGCAAATATGGCATCGGAGGCAAACTGATTACATGGTTGACGTCATTCCTGGTAGGTCGAACGCAGTGTGTCGTGTTTGGCGGGGCCAAGTCACCGAACATAGTGGTAACTTCGGGAGTATCACAGGGGTCGGTGATTGGGCCTTTGTTGTACATGGTTTTTACCCTCGACCTTCCAAGCTGTGTGACGTCCACGATGGCGCAGTATGCAGACGACTCAATAATTTACAGAGCCATAAAAAATAATGATGACGTCAAAGCACTACAGGAAGATCTGGACAGTGTGGCACTGTGGTGTGATGTAAATAAGATGACCTTGAATGTAAACAAGTGTAAATATATTCGGCTAAGTAGGGCCAGACAGCCTATTGCACATAGCCTTTCACTGAGCGGCAAAGTTCTTCCCATGTGCAATTCACTGCGAATGCTGGGAATACACATTTCCAGCAATTTGAAGTGGAATGTACACGTTGAGGAATCTAGGTGTAAGGCATTTAGAATTCTAGGATTTGCAAGACGTAATCTTCTGGGATTCAGAAGCCGTGCACTCCGAGCGGTGTATCTCTCCACGATACGGCCCATTCTTCTGTACGGACTTCCTGCCTGGCATCCCACTACCGAGGAAAACATGAGGAAGTTAAGTGCAGTCCAACGTCGAGCAGAGCGACTCATTTACAATCAGGGTAACAAAGTTTTGACAAAACCATTAACATCCATCAATGACATATGTAGCCAAATAGATCTCACCTTTCTCCGAAAATCTCTAGCTGGCACCATTATACTGTACCCATTTCACCGCCTTCAGCTGTCATATCGTTCAGTCCGTAGAGCACAGGGTGTCACACTTGTTCCTCCATTCGCTAGGACAACAGATTATCAATCTGGATTCTACAATCGCTCTGCTCGACTTTGGAATGACCTGCCCCGTGAAATAAAAGACCTTCCTCCACGACAATTTTGCCGCAAAGTGAAGGCTCTAAAGGGACTAAAACCCCATGTAAATTGAATTATATACTGTATAATGTAACTTTGTGAGTGATTGGGAGTGGGCGCGTGCGTGTATATATGTATGTATGTATGTATGCGTGTGTGAGCGTGTATATGTGTGTGTGCATGCCTGTGTCATCCCTTTTATTTATGCTTTTATTTATGAATTGTATGATATAGACGTCATGTACAGCAGATTATGTGTATATAGCAAATGTAAAGGTGTAAATTGTATAGCCTAATGTAACATTTGAGATTTATTTAGATTTAATGAACGGAGATGGAGACACTGATGTGTATGTGGGGCTTGCCCTTTCTCTATCTGCCGTCCATAAATTGTAGGCACAATTTTTGGTAAATAAATAATAATAATAATAATAAGGAAGGATTTTTGTTTATTCGGGTTCTGAAGAGGTGTTAAGGGGGTAAACGTGCATTTCATTGAATAACGATATCTCATGAGTTGTTTCTTTGGAGATGTGATATTCGGCATATAAACTAATCATTAAAAATAAGCAGACATATGTCTAAGGGTTTATCGATGTGGTGTATATTATGAGGTGAAAGGGGTGAAAATTGGGGGTTGAAGGATTCTTAACGGAGCGTGTATCTCTTAAACGACATAGGCGAGGAGTTTGAAACTCAGTGGAAAGAAATCAGCTTAAAATATAGGTAAATATGTGTTCGACCGTTTTTTCATAAATCCAATTTAAGGGGCCCTAGGAGAGGGGCAAAATTCTGGGGGGGGGGGGGAAACAGGAAAGAAAGTGTTCTAAATGATTAACTCACTTACTCATCAAACTCAGGTCGGAAGAACAGCTTAAACTAAGTAAATAGGTGTTCGACCGGGTTTTTTAAAATCCAATTTAAGGGGTTCATTAGAGGGGTGAAATTCTTAAAAATAAATGAAGGAAAATGTCCTGACTTACTAACTCACTCATCATCGCCCAGCCAAAATTATTGAAGTTAGAAACATACAATTTTGGGGTTATGTTCGTTGTATGTCGAAAACGTCCACTAAGGAAGGATTTTTGGATATTCCGGTTCTAAAGGGGTGTTAAGGGGGTAGATCTGCATTTAATTGAATAATAATATCCCCCGATTGGTTTCCTTGGGGGATGCGATAATCGTCATATACTCTCATCATTAAGAATAAGATGACACCATGTCTGAGGAATTTTTGATGTAATGTATATTATGAGGTGTAATGTGTGAAAAGTGGGGGGTTGAAGGATTCCTAACGGATCAAGTATCTCTTAAAAGACAGAGGCATAAAGTATAAAACTTAGGGGGAAAATAAACTTGATAAATAAGCAAATACAGCAGGTGGTCGACCATAATTCATAAATCCCATTTTAGGGGCCCATGGGGAGGGGGTGAAATTCTGGGGAAAGAAGTCCACTAAGGAAGGATTTTTGGATATACACTCATCATCCTCCAGGCAAACCTATTGCAGTTAGAAACATGAAATTTTGGGGATATGTTCGTTGTATGTCGAAAACATTCACTAGGGATGTATTTTTGGATAATCATGTTCATTGATTAACAATATCTTACGAGTTGTTTCATTTGGGGATGTGATATTCGGCATGTAAATTAATCAATAAAAATAAGCAGACATATGTTTAAGGGTATATCTATACGGTGTATATTATGAGGTGAAAGGGGTGAAAATTGGGGGTTGAAGAATTCTTATCGGAGCGTGTATCTCTTAAACGACATTAGCGAGATGTTTGAAATTCAGCGGGAAAAAATCAGTTTAAAAAATAAGTAAATAGGTGTTCGACCGTTTATTTCATAAATCCCATTTAAGGGGTTCATGGGGAGGGGTGAAATTCTCAAAAATAAATGAAAGAAAATGTCCTGACTCACTCATATTCGCCCAGCCAAAATTATTGCAGATAGAAACATGAAATTTTGGGGATGTGTTCGTTGTATGTCGAAAACGTCCACTAAGAAAAGATTGTTGGATATTCAAGTTTTAAAGGGGTGTTAAGGAGGGTAAACTTGCATTTCATTGAATAACAATATCTCACGAGTGGTTTCATCTGGCGATGTGATACTTGGCATATAAACTAATCATTAAAAATAAGCTGACACATGTCTAATGGCTTTTCAATGTGGTGTATATTATGAGTGAAAGGGGTAAATAATGGGGGTTGAAGGATTCCTAACGGAGCGTGTATCTCTTAAACGACATAGGCCAGAAGTTTGAAACTCAGCGGGAAAGAAATCAGCTTAAAGAATACGGTAAGTAAATAGGTGTTCGACTGTTTTATCATAAATCCAATTTAAGGGGCCCATGGGGAGGGGTGAAAATCTGGAAGAAAAACGTCCAATAAGGAAGGATTTTTGGATATTCACTCTCATCGACCAACCAAAACTATTGAACTTAGAAGAATGATATTTTGGGGATATGTTTGTTGTGTGTCGAAAACGTCTACTAAGGAGGGATGTTTGGATATTCAGGTTCTAAAGGTGTGTTAACGGGGTTAAACCTACAATTCATTGAATAACAATATGACACGACTATGACGCGAGCGAAGCCGCGGGTACCTGCTAGTTATAGATAGTGTTAAGTCTTTCTTAAGCTAAACTCGGTTGACAGTGCTGTGTGAGCAATTGAGTAACTAACGGGATTTCAAGTAAAGATGCTCATTTTCTATACCGGTAGTGCAGAGCGCAACTTGTATCCAGTCGGCCGTGTCTCGACTTAAGCTATGTTGCCATGGAAACTATCTGCCTTGCCATTCCTTCATGAGTATATTTTATGATTTGATTAGCCTGTGCTTGATTGCAAAAGGGCCGAAATCAGAAGAATGAGAAAGACTATCGAAAATTCATGTAGCCAGCGGTTCCTTCTGGGTCCTAAACTATGTGTATGCAAAATTTGGTTGAGATTGGTGGAACGGTGTAGATTTGTATACGGAACCCACCCACCCACCCACCCACCCACCCACATACATACATACATACAGACTTTCAATTTTATATATAAGATTACATTAGGATTATTGTGTACGACATGTGGTGTTCAAATTTCAATCGCATGATTAGAACACAAGAAGTAAAAACGAGATTTTAAAATTTCGCTCAGCTGCCATCTTGTAGTTATGCAAACAATTGCAATAAATTAGATGCCAGTGGATTAACATTTGTACAAGCATTTAACGTGCAACATTTCACTGCACTTGGATAGTTAAATCGCGAGAAACGTCCATTTAAATATTTATACTTCGCGTCGCCGCCATGTTGGATTTGTGCTCACCAAGTTACTGAAAGTCCTATAGGTGAACATATGTCCATAGCCTCTATGAGCATTAAAAAATAGTTTGATTGCTGTAAAAGATTCGTAGATATTAAGAACCGTCTAAATATTTCGGATGCTCGCCATTTAGGATTGTTATATGTATAGCAATAGAGTTATGTACCATTCAAGGAAAATTATTGCCTAGGTTCATTATTCAAACTTTCACTTCAATCGCATGATTACGACACCAGAAATAAAACTTATTTTTAAAATTTCGCACAGCCGCCATCTTGAGGTTATGTAAACAATTGAACTAAATTAGATGCCTGTGCATTACAATATGTATAATCATTTACTCTACCACATTTCACTGCGCTCAGAGAGTTAAATCACGAGAAAAGTCTATTAAAATGTTTCAACTTCACTTGGCCACCATGTTCGGTTTGTACTTTACAGGTTTATGAACGTTACATAGATAAACTTATATCAGTACCCTTTATCACCGTACAAAATTTCAGGGTGATATCCGTAATAGTTTCGGAGATATAGAATGTCAGTGAAATATTTCGCACAGCCGCCATATTGAGGCTATGTAAACCATTGAACTAAATTATACTCCAGTGCAATGCAATGTGTATAAACATTTGCTGTACCAAGTTTCATTACGTTTGGATGGTTAAATCGCGAGAAAAGTCTATTTAAAAGTCTCAACTTTGCTTGGCCGCCATGTTGGTTTTCTAGTTATCAGGTTTTTGAAAGTCTCATAGGTGAACTTCTAGTAGTGCCCTTTATCACCGTACTCAATTTCAGGGCGATATCGGTAATAGTGTCGGAGATACTGAATGCTGGTGAAATATTTCGCACAGCCGCCATGTTGGATTGGTGAGACAATAAAATTTGAAGGGCACGGTCGGGGTCGGCCAGAATGATGCTATGATGTTACTGAGTTTCATTGACATCGCTCCAGTGGTTTAGAAGTTATTTGTTTGTGTGTGTGTGTCCCCAAATAACTTCTAAACCACTGGAGCGATTTCAATGAAACTGAGTAACATCATAGCACCATTCTGGCCGACCCCAACCGTGCCCTTCTTAAAATGAAAATAGGCTAAAAATACTGTAGATACGAAAATTAACAATATGGCTGGCATTTCTCGTTTCCTCAGCAGAAATGGATGGGTAAAACACCTGAATTGATGTTGGACATGGGTTTCCGACCGTCCGGCACCAGTGCAACACCATCTACTGCGCTCCAAAGCGATTAATTCAAAATATTATCTACTAACGCCCTTCGACAAGTTATACAAGTTCGTAACTGGAATTTTCAATACCCTGTATATCCTTTACCATTCGTCGAGATAACTAACTACCTTCTGACCTCGTCACTGTAGCGCCAGCCTTTCTTTCTAGCTTCAACCCCTGCTGTCACAAACACATGAAAAACACCCACGCAAATGTGAGCACCATGCTTTTCTAGAACAGAAAATATAATTAACCAGCTCCGTAACTGCCAACAAAAAAGAATCCTGCAGTTACAAAGAGGTTTTCCTCCTCGTGAATTACACAGCAGGTTACCTGGACTAAACATTAAATTAAAAGAAGTGAAATAAAGAATGTGGAGCTAAGATTAATTAAAACAAACAAAAGAATTTTCATGTCGGCTGAAAAGAGTGCACACGCACATTATATGCGCCTTTATACTGAGCATACCTTCGTCGCAATTCAATTAAAGACAAAGGGAGAAATGGGGAAGAACACAAACGAAACTCGAGATGTGTGTACAGTGTACTCAGTAGGGAAATCTGACATAAGGCAAGGCGAGGCATATGGAGAGATGACAAGAGATTGGAGCGGGTCCAACTCGGAGTCAGTGAGCTCTGAACAAATCAATCCCACAGAGGTTGTCTGCCATCTTCCTTCAGCTTCAAACCATAGTCAAAGAAATCACATTTCTTCACAAGCAGTTCTTTAATTTATCCACAATGCATCAACATTGCGTTTGAAGACGCTGAAAGTGCTGCGAAATATATATATCACGTGACGAATAAAGTAGGATATTTATGTATTTTATATATTCTATTTATTATTCATTAAGGCCTGTTTGCCATCTCTTGTTGAATGCAGTACATTTGCATTTGTCTGTTGGCACAGGCTAGAGTAAAATGTGGCTTTTCACCACTGCCTCAGACCTACTCATGACTGTGATTATATGGAAGCTACTGAGGTATGAGTGGTGCTTAGTAATGGCATTCAGGGCACAGTCAGTGCCTGTGGATGATGTGAAGGGTTCTACTCGTAGGGTTAGTACTGCTATTCTGACTCAGTGAGGAAAGCAATGGCAAACGACCTCACTCCTCATCTTGTCTAGTACGCCTCAATATAGCGCTGCCTTGGGATGTTGTGGGTATCCACCCACATAACCTAACGGCGGTACTTTTCGAGGATCCAACCAGCCTTCGGGCTGACTACCTAACAGACAGACAATGCATTAAAATATTTACTGTACCGTACAGGAGATTGTTGTGAGGGTTAGTACTGATTGCTTTAATAAGAAAATATGTGCAGTAAACAATATAGAGTATAGCCTACTTTCTCCAAAATTTACGGACATTGTTATGTTTCTTACTGGCCGCGGTGGCCGAGAGCTACCTCGTGCCTCACTGGCATCGGGAGAGCGTGAGTGCGAATCCCATCTTAGCCGTCCTGAAAATGGTTTTCATGGTTTCCCATTTTCACCACCAGGCAAATGCCGAAACGATTCCTTTTAACAGGTCCACGGTCGACTTTCTTCCCAAGTTAGCCAGGGTGAACGGCATGTCATCATCCCCAGTTGTATCTGCTCACAAAATGTGTTCAGTTCCCAGATACTATCCTTGAGCCGGTAGAGGAATGATCCCTCGCAGTGTCCGTGGATGAAGCCATATACTGTCATGCAGTATAATTTTGAGCAAATTTCGTGAAATAAGAATAGTTAACTATAACTCTTTCTTAGACTGGCATCGCGTCCACAAAATGCCATCAATTATGTAGTCAATCGTCAATTTTGTTCCATGATATGTAAAATTCAATCGTTCATGGCTAGAGTTTTGTTTGTAAAACAACAGTGGACCCAAATGTGGCGAGTCCTCAGTTGCTGCCTTTCTATCACGAAAGCGTTCCAACCAGTCGAAAACACACGTTCTGTTCACGACTTGCGGCCAGTAGCCTTGGACCGAGACTTCATGCATCCGCATCACCGTTTTATCAAATACTGGCAGGTACCCGCGGCTTCGCTTGCGTCATAGTCGTGTCATATTGTTATTCAATGAAATGCAGGTTTAACCCCGTTAACACCCCTTTAGAACCTGAATATCCAAAAATCCCTCCTTAGTAGACGTTTTCGACACACAACAAACATATTCCCAAAATATCATTCTTCTAACTTTAATAGTTTTGGTTGCTCGATGAGAGTGAACATCCAAAAATCCTTCCTTAGTGGACGTTCTTCTTCCAGAATTTCACCCCTCGCCATAGGCCCCATAAATTGGATTTATGAAAAACGGTCGAACGCCTATTTTTATTTTTATTATTCATTTATTTATTTATTTTTAAACCGATTGATTTCCTCCGAGTTTCAAATTCCTCTCCTATGTCGTTTAAGAGATACACTATTCATCCCTTTCATCTCATAATATACTCCAAATCGAAAAACAATTAGACATGTGTCAGCTTATTTTTAATGATTGGTATATATGCCAAGTATCACATCCCCAAATGAAACCACTCGTGAGATATTGTTATTCAATGAAATGCACGTTTACCCCCTTAACACCTCTTTAGAACCTGAAGATCCAAAACTCTTTCCTTAGTGGACGTTTTCGACATACAACGAACATAACCCCAAAATTTCATGTTTCTAACTTCAATAACTTTGGCTGGGCGATGATGAGTGAGTGAGTAAGTCAGGACATTTTCTTTCATCTATTTTTCAGAATTTCACCCCCTCTCATGAACCACTTTAATTGGATTTATGAAAAAAAAACGGTCGAACACCTATTTACTTTTTTTGAGTTTGATGAGTGAGTGAGTTAGGACACTTTCTTTCCTGTTTTTCCCCCATTATTTCACCCCTCTCCAAGGGCCCCTTAAATTGGATTTATGAAAAAAAAAACGGTCGAACACCTATTTACTTATATTTTAAGCTGTGTTTTTCCGCTGAATTTCAAACTTCTCGCCTATGTCGTTTAAGAGATACACGCTCCGTTAAGAATCCCTTAACCCCCAATTTTCACCCCTTTCACCTCATAAAATACACCACATCGATAAACCCTTAGACATATGTCTGATTATTTTTAATGATTAGTTTATATACCTAATATCACATCCCCAAAGAAACAACTCATAAGATATCGTTATTCAATGAAATGCACGTTTACCGCCTTAACACCTCTTTAAAACCCGAATAAACCAAAATCAATCCTTAGTTGACGTTTTCGACATACAGCGAACATATTCCCAAAATTTCATGTTTCCAACTTTAAAGTTTTCGCTGGGCGTGATGAGTGAGTGGAATCAGTCAGGACATTTTCTTTCAATTATTTTCACCAGAATTTCACCCCTTCCCATGGGCCCCTTAAATTGGATTTATGAAAAAACTCTTGAACACCTATTAACTTATTTTAATCTGTCATTTTCCCCTGAGTTTGATGAGTGAGTGAGTTAGTCAGTTAGGACACTTTCTCTCCTTTTTTCCCCAGAATTTCACCCCACCCCATTGGTCCCTTAAATTGAATTTATGAAAAAAACGGTCAAACACCGATTTACATATTTTTAAGCTGATTTTTTCTCGCTGAGTTTCAAATTTCTCGCCTACCGGTATGTCGTTTAAGAGGTAGGCCTACACGCTCCGTTAGGAATCCTTCAACCCCCACTTTTCACCCCTTTCACCTCATAATAATACACCACATCGAAAAACCCTTAGACATATGTCTGCTTATTAGCCTACTTTTCACATTTTGCAAAAATGAGGAAAAAGTAGACTTATGAGATCGGGCAAATGTGTGTCTGTCTGTCTGTCTGTCTGTCTGTCTGTCTGTCTGTCTGTCTGTCCTTCTGTCTGTCTGTCTGTCTGGCTGTGTGTGTGTCTCCCCCTATCAACTCCTAAACGGCTGCAGCAATCGAAACAAAATTTGGTAGGAGTAAAGATCTATACCTGAATATCTCACGCCCATATTTGAAAATGATGCCAGAGCTACCAACTGCTGAAAAATCGCAATTGAAATTTGAGCTCCATGTTGGATATCTTGGAATGCATGAATAGGAGCTATTTTCAAATTGGCACACGTATAGATAAAAATATTTCAGTTTAATTTCCAGGAGGCCATACATCGCAGTGTTTCCAAAATGAATATACGCCTGCTGATAGGTCCAAATTTTAAATGCATATAACTACTACACTATCAATTGGATTTCAACCAAATTTCGTATGTGCTATGTGTACATAAACAGACATGACTGAACGTATTCTTAAGATCCACCAGGGCTGCCAGCTGTTAATAAATGCTCTCAATTTATTTTATCCAAATACCAATATATCAGAAAGTATGCAAGCCGACAGCTTTAAACTTTGCACACGTATAGTACCTGACATTCTGTATTAATTTGGAGTAACTTATATACGTCAGTGCTACCAACATGATTCTAAGCCTGCTGACAGGTCCAACTTTAAATACATGTAACTTCTATACTAACATTTGGATTTCAGCCAAATTTCGTGTGTGCTATGTGTACCATAACAGATATGTATATGTCGATTCTTAAGAGTAACCAGGGCTGCCAACCGTTAGTAAATACTGTCTCTATTGTTGTTACCCTAATATCAATATATAGAAAGTATGCAAGCCAATAGCTCTAAACTTTGTACACGTATATTACCTGGCATTCTAGATTAATTTGGAGTAGCTAATATACGTCAGTACTGCCAACATGATTCTAAGACTGCTGATAGATCCAATTTTAAAATATATGTAACTTCTATACTAACTAATGGACTTCATTCAAAATTGACACAACAATAGATCATATTATTTCAGATTATTTCTGACCAATACATGTATGTCATTGTTGCCAACATGATTTTACGCGCGCTCTTAGATCCAATGTTTAACTGCATGTAACGTCCATGCTATTCATTGGACTTCAACCAAATTTTGTATTTTGTACCTTAAGAGACGGAACTAAGAATATATTCAGTCATCAGGGCTGCCAACTGTAGTGCTCTATTAGGATACATTATGCCAGGTATACAGTGTTTCGAACTAATTGGAAATTTCGATATTAGCAACTTAATTTCGTCATTATTCTAGATAGGTTCATATTCTGTAGAATAATCATTGGCATGAAAAGTAGGCTGTATAGTTCTTCACGGAACTTCTTGTTGTCAATGCCATTTCGTGGGTACCCCACTTCTACTCCAAGAAAATGCCGGGATAGTGCTTAACTTAAAGCCTCGGCCGCTTCCTACCCAAATCCTGCCTCAATTAGGCTACAAATACACACACTAGTACAGTTTACGCCACGGTTTTTGGCCGATCAGCCCCGGTTTCACAGTCGTACAGAGGACAGTCTGTGAGCCTCATGCATGTGCAATTTGATACGTGAGTTTTCAGTTGCGCGGAAAGCAACTCACATATCAATTGCACTTGCATGAGATTCGCCACTTATCCTCTGTACGACTGTGGAACCAAGGCTCACCGGCCAAAAAACGTGGCATGAACTGTACAGACATGACAGTGACACAGGTTATCATACAAATTCTACACATTCCCAAGTACACAGGGCTACGTGACCAGAATATCGCAAAGCACCTAAAGAATCAACAACAACAGAATTAATGGAGAAAAACAAAAATAATTGAACGCCCTCGAAAGAAATTGTCAGATGAAAGACTGAAGAAAGTAGGAGACTTCTGCTACTTCGGAAGCAAAATAAGCAGTGATTGAGGAAGGAGAGGGGTTATCAAAAGTAGATTAAAACTTGCAAGGAGAGCTACTGACAAATGAGTTGTTGTTTCATTTGAGGGCAATAAACATCATGGACATTTAGCCCCTTGTACTTGGGGATGTGTAGGCCTATATGTGAGCTAAATATTGTGTGATAACCTGTGTTATTGTGATGACTGTATTATTGTGTGTGTAGTTGTAGGATTGGGAAGGAGACGGCCGTGGTCTTATGTAAGGAGCCATCTGTGCACTTGCCTGGAGTAGAAGTGAGAAACCACAGAAACTCACTTCCAGGAAGGCTGAGGTGTGAATCTTTTCAGCTTTGCCTCACGAGGCGATTCTAGCCCTCAGACTGGAACTGCATGTTTTGCCAGAGCCGGGAATCAAACCCATAACCCCAGGACGTCTGTTAAAAATGCTATCCGGTACACCAGGAGGTAGTCGTACTGACAAAAGAAACCTTATTAGTATACTTTGCCTAAATTTGATTTTTTGTTCTCTTATTTAGCTTAAGGCCGCTTCGTTAGATTAATCATTAGCATAGATCTTAAATTTTAAGAAAAGTAGGCTCTTTAGTTCGTCACGGAACTTCTTGTTTTTAATGA